>JAEAOA010000627.1:1282500-1342500 GCA_016746295.1 Potamilus streckersoni
GGAAATAAAGTTATCAGACCAAAAACTTCATCTTGTTTTCCTTCAATCCTTTTTATTAAATACTGGTATGATTTTGGTCATGGTGTTAATAGCAGTCACACAATATGTCCAATATACATAAATGCATGCATGCAGGCATGCATGCATACATACATACATACATACATACATACATACATACATACATACATACATACATACATACATACATACATACATATTCATGCATACATACATACATGCATGCATGCATGCATGCATACATACATACATACATACATACATACATACATACATACATACATACATACATACATACATACATACATACATACATACATACATACATACATACATACACATACAGACAGACAGACAGACATACATACATAGCTCCAGATAGAGAAAGAGGGAGAGAGGGAGAGACAGAGGCAACATTGGCAATGTAGTCTCTAGGTGGGTAGAGGTACAATATAAAGGTACATTAGATATTTTATGCCCTTCAAAATATTTTTACAAATCATACCTTATATGAAAAAATAAATATAAACATGGCAGCATATTTGTATGGATGGTATTTCCAAAGTAATCCATAATAAATCACTGTGATTCCAAAAGTTCAGGTTGCATTGTCTATCCTGTGTTGTAGTCTTCCTTTTTATTTACATATGACCAGATTTATACTAATATGTAAAAATCACAAGCAATGGCTCAAATTGCAAACACCATGGCTTTAATTCCATGTGCCAAAAAAGAACCCAATCATTTTTTTAGTAATATTTGTCACAAAGCATTGCAACTGCTTTGTGTAATATATTAACAGAAATAAACAAAATCACACTATTTGGATTGTATCTCCTATATATCTCACTTCCGACAAAGGCTAGCCAAATTTTAATCATATTCTTCAAAGTCAGGTAGAACCTTAGACTTGCAATAGGGTAATCAATTAACAGCTTGTTTTGTATACATGTTAGCCTCAATTTGACCTGAAAGTCATGCATCATTGCATTGGTTGAAATGACCACTGGAACAGTAGACTGGTTATTGGAGTTTCAATAATACATGGACAGAATGCAAAAAAAAAAGAATTTGGTCTTTTTAACGATTTCAAAAGCAGTAGATTTCAACTGTAAAACAGTAGATGGCCTTAAAAAGATATATTTCTACTAGCGTAGCTAGAACCACTAATTGTATATAACCCATACAATCTGTCCTCTGTTCATAGGCTACATGTTTCACTTTGTGCAAAAACAAAGTTTACATCAAGCTTTTAAAATAAGTCAATGATCTTCTTACGGAATGGGGCCTACATGGGGAGAAATATTAGTAATTTACAAACCTTTAAATGACTTCAAAATAAAACCCTCATATTATATCAACACAATCTAAATTTTCACATACAAATTAGATTCTCCCCAGTGGACACTTTACTTAAAATAGTGGAGGGTCCCAATATGAAATTAGATGGGCCATGGGCATCAAGCTATAACCTTTTCTAAGCACTGCATGCAGAATTCTTCTGGAATTTACTATAAAGTAATTGCAGTCTCTTAGTATATTTTTATCTGGATTAAACTATTAGTAAACCGAAACCACCCCTAACCTAGTTCCTCTCAAAACTGACTCCCTCTCTGATCTAGCCCCTCTTTTATCTGAATCCCTCTCTTATCATAACTCTCTAATTTGAATTCAGTTTCATGATATTTCTTAATTGTCTTGCAAGATTTTGCATTGTCTAGCTTTTGATACTCCTTACAGAAATGGGATTTTTCTGAGAAATAGAAATAAAAAGAACAAAAAACAACTCCTTATTTTTAAAATGGTGAACCTGGGAGACCCATCACCTCTAGAAAACCAGTTAGGGAATTCCTTAATACTGTGGAAATCCTCAATTTCAGAAAAATGCTAGATAATATAACTCTTTCAATCCTTAATGCCTGCATAATATTCAGTGTAAACCTCATAAATTCATAGTCAAACCATATGAAAGGTATTAAAAGATCTCAATTTGAGGAAGAGGATTTGAGATCCTCAAAGTTTAATCCACGTTCCTCTCTAATACAGACCCTCTCTAATCTTGCTCTCAATGATCTGGCCACCTTTAATATAAAACTGCTACATAATGGCCAAATAATCTCATCCAGTAAGTAGCCTCTAACTCTAATCCAACCTGTATAAACTGACCACCTCTATAAAGTTCCAACAATTTCCAATTTAGATAGATTTTATTGTGCTTGTCATTAATTCATTCTATGTGAATACCTGGTACAAGGGAGTGTAGCTTGTGCTCCGTCAGGACCCTGGCACCTGTGAGAAGTCGATGAATCGAGCCCTCGTACACTATATAGTAGTTAGCCTCACGTGACAGCAGCACATCAACTGGAAACTCTACAACTAATGTGTTACCACCCTGAAAACAGAAAAGATATTAATACATGTCTAAACTGTCAGAAAGGATGTTAATACATGACTAAACTGTCAGAAAGGATGTTAATACATGTCTAAACTGTCAGAAAGGATGTTAATAATGTCTAAACTGTCAGAAAGGATGTTAATACATGACTAAACTGTCAGAAAGGATGTTAATACATGTCTAAACTGTCAGAAAGGATGTTAATACATGTCTAAACTGTCAGAAAGGATGTTAATAATGTCCAAACTGTCAGAAAGGATGTTAATACATGACTAAACTGTCAGAAAGGATGTTAATACATGTCTAAACTGTCAGAAAGGATGTTAATACATGTCTAAACTGTCAGAAAGGATGTTAATAATGTCTAAACTGTCAGAAAGGATGTTAATACATGACTAAACTGTCAGAAAGGATGTTAATACATGTCTAAACTGTCAGAAATGATGTTAATACATGTCTAAACTGTCAGAAAGGATGTTAATACATGTTTAAACTGTCAGAAAGGATGTTAATACATGACTAAACTGTCAGAAATCACAAGTGGTGTTTGATATTTACCGCACAGCACACAAATGGGATATTTAATGCCAAGGAAAATGGTGTAAAGTGCCATCTCCAATGACACAGACAACCAGGGCAGATTCAATGGTAGGATGTGAACATGCCACTACTGGTTGCTGACTCCAGGATGCTAAATAATATGCCAACATTACTACTGCCAATATTAGTTGCATCTTATAACATACATTCATGTGTATCTAGCCTATTTTTATGTTCTCCCCCACCACAAGTAGACAGGGGAAGGGGGAATTGTTTGATGATCAGATCGCCGATGTATGCAGTGTGGCAGTTTATAGTAAAGTCTAGCACTGGGGCATCATGCCAGAGATGAAGCATCATGTCCTATTTTGTCATATTATTATTTTAGACATATCGCTATGTGACAGTTTATAATGAAGTCTAGGACTGGGGCATCATGCCGCAGACATGTAGCATGATGTCCCACCCAGTCACATTATCCTGACACCAGGCCGAACAGATCTAACACTAATTCGTAATGCTGAGCACAAAGCGAGCCAGCTGCAAGTACCATTTTTATAAGTCTTTGGTATGACTCGGTTGGGATTCGAATCTGCAACCTCCCACATCCAAGGCAGATACTCTAACCACTAGGCCACTAATCAAACTGAAAAGAAAGAAGTCACCCAATGAAAATGGATGAATATGATACTTCCTTGGCATATCTGAAACAGATGCAAACTTCATCAAATCGCACTGTATATCAAGGCAATTTAATAATTAAAGGTAATCTGAAAATGACTTTCATGGACAACTGTTCCATAAATGAAGGTGTCCTTTAATTCACAGGATTAATATTTATTAGAAAATAAATATATCAGATTTAAAGCATGTTAAATGACAAATCTTCACAGTATGCATGTATAAACTACAGCGAACTCATGCATTTTTGGGCATCACCCTTTGTTGTTCTATAAAACCTAACTTCATAAATTGTGGAGAGAGATCCAAATGTTTTCTAAAATTGGTCCACATTCATTGGGGTCTTTAAATTTGTGACTTGCAGCAACGATGAAATCCACAAAATTGGTAAACCCATAAACAATTAAAAAAAATTGCATTATTTGTGCACCACAAAACTTCTTTTACCTCCATTAAGTTTTAAAAATTAAGTTTTAAATTAAAAGTTTAGTATAAATTGAACTGGCAAAATACAGGAGCTCCAACTGAACTGGCAAAATACAGAAATCCCAACTGAACTGGCAAAATATAGGAGCCCCAACTGAACTGGCAAAATACAGGAGTCCCAACTGAACTGGCAAAATACAGGAGTCCCAACTGAACTGGCAAAATACAGGAGCCCCAATTGTACCTAAGATTGCTCACTCTGCTGAAACCTAATTGTACATAGAAGTGAAACTGAACAACAGTTGGCAAAGCAATCTGGACAAGTATGGCATTTATCAAGCTGAGTTCTGATTTCAACAATGAGAGCCATACTGGAAAGAATTTCATCATTATAAATAGATTTTGCATGGCCCAGCCAAGGCATTTAAAGATACCATGTGTGTGTGTGTGTGTGTGTGTGTGTGTGTGTGTGTGTGTGTGTGTGTGTGTGTATATATATATATATATATATACACACACACACATACATATATATACACACACACATACATACATACATACATACATACATACATACATACATACATACATACATACATACATACATACATACATACATACATACACACACACACACATACTTACATACATACTTGCTTAAGTCAAGTCCACTTGTAAACATAGACCCTGATCTGCCAGCACACAAGGTCTCTGTCCTTTGTTCTACTAATTACTCTCAACAAGCAGTGTAGTCCTAGATGGACCTGTAGATTAGGTGATGGCAGATCTGGGTCATAAGCAAGTACACCAAAACCATGACTGTTGTAATTGCTTAAAACATACAAAGGTAGCTGCCAACAATTTGTTTGTTACATGTAAATAAATAATGAATTATACTTACATAGACTGGAGCCTTGTCTATAGACAGCGCCATCCAGTAGCTTCCCTGAAAATAATAGAATACAATAATTGTGATGCTAAAAGTACTTCAACCTGTATCCAAATGGTCCTGCAGCTTGTAATGTTCTTTTTCTGATCAACCTATGATTATAAGTTAGTAAATAACACCAGGAGTAACATAAATAACAGTTCTTACATTACAGTATCATAGTACATGTAGAATACTTTTTTTTTCAACAATGCATCCACTTCCTTCACAAATCTTAAAACAAGTCATAAAAGAGTCCAAAAAAAAGTAATCCAAAGGAATATTTTTCAATAAACGAGATCAATTATTCATGGGCATTTATCACAATAATACTGACAATGACATTCATCATCACTAGTATTTTCATTTTTACCTAAGGTAGAGAGAGTCATGCTCTGGTGTGTTCAGGGATTTCAGTGCAATCTCTGACTCACTATTGTTATCTGCATCTGTTGAGCATCACCAAACCTGCATCTGCCACCATTGCAGATAAAATCCAGCAATCCAGAAGCTTTGCTGTACATTCAACAGAGTAATCCCTCAATATAACATCCCTCCATATACAACTGGATCCTACTAAATTGGTTATATTTTGTTTTTAATATTGCTATCCTGGTGTGATTTTATTTTTATCACGTTTTAATTTTATACATTATTATGCTGACTGGCTAATTTCAAAATTGGATGGTAACCCAAGGGCTAGGATACCAGAAAAAAAACTTCATAGTAGAAACTTAACTACTGAAGTTTGAGAAGATATTTTATGGGCAACAGGATCAACAAGGTTACCTGGATTTAATATGAAGCTCAAGCCCAGTATTATGGTAGCCGATGGGCTCTGAAACAATGTTGTTGGAGTAGGCCTGAGTAAATGTTTCCCTTACTTATCACACAGGTAAACATTTTTGTTTCTCCTGAACAACTTTAAAACAAGTTGGCATTGTGCAGGGAAAGGTGTATTTACAGGACACTCAATGGACTACAAACTTGTATCATGTACTGTCCTTGAAGGACAGTTGAAAAATGCAATTTAATTAAGGCCACAAGTCAAAAGAGGTTGATCTTAATGTGATTGGAAATCAAACTAACCACAACACCAAACTTTAACATTTTCAAGATTTGTGATACCAATAACATTTGCATTGACTATATTTTTTAAGGTGATGGAAATCAAGCATTTCCAGTGATTATGGAAAACAAATTAAATCAATTAAGTAGCAATATTTTCAGGAGTAAATAGCTAAAACTGGAAAATATGCCTTATTTCAAAACGACTGCTTTTGACTGGGGCCCATTACCAATTAATGAAGATATAAACTTTGTCCATATTTAAGAAAAATAACTTACCAGTCAAGATAATGCTGTACACAAATGTTTCATATTCTCCTGAAACAAATGGCTCAAAATTAAAACTACAAGGCTAAGTCAATTCAACAATATAATCATAAAAAGCCTGTACTATTACTGCATTTACCATATATATTGGACAAGATAAAATAATTGTTTCACATCCCAGAGCTTATACTGAATCTTTTTTCACCTAGGTCATATGTCCCAAGACTTAAGAAACATAATAAATTTGTATTGCATTTTTGCCCCTCACCCACCCTGCTTGTTGTAATAAAATTGATAAACAAAATGCTTATTTAATAAAAAGAAAGAAACTAACTTTGTAGCATTATCATTTATTTCTCTTTTTTCAACATGAGCATTAAAGAATATCCATGAAATCCACATTTGCAGCATAGGGTTTCATACTGTAGTGTATCACTTATGTCCAATAACACACCACATTGTTCATTGACATAAACATCTTTTCTCAAATTGTGTTTGGTTGTGCTCAAAGGTTTGAATATATTATCCAACTAAAAACTGGAGCCAACAAAATCACAAACAAGAGGGAAATAATCAACCAATATCTTGAAGACAACTGTCATTCAAGCATGACAGGATGTTAGGTGCAAAATAATCAAGATTAAATTATATCCAGGTCTATTGTATGACAGTATCTTGCAAATAAAAATCTATATTTGAAAACACATTCACTTGAGTTTAAGTAACAATCATTTCCCAGGCATAGGTTACAAAAGTATCCTTACTATTTACCTGCAAACATCAATGCTCCTTTGTACTAATTATTACTACTGATGCCAATCACATAGAAGCCTGGGTGGTGAATAAACATAACTGGCAGGGACCAGTAAACTCCTTCTTTGAACTTACCCACAGAACATCAAAGACAAAGGTTATTTTTATTACAAAGAAAGCCAACCTCACAAGCCAACTTTGGTTACTTTTTTTCTTAAAGGATATCAATAGAAAGGTTATTTTATTGCTAAGCATGATGAAATCAGAAGTGGACTATGGATTCTTTTAAGTGTGCTGTTTTGGGGTGTTTTTTAATATATAAAGATGGGGGAGATATGGAAACACACTTTGGTTCCTTTTCACCAGTATTCATGGGGATTTTGAAAATAAATTGAAACAATGGCAAAGATTTTAAACTGATACAATATAGTGCTTCATGCATGAACGTCAAACACCCACAGCGTCAAACACCCACAGCCACAGCAACACCCACAGCCACAGCGTTGCCCAGAATATTGAAGAAAATTAAATCATGTGATCAATTTGTGTAGGCCAGATGTGAAGATGATTCTTTAACAAATGAGAGGGAAATAATCAACTGATATATTGAAGACAACTGCAATTCAAGCATGGTATGGTGTTAGGTACAAAATAATCAAGACTGAATTATATCCAGGTCTACTGTATGACAGTATCTTGTAAATAAAACTCACATTCACATTATTGCAAGTAACAATCTTTTCACTAGCAATGTTACAAAAGTATCATTAGGGTTTACCCACTGACATCAATGCTGAAGACTGGATCCAACAAAATCACAAACATGAGGGAAATAATCAACCAATGTCTTGAAGACAACCTTCATTCAAGCATGACAGGATGTTAGGTGCAAAATAATCAAGACTGAATTATATCCAGGTCTTCTGCATGACAGTACCTCACAAATAAAAATCATTATTTTAAAACAAATACACTTGAGTGTTAAGTAACAATCTTTTCACCAGTACAGGTTACAAAAGCATCATTAGGATTTACCCAAAGACAACAGTGCTCCTTTGTATTAATTATAACTACAAATGCCAAGCACAAAGAAGTCTGGGTGGTGAATAAACACAACTGGCAGCAAGCAGTAAGCTCCTTATTTTAACTTACTAACAGACATCAAAGAATAAGATTATTTTTATTACAAAGCAAGCTGACTTGGTATCCTATGAAGCTGGATTTTTTAATTAATTATCTTATGTTCCCCAATTTTCAAACATTTTGTTTTAAATCTACAAAGACAGCCAATATATGGAAGTAACTTTGGTTCGATTTCACTTATATTAACAGTAATTTGGAAAATAAAACAATGGAACAAATTTTTAAGTGACACAATATAGTGCTTCATGTATGGACACAGATGACCCAACATCACCCAAAGGACTTTGAGAAAATAAAATCATGTGATGAATTTGTGAAGGCTGGAAGAAAAGCAGGTGATTTCAACAACAATATCATCATTAACATGAATATAATATTAGTGTATTTTAATCATATTCCTGAACTGACTGAGGATAAGATGGGGATCAGAAGTGTGAGAATTAGACTGGTGCACTTTTGAAAGAATATGACTTTAGTCACTGCAGTTTCCACTTCAGATATGTTTTCTCTAACAATTTGCACAGTATGAGAAAAATATTCATGCACCTAAAAAATGGATTGTAGGTGTGCAGGTGATGAACTGTATTGATGAAATGCTCTTGCAGTAGATTAAAGAGTTTACCATCAAGTACAGTTTTACATTTTTTAAATAAAATTTCAGTTGAATGTTATTTTCAAATGGATTAAAATGTGTCCCACATCTTACAACTTGAAAGGGAAAAAAACGATGTCTCCCAGACACATTACTGAAAAATTACTTTTAAAATTTATGGTGTCCCAATATATACGGTAAATACGGTATTTATGTACATTTATTATCAACCAATACCATCATCTGTCTATAATAATTTTGTAGATATTTTAATGTCTGTGTAATAAACAAAACACAATAGGCTGCCCTTTTCTACTCATAAAGTCGATAAATGAGTATAGTATTTGTTGTTTTGGGTTTAACATTTTTCAGCATGATATATGATGGCCAGTATAAACCTGGTGGAGAAAGAACTCTGCAAAATCTCTGCAAGAACAACCAACATAAGGGTAGCTACTGGCAAGCTTTCTCACATACCCACGCTGCCAGTGCCTAAGAGTCGAACCTAGGCTGAGATGAGAAGTCGGTAATCTGCAAAGACGGGAGACCTAGTACTAATTTTAGTACCCTTAGTCCTACCTTGTCAACCACAACAAAACAAGTTGAGGATACGACATCGTAGATACGGGAACCCTAGTACTAATATTAGTACCCTTAGTCCTACCGTGTAAACCACAACAAAACAAGTTGAGGCTACGACATCGTAGCTACGGGAGCCCTAGTACTAATATTAGTACCCTTAGTCCTATCGTGTCAACCACAACAAAACAAGTTGAGGTTACGACATCGTAGCTACGGGAGCCCTAGTACTAATATTAGTACCCTTAGTCCTACCTTGTAAACCACAACAAAACAAGTTGAGGCTACGACATCGTAGCTACGGGAACCCTAGTACTAATATTAGTACCCTTAGTCCTACCGTGTAAACCACAACAAAACAAGTTGAGGCTACGACATCGTAGCTACGGGAACCCTAGTATTAATATTAGTACCCTTAGTCCTACCGTGTCAAACACAACAAAACAAGTTGAGGTTACGACATCGTAGCTACGGGAACCCTAGTACTAATATTAGTACCCTTAGTCCTACCGTGTCAACCACAACAAAACAAGTTGAGGCTACGACATCGTAGCTACGGGAACCCTAGTACTAATATTAGTACCCTTAGTCCTACCGTGTAAACCACAACAAAACAAGTTGAGGCTACGACATCGTAGCTACGGGAACCCTAGTATTAATATTAGTACCCTTAGTCCTACCGTGTCAACCACAACAAAACAAGTTGAGGCTACGACATCGTAGCTACGGGAACCCTAGTACTAATATTAGTACCCTTAGTCCTACCGTGTAAACCACAACAAAACAAGTTGAGGCTACGACATCGTAGCTACGGAAACCCTAGTACTAATATTAGTACCCTTAGTCCTACCGTGTCAACCACAACAAAACAAGTTGAGGCTACGACATCGTAGCTACGGGAACCCTAGTATTAATATTAGTACCCTTAGTCCTACCGTGTAAACCACAACAAAACAAGTTGAGGCTACGACATCGTAGCTACGGGAACCCTAGTACTAATATTAGTACCCTTAGTCCTACCGTGTCAAACACAACAAAACAAGTTGAGGTTACGACATCGTAGCTACGGGAACCCTAGTACTAATATTAGTACCCTTAGTCCTACCGTGTCAACCACAACAAAACAAGTTGAGGCTACGACATCGTAGCTACGGGAACCCTAGTACTAATATTAGTACCCTTAGTCCTACCGTGTAAACCACAACAAAACAAGTTGAGGCTACGATATCGTAGCTACGGGAACCCTAGTATTAATATTAGTACCCTTAGTCCTACCGTGTAAACCACAACAAAACAAGTTGAGGCTACGACATCGTAGCTACGGGAACCCTAGTATTAATATTAGTACCCTTAGTCCTACCGTGTAAACCACAACAAAACAAGTTGAGGCTACGACATCGTAGCTACGGGAGCCCTAGTACTAATATTAGTACCCTTAGTCCTACCGTGTAAACCACAACAAAACAAGTTGAGGCTACGACATCGTAGCTACGGGAACCCTAGTACTAATATTAGTACCCTTAGTCCTACCGTGTCAACCACAACAAAACAAGTTGAGGCTACGACATCGTAGCTACGGGAACCCTAGTATTAATATTAGTACCCTTAGTCCTACCGTGTAAACCACAACAAAACAAGTTGAGGCTACGACATCGTAGCTACGGGAACCCTAGTACTAATATTAGTACCCTTAGTCCTACCGTGTCAAACACAACAAAACAAGTTGAGGTTACGACATCGTAGCTACGGGAACCCTAGTACTAATATTAGTACCCTTAGTCCTACCGTGTCAACCACAACAAAACAAGTTGAGGCTACGACATCGTAGCTACGGGAACCCTAGTACTAATATTAGTACCCTTAGTCCTACCGTGTAAACCACAACAAAACAAGTTGAGGCTACGATATCGTAGCTACGGGAACCCTAGTATTAATATTAGTACCCTTAGTCCTACCGTGTAAACCACAACAAAACAAGTTGAGGCTACGACATCGTAGCTACGGGAACCCTAGTATTAATATTAGTACCCTTAGTCCTACCGTGTAAACCACAACAAAACAAGTTGAGGCTACGACATCGTAGCTACGGGAGCCCTAGTACTAATATTAGTACCCTTAGTCCTACCGTGTAAACCACAACAAAACAAGTTGAGGCTACGACATCGTAGCTACGGGAACCCTAGTACTAATATTAGTACCCTTAGTCCTACCGTGTAAACCACAACAAAACAAGTTGAGGCTACGACATCGTAGCTACGGGAACCCTAGTACTAATATTAGTACCCTTAGTCCTACCTTGTCACCCACAACAAAACAAGTTGAGGCTACGACATCGTAGCTACGGTAGCCCTAGACCACTCAGCCACCCGGGGCCCCCAGATGATTATAGGTTAATACTACTAAATAATGCTTGATAGTATCGACTAAAATACACTGGGAAATCTGGGCCCAACCATTTCAGAGGGGGGGGCTGTTATTTTTATTTCTATAAATTTCCGGTTGCTTATAATTTATTTTTCTTCTGATTTGTTGAAAACACTCTCTTGCCTCCAAAAATTAAAATAAAATCCGCAACGAAGCAGAAAAATATGGTTCACACGAAAATCAAATGCTCCACCACAATAAATGGTCGGTTCTGTAACTTATTCCAACTATAATGTTAAAAAATGGCATTTCCATTTCCTTAAAAAGTAAAGTAAAAATATACAACCAGTCTATCACAGTTTTAAAAACAAAATGGTGGACGATCGCAAATACAACCCTCTTTGAGACCATCAAACTGTTAACCCGTACTAAGCCATGCATTTACATGTTATTAATTTGTTAACAGAAAATGATAACTATTCAAGTAGAATATGTACTGTTTATAACTTTATTTTAACTATTAAAATGAAGTAGGTATTGCATAAAAACGCCAATCGTAAGCATATAGTTTTCTGGAGATGAAACTTAGGCCATCACAAATTTACCAGGCCATCACAAATTTACCTACACTTTTAATTACCTATGAAACAAAGATCACTTTTGATCCTCACACCCTCCCCTGAAACTTCATCAAAATGTAAAACTTTCCTCTGATTTGAAACATCATAATAAATATGACCACCTTTTCTCTATCAGAGTTCAGACTCCAGTCCACCGTAAGCTTTTCTATACTGGTCAGCTCCAACTGCTAACAACACTGATCTACCTGCCATCATATAATGACAGAGCAAACGGGTTATATGCCGTTTGTTCACGTGATCAGTCATAATAAACTACACTGACCCTGTTCTACTGGCGCATTATGCAATTGAACATATGAGTCTATATTGTTCGTGGCTGACTACGACTTCGTGCAGGAATATAGTAATTAACACACACCCAGCCCACAATTCTGCACCATCTTCTCCCATCTCCAACCCCGATGCAGGTCTCTGTCATCAATGTAAACAAACCATAATCTATTCATCATTGTCGTGGTCTATTCCTTCATGCATGTCAAAATCTCTCTCTCTCTCTCTCTCTCTCTCTCTCTCTCTCTCTCTCTCTCTCTCTCTCTCTCTCTCTCTCTCTCTCATGTTGATGACGGTGATCTGGATGTAAAGAAAACTGACTTACTTCAGATAGACTCACCACAACAAATTGGATGTCCACAATAGATCCACAAGCGAGGTAATAGATAATCAGAACTGATACCTATAAGTCGTCAGATATGTCTAGTTAATTTGATCGGTAAAGTACAGCCAGTGAAAACAATTTCGTCACCTGCAGCAATAAATGACCTATAGAAGAAGTATACTTGCTATGCAGGTGACTGACCGCAAACAAGTGAGATCAAAGAAAACAGTAACCCCCCAAAAACTAACCACTTTATCAATGATTCAGATGAATTTTTTTTTTCGTTTATTTTTTGTGACATTTTTAGAAATTTAAAGATATTTGTTTTCAGCATATTGAAAGCATGTATATTTCATCACCAAAATTTAACACCTAGGTTTGCACATGGCGGACGTAAATTGTAAACAAGCTGGTACAACTAGGTAAGCTTACGTATTTAGAGACGACTAAGCTAAATGCAATTGCATTTTACCATGTGCATGCAAAATACCACGTACATGTAGACATTTACACTACTTTGAATTGCAGTTGTAAACAGTAGAGCCTTAAAAACAAACTCAAATGTTTCAGCTATCAAACTGTGAGTCGTGGATAAATTATGTGTACATGTTGATATTAAACAATATATATATATATATATATATATATATATATATATATATATATATATATATATATATATATATATATATATATATTAGCAATATCCGGTTGCTCCCTTGCACCTTTTAACGTTGCACAGTATATTAAAGATTATATGAAATTGATGGATCTTATTTGTTAATGTTTTTAAGGGTGAATATCGAAGATTTATCATTATTTTATTGTGTATGAAAAATATTAGGAAAAAAAACAATCTCTTTACAAAAGAAAAACAAATATTAATAAACATAGTCATGATTTGCATACATTATTAGTGTACCAAAATCAAAATGTATACACGATACTTTGTTGCCAATTTTTACAATATGTAAAACTGGACCGAGGACTAAATTTGATCTGCGTGTACTCTGATGTGGAGTACAACGTGATGGGACACACCTCCGCACCGTTACTGCAAATCATTCCTTTCAAAGTGTATTCCGCCACGACCAATGACTAGGATTGCAAATACCTTTAAAATTATTCTTAATCTGATTTATAACACACAGACAAACAGCCTATTATATTCATTATATTATATGAAAAAACAGAGGCAAAACAAAAATATATATCGCCTTGACACAACCATGAATATTAAATGGTCAGTCCCTAATAGTGCTGTATCTAATTTACTACTACCTGGCCATTTTTAAATTAAGTGATTGTTCAATATCTATAATATTAGTGGGTATCATCATACACTACCAATAGTAAGAACCACTTCCAGCATGTACATTTTAATATGCACACGTCACCGCTACGGTGGCCTAGTAGTTAGAGCGTCCGCCCCGGATGCAGGAGGTCGTGGGTTAGATCCCCGGCCGAGTCATACCAAAGACTTACAAAAATGGTACTAACAGCTGCCTCGCTTGTTGCTCAGCATTAAGAACTTTTACACACACACACACACACACACACACACACACACACACTTCCCCTAACTATTAGTAAATATTAAACTGCATTAACATTTATGTGCAGTATGACAGGGTTTTCACAATGCAGTGCCGGATTACACATTAAGCGCACTAAGCACGTGCTTAGAGCCAGTGCCGAATTTAGGACAAGTGAGGCCCTATGCTAGTTAAAAGGCCCCTTACACCGAAAAATTCATCGTTGGGGGGGGTGTTTTTTGGGGTTTTTTTTTGCTAAGAATATAGGCTGCTTGGCCAAAAGCACAGGTACTCGACGCGACATTGGACCCTCTCTGTAATACTATACTATATAAGTCTCTTATATAATATAGTATTACAGAGAGGGTCCAATGTCGCGTCGAGTACCTGTGGCCAAAAGTGGGCCATGTTCTTAAGTACATATACCGTATTTTCCGGGGTACAAGTCGCTACTTTTTTCGTTTTTTTTTTCTTAAAAATGACGTGTGCGACTTATATGCAGGAGCGACTTAAGCTAATTGCTGGAAACTTACATACGGTACACATAAGTATTAGACTATAAGATTATCAAATTAAATAATCAAATTATATTTAATTATATATTAATAAATTTAAAAAATATTGAAATAACGATTGCCATTGTATTTCCTTTATTACATTTTAGAATCTTTCTGTCCCTAAATTCAGTCGTAAATTTCAGCACATTTTCCCACCCAAGCTGCTAGTCAACGTCCTTTGAACTTGCCGCACAGCTATTGCTTCGGGTTCTTTTGGTGTACTTAAATACAGCATGCAGAACTGGGATTATTTTGTTATTTTAAACAACAAATTGTGTAAAGCGTTTCCGAGACCTCTGGTAGCGCTTCGTAATTTACTTCAATAGTAGTTTATAAAAACACAATCATTTTTTTCGGTTAGTTTCGCAATGGCTTGTTATAAAAAAAAAATAACATGAATGTTTCCTCTGATGATTGATGACAAACGGGAAGCACAGCTTCACAGCGACTGGCAGGATGAGGTGCGCTATAATTGGAAAAGTAGCATAATGGGTAGCTAGCTACTGCTTGGAAGGCTGTCACTGTGCGAACGATTGTGGCGGGTTTTGAAAAAGCCAAATCATTCAGAAAATTGGTGAAGACGACGACAGTGAAATCGAAGATAGCTATGAAAATGAAGACACCAGCGGTGAAATTCCTGAACACATTTATCAGATATTTAATAGTGATACGGAAGACGAAGATTTGGATGTTTTTTTCTGTGGCAGATTAACGACAACGTAAAGAAATAACAGTGGCGCTATTATTTACTTAATAAATATTACTTATAAATCTAATTTGCTTTTATTTTCTATTTCTATTGTAATACTGACTTTTATGTAACTCTTAAACAATTGTATAATATTTCATACACGAAGTTGGAAATTACCAAGTCGCATGGCCGGCGGCATCAAAGACGTGATTACGGTAAGTGCGGAGGAGCGATTTATATGCAGGAGCAACTTATATGCATGAGCGACTTATCTGTTGAATTTTCCAAAATTTTCTGGATTTCTTCCTCCCACGACTTATATGCAGAGCGACTTATAGGGCGAAAAATACGGTAAGCGCAATGGTAAATCTGGTGCTGCTTATAGCACCAGCCCACCTAGAAAAAAAAATTCAAATTAATTGCTGCTAATAAAATTGAATGTATTATTGCATGTAAGAATATTTTAATTTGGAGTGATGGCTTTTCAATTTGTTTATCTAGTTTCACGGGGGTGGGGAGGGACATTTAGAGCCCTGGAAGGCCTTTATCCGGCACTGCCTCAGTTCTACATGTTTGTATCGGTAAAACATTCTTAACATGTACTTAAAATTTCAACTTTCAATATTTTCCATAAGTTTAAAATCATAATAGGCAATTAGACATTTTATTCATTATAGAAATTAAAAATAACAAGTCTGAAAGTACTAAAAAATGAGAGGATGCAGATATTTCGATCATTAGCCCACTGAATTGCATCGCGGTTTAAGTTTGTTTTTTAGACCCTTTTTTAAAGAGCAATGGGCTAAAATTTAAAGTCGCCACAATGGAGAATAACTACGTAAGATATTCTGACAAACAATACATATTTTTTTACTATTAAAGATGTTAACTTTGGTACTGTCAAGATGAAGCTTGTACTAAAGGGATCAAATTCTGGCTATCTTCAGTCGGTTGTGTTCTCGTCTGAGTTATTACCATACATACTCACTTATACAAGTCCAAGTGTAAACTCCACAACTCTGATCTGCCGTCACTTAAAGCGCTGGCAGATGTCGGTCTGTGCAGTTTGTTAAGAGTAGTCAGCAGAACAAACAATATAGACTGTGGTCGGCAGGTGCATTATGCTATAGCTAATTAGGATCATTGCTGTTTAAATTTGAACTGCACTTATAAGGTAGTATATACATTATACATTAATCACTGAAACCGGAAGAATCCATTGACACCTGTTGTAAAGCAGTCGCTCTTGCAAGCCTAATAAGACTGATACTTTTTTTTGCTAGCGTAGAAGAATAACAGGCGTGACACCTACAGCGGCCACTAGTTATGTATTTCAAAGAACCGTACCGTATTGAACCGTAAAATGTTATAGCTGTACTGTATCAATCTGTAAAGGTCTCGGCATACATATTCGTATTTTGGATACCAATTAGTCAGGTTACCTACCTACTGACCTCGAATATACAAAATGAACTGCCCAAGAAGGAAAAGGGTTGAAAACCACTGCATACATGCTCTTGAGACAAGATGAAAATTTTCATGTAATACTGTTAACATCTGAACTGTGAAATGCACTTATATCTGCGAGTGCATTTTGTTCAATATACGTGTACGTGAAGAAAATTTGCCGAAACAAAATCTACATGTTTTTTTATACAACTTTTTCTAACAGTTTTTAGTACAGCTGTATATCTGCCAGCGGTAAATGAATCGGTATTGTTTAGTCTTTAGCTTTTCATCTTTCCACAGGATGGATGCTGCCATACCCATACGTTGGTTCACTGTATGCATCTTATCGTAACGGAGTTAAATTGGTGCGTAGAGAAGGGGGGGGGGCAAAATGGGGACAATGGCAGAGATTAATGAAACTGCATTGATAATACCCATCTGATATCTCCAAGTAAGGATAATAAAATGCAAAATCTGCAAGTGGTTGTTAGCAGTGCTAGTGTATGACGATGCACACTAACACTATCGATATTTGAAAAACCACTTAATTTAAAAAAGGCTGTGTAGAAGTAACAACGATACAGCACGTATTAGGGACTAGCCCGGCGCGGTGGGGTCAAGGCGATATTTTTTTTCTTCCACCTCCTCCACCCCATCCACCCCCATGAAATATAATGGATAGAACAGGTCGTTTGTCTGTGTGTTATAAATCAGATTAAGAATAATTTTAAAGGTATTTGCAATCCTGGAATATTTATTACAAAAAAGGAAGGTTAAATACATGCCTGCCTCCTTTCCTCAAGAAAATTAGTGTTCAGTCGCCTAGGAGTTTTTTTATATATATAAATTGCCAAGTGCCCTCTTTTTTTTTTTTTTTTTTTTTTTTTTTTTTTTTTTTTATTATATATATATATAAATTGCCAAGTGCCCTCTCTCTACACTTGGGGCCCCGAGTGGCCGAGTGGTCTAAAGCGCTGTCCGTTACGGATCACTGCCATCTCACCTCTGTTTGCGTGTGTTCGAGTCTAGGATTCGGCTAATGTAGATATGTGAGAAAGCTTGCCAGTAGCTTCTCGTGGGTCGGTGGTTCTTTCCGGTGATTTCCCGGTTTCTTCCTCCACCATTAATACTGGCCGCCATGAATAGCCTATCGTGTGCTGAAAAATGGCGTTAAGCCCAACAACAAACAAACTCTCTACACTTAAATGGGATAAAAAGATGAGAGACAATGGCTTTATTATGCTTTCCAAATTCGAACCCCTGACTGCATTAAACCAAGAATCTGATTGTAACATTTGTACGCTGAATATGCTTATCAAAAGTCCTGTATGTTCTTCACTCATATTAAATCCTCGGATTATTTAAAATATGGAATATTTAAAGGAAATTGCCTAATATTTATTTTAATTTGATACTTATTTTCAATTTTTTATTTTTGTTTTTGTTAATAATACATGTAAATAACTATGTAGATGTGAATGCTAACAAAGTTAAAAGAGACATGTACATGCATATAGACAGGTAATTTGACAGGTAGGTAAAGGTTTGGAAATAATGCAAAACCTTTTTTTTAAAACCATCCTTTTGCCAAAATATGATGGTCCTTCAAAACAGGTGGCATGTAATGACTGGTATAAACTTTTTAGAATGAACCAATCTGTGCTCTGAGAAACCGGTCTCTCAATACAGGTGGTCTCTCAATACAGGTGGTCAAAAGTACCTAATAAACTTATTTTTTAAACAAATAACAAGTATGAAACCAACTTCCAATTATGATGCAATAATTAGTACCCCTGGCAAGAATATTATTTGTTGTTTAATGCTGTAGTTCATGATCCAGCAGTGGTCTTTCAAGACTGATTTTTACCAATGATCAATTTTTAAGAAAAAGAGAGATATTTACATAAATGACATGGAACTATATATATATATATATATATATATATATATATATATATATATATATATATATATATATATATATATATATATATATATATATATATATATATATAATACATTTGTATTTGACACAATATTTTCCCACTATACTGATATTCATTGGAGCCACGAAACTGGACAAATGCCCACCCAGAGGAGCAATAACTATATTTTCAAGATGGCCATTGCGGAGGTCATATTGGATACAATGTATTATTGACAAAGATATTGTAAAACACCTTATACCAAGTTTTTTTTGTACATAATAATATTGCTTTTAAATAATTACAGCCCTCTAAATTGGCAGCATATACATATACATAATATAACTCAAAATGCATAAAGGAAATTTTAAACTGCATACAAATAATTCAAAACACTTTTGACTGTAAACATTTAGTCTAAAGTCATCTATCTGCATATTGTTCCTTCAATTAAGCACCATCAGTTTTGTTAAATGGGTCTTCAATTAGCATGAATTACACTGTCATGGTACAATTTCAAATTGTTCCAAGCACCCAAAATGATGGTGTTTGATAACAGTCAGAACCATCTCAAATATATACATATAAATAAATACACCCATCACTGGTCTTAGTCACTAAAGCATTTGACATTTTCAGAAAGACATGATCAACAACCTGATAATAATGTCTCAGTCCCACAGTGCACTTGTTTTGGGTGGTGTGTGTGCTATGTCATGGCAAATTGATACCCTTTCAAATATCAAAAAACCCAATAAGTTCCAAACAAGAAAGAAAACCAAGTACCCAATATGTTTCATTCTTATTCAGACTTAGGAATGAAATAGGATCCATTACCATCCTCACTTTATAGTGAGGTACCTTAGAGTGAGGGAAAACTAAAACTGATATTTTAAAAAGGCTCTATAACAGGAACTATAATATTTAAACAATTAAGTAGTTTCTGAATATTTACCAAAAAAATAATTGTTTACATTCTTAAACTCAAATGCATCACCTGAAAACACTGACAGAAAGAAACAGAAATATGTTAATGACACAATTGGCCCATCACAGGGCCTGAAAAACTTCTCTGAATTTAAAACGTTTTTGGAATAAGAGACATAGAGGAATACTTACATATAAAATTACACAGGTAGCACTATGCAACACATTACTAGTCAACACATATGTTGTCAACGATAAAAATGTGATTTTCAAATCTGATTTTCAAATCAAACTTCACACAACAGTCAAGAGTACAATACACCCGCATGTCAGTGTATCTGAATTTACCATGTACTCCTCATTGTTCCTTTTGATGTGTCAGGCAAGAAGTAAAATATACATAGAGTAACAAGAAAGGTGAAAGCATATATTAGCCCCCATCATGAACTGAAACTAGGTTCAGGCATACATAAATATATGCCATTAAGTGAAAAAAATCCAGACTAGCTATCAGAAATAAAGTGATCTCTCATACCTGGACCACCATATCTATTAGGAAAGTGCTTGAGGAAACACACTACAGGCATACTAATTGCTGTTCCCTGCCAAAAACACAGGTCACCTTTCATTTATATACAGTTATATAAAATATACTAATTAATAGGTATGTGTATGATGTACATTTTTCAGCACAAAAAAAAATGGTTAAACTCGCCTCCTGTAGTTTACAGTCTACAAAGTTAGCAAACTGGTGTTATCTCTGACGACATTTGGTTCCTGCATCCTCAATTACATATTTTAACACAAGATGCCTTTAATCACATAACCAGCTCTATGGACTTAAAACAGGAATTTAAAATAGTCATTGCCACTCCAACCTAAGATATCATTCTCAAACTTTTCAGCCACATCTGCTTGAACTGTGCCTCACCTACCATATATACCTCTCCATCAATAATTCACATGCAATTGGGTCCAAAAACAAAGATTGATTTCATAAGAGAGAGCATAAGTTATTGAGGGAGCTAAAATTAAAAACAAGATGGTATACCCTCCCTGTTGGACATTGAAAAAACCTCAGGGAGGGAGTAATGAGTACTTAATGGCTGAATACTCGTGGGAGTAATGAGTACTTAATGGCTGAATACTCATGGGAGTAATGATTACTTAATAGCTGGATACTCATGGGAGTAACAAGTACTTAATGGCTGAATACTCATGGGAGTAATGAGTACTTAATGGCTGAATACTCATTTCAAAATTGCATTGTAAAAAATTGTCAATAAAGAGCATTTTCAAATGCACCAAATTGTTTGCATTTGTATAAATGACCATTATTTTCATGAATGGCCATTAAGAACATTATTCCAGCTGCTTTCAACACCAATCATGTGTACATAAAAATATTGTGTCAGGTAACTAATTTTTGTTGTCAATTCACAACAAAACAAATTCCTTTTCTTTAAAAACATAGAGACATTTAGTTCATGAAACAACTGTCAATGTCAAATGCCAAATTGTTTATTGATCTATTATTAAAATGCTGATGCTGTTATTTCATTGCCAACAATAGTGTAACTACTTCTAATCTCTGAGGAAATCTGTGAGTGCCAATTCAGGGATTTTAAGTTCACTAAAAACTTTAAGTTCACTAAAAACTCCACAACAAGCTTCTCCACAATGCATGGTATCTGTGAAACAAAGCTTTTGTTCAACAAAAAAATCATTTTGTCTGGCCACCTTGCTTTCTTGTTCATATTTGTGAAGGAGAAAACTAAATTATGATAGTTTAATTATGTTACTTATACAGTAATATTTGTAACTGTTTTAGGTTCATCAATTTGAGTTGACCAGATACAATGTCGTGACCGCTATGAAGGTAGGATTGTTTTAAAATGCATTTTGGGTTTTCGTTTATTCCACCCCTCAATTTTGATTGACACAAAAGACATAATTAATGTAATAAAGCATCAATACAACAAATACTTCTACATGTCAAAGATCAGAACATGGTCAGCATTTAATTAGGTTCGAACAGAAATATTCATGGACATAGCTGTGACCGGAGATTGACATTTTTCATGTTGAATACAATAAATGAGGATATTCTGCATTTATGTTAATTACACCTAAACAGAATTAAAACAATGAACCAATTGGATGATTGCAAATAACTGAAATTTTGTTATTTATGGAACTCATGTCATAAATTTGCACATGATCCTTGAAAATCTGAACTGCTGTAGCTGAATTATCACTGGGTGGTTTTTTCCAGATCGGGTACTAATAAAATTAATCATTTTATCCAATATTTCATCCTGTATATGTATGAAGTGGATTTCTGCCATGTTAACTGTTGCTGATTTCTAGCAGTAACTTATTTTTGCAGTTGCTCAATCAAGAACTCTTGTGAAGCCAAGTAAGAATGTTAACGTTTAAATAGTATTTAATTAATATTTGAACTGACAAAAATATACATGCGCAGATGTTTAAAAAGACTAATTTCAACAAAATAAATTCTGAAATTTTAGCATGCACCCCTGCCTTTTTTTTTTGCCAAGTCACTTTATCATGGCTAAGGTTGTTGTTGCTGTTGTTGTTGTAGTGTTTAACGTCATTTTTCAGTACAAGATAGGCTATACATGGCATCCAGTATAAATGGTGTGGGAAAACCCTTAGAAAGAACCAATGACCCATGAGAAGCTACTGGCAAGCTTTTTTACATATGACCACTGGCTGAACCTGGGATTCGAACCCACAAAGAGATGAGATGGCAGTGATCCATTACAGTGAGCACTTCAGACCACTCGGCCACTCTGGGCCTCTCATGGCTAAGGAGAGTTCATTTTGACCAATTAGTCCAGTATGAACACTAAATTATTAGCCTAAATACTCACTAAAGAGATTTCACTCACCATACAGTATTGTAAAGGAAACTTTGCTTGGTTTTCTTGTAATAGTTCTTTTTGGCAATTCTCTGCAATCAAATTTGGACAAAATAATGTTTTGGCACTGGGGAGGGGGTGAAGTTTTGGTTCTTTATCCCTATATACACTACTCCTCCGCTTGTCTGTCTTTTCATGTAATGCTGTGTCACTTTGTTGGTGTTGTTGAGCATGTAGCAAGGTTATTTGTATAGCTCTACCTGAAAGACCATTTCTCTAATTCTGTTTATAATCTGTCATTAATTATATAATGCTGTTTAATTATCTGACCCCTGAAGCCCAAAATTTTTCTTGATCAGAGCTTTAAATTAGGAAGCTGAGTTTATGTTTAAGACTGTCAACCATTATGGTTTTAGCAAAAGCATTATGAGTTCCTAATTTACAATTCTGTATCGAAATTAAATCTAGCAATTTACATTTCATACATGAATTTGTACTAAAATAAAAATGTCTAATAAATGTAGTTCATTTTTTATTTAGTAAAGCCATATCTGACAAAGACTCAAGTCTAATGTTTCATCACTAAGACTGGTGGTTTCTCTTGGTGATAATGTGAACCAATCAGGCACATAGATAATTAGAGTTCATGAACAAAAAATAATACCAAATCTTTAATGCTTGGACTTGAAAGATGTAAGCTCATTCAATTTTCTTAATTGTCAAAACTTTAACTGAATTATACATGACTGATTCTGGTGCAAAACAGAATCTAAATACAAAACAAGAGAAAAGACCTACATGTTACCACTAATATGAATGGAATTTCCTAAATTACATATATTTACATGTCTACATGAACAACATCTCCAAACAGGTCATATTCATATGAATCACAAATCAATTACTCACATCCCATTCTTGATCATTTTAAGGTCCTGAACCAGTGTGACTGTCTCACACACTATTGTTATTTAAATTTAAAAATCTGAGATCTATTGATATATCACTTCAGATTTTGACCTCTAAAATATTATTTTTGACTTGTCACATTTCTGGTTGCATATCACGATTAAAAACTGATGTACCAAAATGTATTTATAGACATGAATGCTTCCCCACCCTCCTTTGTATGAACCATGCAGATGACAGCATGAGAAACTGATCCAAAGGTGAAACTTCACTTTATATGGGCAGATGGATGAGGGTAACATCATGGACACCACAGATTTTTACCAACTCAACCATAACACCACACATTCATGGCAGTGTTTAACCAGAATAAAAAAAAAATTATTACATAACTCACCTCAAAATCAACCATTTAAAAAATATTTTTCTCTATATAACAATAATCAAGTTATGCATATATTGGCTGAAACAGCCAATTAAATATTCTGCAAAAGAGGCTACCAAAAGTTACATTAACGCGAGTCTCTTGGAAGGACTGATGCTCTAAAGGGTGAAAAGTGTTTGCAGAAATTCAAGATAAGACCAAGTCTTCCTGTTAACTGACAATTGTCGCAACCATCTATGATATTCTCTGGTAATAACAAGATATTGAAATTAACTGCTGTAGGTGACAGTGTTTAATGGTCAGGCAATCTAAAAATGCTTCACTTATTAAGTTTGGCTATGCTATTTAAAAATGCTTTAATTATTAAGTTTGGCTTGGTTTTAACAAATTTCAGCCCATTATAGGCTACATTACGTCTTGAAATGGAAGCAAAATGTTATTCTCAAGAAGTCACAAGCAGCTACCTTGTAATGTCCTGGGCAGGTATCAAACCAGACACTACTCGGATTATAAACCTAACACTCTACTATTCATGAATTATAAGGAAGCCAACAAATCTAAATTTTCAAGCAATATTATTGCTCTGACTTACCAATATTCATCCATCTCGGTTAATCATGACTAAGAACTAAAGATTAAATCAGTTACTTCAGCACAAAATAATTTGTCACTAAAGGTTACATCAGCATTCTATGTGCCCAGTACAAATCTTGCAGGTTATAAATTTTTACTGTTAGGACACCATATATTACCTACTCCAACAAAGAACAGTCAGAATCAACACAACTGTTTTGTTTATAAATCAGACATTGTACACTGCATGTCCTCAGATAAATGCCTTTACTTCCTGATGACAATCCTTGTCAGAATAACTCATCCTGGTTGTCTTATTACTAATGGAGGTTTAGTTGTTCCCAGTTTAGGGACACTTAAGAACAGCCATCTCCTTGATTATCAAGTGTACACACTCACTGTATTATGAATAACACTGCAACATTTATATTGTTACAGCAAACTGGCAGAAAGAGTCCCTGATTCCAGATCCTTAATCAGTTAGTGGTTTTGAACTGCCTATCTTAAAAAATATGGTCAAGTTAAATGAATTTTTAATTTGACCTTTCTCCAAAATGGTTAATTGTGTGAATCACCTGATTCTCTCAATTTTTTAGAATGTTTCCCCATCTAACATGATACTTCTGATAACATCATGGTTTTCTCTAATTTATAGATAAGGGAAAGGATCAAACTCACATTTTAGGAAGGAAATTCAGGATGCAAAATTTCTTCTGAAAGGAACTGAAAATTTCCTCAAATTTGAGGAAATTCATTAAATTTCCTCATTAGTAAAGAAAAATGGATTTAATGTGAAAAATGGGTCTGAACCTCCATTATCATGCAGAGAAAGAGAGAGACAGAGAGAGAGAAGAGTGTGTGTGTGTGTGTGTGTGTGTGTGTGTGTGTGTGTGTGCGTGCAGGCATGCATGTGTGTAGCATGCATTCATGTATGTATGTATAGAGTTCAATTTCACATCAACACAATCCTGGCTATTTTTTGTGAAGTCAATTTAAGAATCCCAAAATGAGTAAATGTTTTAAAAATACACATTTAATTTATTATATAAAAAATAACTATTTTCTAAATAACTTTTTAGTATAGCATTACAGGACACATCCCATTTCAAAAAGGTTGCTGCCATCAAGTCTTTCTTCTGACATAAGGGAGGATATGAGCCTACCATATATGCCCATTTATAAGTCCAAATGCAAAATGCAATGACCCTGATCTACCATTGCATTAATCCATCAGAAAATCTGGGTCTGCACAGTTTTTGTTAGGAATAATCATCAGAACAAACTGCATAAACCCTGATCTGCAGACACATTATGCTACATCAGATCAGGATCTTTGTTGTTTGCAGTTTGACTTGACTTCTAAGCATGTATATACAATAATTTACATTGCCAATCCTTGATGAATACTGAGGACTTATAATGGTACTCATATTAATGTCCACAATATTCACTTGAAATCACAACAGAATGATGGGTTCTGAATGTCAGCCTTCTCTTAGTGTCCATAATGCCAGGACATTTAGACTTGGTCAAAATATTTGACACATGATCAAGAGATGTGAATTACATGCCAATATTTTATTATTTTACACAGAAATGGCTGACACAGAAGGACATGATGCTGCATGGATGTAATTAATAGCATGACAGGTATTGAAATTACCAGGTAATTATAAAGTAATTACAAGTCTTAACACCGAATTGTTTTTCAAATGTTTATATACTTCCAGAACTGCTCCAGTGGCCTACTGGTTAGAGCCTCTGAATAGGATGCGGGGAGGTCGTGGGTTAGATCCCCGGTGGAGTCATATCAAAGACTTACAAAAATGGTACTAACAGCTGCCTCGCTTGGCGTTCAGAATTAAGAGGTTAGTGTTAGGACTGGTCAACCTGGTGTAAGGATAATGTGATTGGGTGGGACATCATGCTTCATGTCTGCGCATGATTCCCTAGTTCTAGACATCACTATAAACTGCCACACTACAGACATCACAGCATTATGACCAAAAAATTGTTAAAGCTACATTAAAAATCATAATCACTTCAGTCACATATTTCCAGTGTCAAGGTCTCAAGGAGGCAAATTTGTTTTTTTTTGTCAAAGTAAATGTAAACAACATATTACCAGAATACCCATGGGATTTTTTAATGAACAGAACAAGAAAATGTACCTGTACGTGGAAAAACAAGAAGTGTGTGTTTGTGATTTGGATTTTTAACACAGCTTTAACAAGTTTTCATTTCAGTCATGGCTACGATGTCTGCTGTGTGGCAGCTTATAGTGACATCTAGCACAGGGACATCTGGGTGCATACAGGAAGCATCTAATCACATTATCCTCACACAATGGCCAAACAGTCCTAACACTAACTTTTTAATGCTGAGTGCCAAGCGAGGAACTATTAGCAACATTTTTAAAATTCTTTAGTATAATTTGGTCTGGGTTTTAACCCATGACCTCCAGCATCTGAGGACTTTAACCACTTTAATGTGTTGAAGCAGGTCAAAGCACAAAATGTTAGCATCATTCATTACCAATTCTCTACGTGTGAACTATCCAAAGAGCTAAGATACAATGCTTCTGATAAGACAATGAATACACGTCCATTGCTATTTACATGAAGAAGCATCTCTCAATTGTCAACTCATGGATAATGTACATGTTATGTCCGAGAATCCAGAAATTCAAGAACAGAATAAGGCAATAAACTAGACAACTTTTCCAATAAACGTTTTTAAAATTCTGCAATTCTAGGAGGCTCCTCCTGTATCATACATATGGCAATGAATTGCTGGCTCCAAGAGAACCCTTGATGCATACAGGAAGCAAAAATATTTGTGGGAAGGATTTATTCTAGAACTCACAATTCTCACCAAAATATTTTTTAAAATATCATTCTGAAAATTTAACCAAATTTTCAGGCTCTGCCATTATTTCTTTATAAATCTACTTTGATGCTTCTTAAATTAACATGGCTTGAGAAGTCGAATATAAACAAAATTTTTCACCAAAGTTCATTAAGAATAAAATGTTTTACAGTAACCTAATTTTGTTAGATGCACTACTTGTCAAGATGCACCTTCTCAAGATTTATGATGCCAAGTAAAATTCTTCTTGGAGTCTGTGTCCTTGACCTCTAGCCTTTGAACCCATGATCAATAGGCTCCTCCATTAACCCTTGTGTAAGCCACCCACAAAGATTTGTCCAGGTTTGTGTTATTGCGCTGATACAATTTTTCTTCTCTTGATATTGGATTAAAGATAATGTGTAATAAAAAATTTTCTTTTTCAGTGTGATCTTGACCATTACAAATGACCACAAAATTGATAGGGTACTTCCCAATCCCAAGCCATCCACAAAGTTTGGTAACCACAGATGATGTTGAACAAGCTACTGCACAAAAACCATGTTTCTTCTTTTAATCACAGTGACCCTGACCTTTAATCAATTGGTCCCAACTTTGTTTGGCTTCTTCCTTACCACAAATGCAAGCACGACAACTGATGTTATTGTTTGGAAACCATGTTTCTTCCTTAAGCCAAGTGACCTTTACCTTTGACCCCAAAATCTCCACGAACTCTTGAGGAAACTGTCCACAAAGTTTGGTTATTACAGATGGTAAAGAGCTCTGTTTAGTGAAGAAACAAAACTGGTGACATATGGACAAGACATACATTCTACCTTGTAGCAGGCATATAAAAACTCAAAATGTACACATACAAAGTTATCTCCCTTAGCCCCATTCTTTAAGATTAGTTCTATTTAACCCACTCCAAACTGTTGCCTATAACCTTGGAAAAAACAAATGCTTGAGATGAAGTGAGGTTGTAAAGAGCCAATTCAGTACAACAGCCCTCTACTTCACAAAGGTGAGGTAAAATAAATCTATCTACATGCATGCTTATCATTTCTAAAAAGTTCTTTTCAAACTTAAATTTCTCACTTGTATCATTTTGCAATAACATCATAACCATTACTGTATCTGGCTTCAACTAAGCAATAAAAAGCATAAACTTTTTCAAACTCCTTCTATGCACTATACCTTTATATTTTGTAAAACCATCCTAAAAATAGAAAATGTTAATAATTGGAAAACATCAAACATTCACTCACTTCTA
The DNA here is from genome assembly GCA_016746295.1 of Potamilus streckersoni. Classification (NCBI taxonomy): domain Eukaryota; kingdom Metazoa; phylum Mollusca; class Bivalvia; order Unionida; family Unionidae; genus Potamilus; species Potamilus streckersoni. Next base: position 1,311,450 of record JAEAOA010000627.1, read on the forward strand.
GGTTTACCAGGTTAAAATAGTTCTAGTTCTATATTAAAGCAATCATAATTGTATGTAAGAACTAACTTCCTTTACCCACCTGTTTTTCTCAATGTTCTCAAAGCTGGGTTGAAATCTCAGACAGAATAGCCAAACCATGTAAGTGATTTATCACATGTAACCAAGCCCTGGAAAGAAGAAAAAGATAAGCTAGGAAAAGGTTACTTTTACAGTGTCAAGTTAAAGTACAAACATTCAACTAAATCATGCAAACTTAAATTGGCCAGAAGACACTCTACAAAGGCAAACACAAAGTTTACACAGGTATAAGCCATTCAAGGCAACTCTTTAAATACAAATAGTATCTTGTTTGACACACATCTGATGAAAAGAAGTTTTGTCATCTGTACAGTTCAAAACCGGAAAACAAAACACACACAAAGAAATGTCTCACAATCATAGTATTTACTTAGAAAGACCATGGTTAAAGAGGACTTTCTAACAGGTGCTAATGATTGTGGTATGAAATCAAAACTGTCAAGCTAATTGTAATTATTTAATGTAATTACACAGTGATAGAGTTCATTGCACATTGTTCCCAAAGACCAGGCACAACCAGAATGCTTTTTATGCATTACATTATGTTGAATACAGACAGACGGACAATTGGGTTACTACATGAATACCATGATTTTCTCAATTTTGTTTTCACAATTCTCACCAATCAGTTAATCCTAATAATAAAAATATTTCTGAAAGCTAATGGTTTCACAATAAAGTGCCTTATCTCAGCTACTGTACTAGGGAAAGACTACCTGAAAAATCTTTTCGGATAATTCACTGGGCTACCACACAACTTTGTTTGGTTTTAGTGCAGTCATGTTGAGGACACATGAAGCAAAGTGCCTTTCCTATGGATATGCCATGACAACCAGGGTTGTCCTGGTTCAGTATCAAACCTGTGATCCTTGGATTATGCATCTAAATGTTTTACCAAATGAACTATGACAGTGCCAGAACATTTTTTAACTCTGAATGACCTGGTAGCCTCTTAGAATTGATATTTTAGTTTTGTTTTTATATTTGTAGTTGCCATCAGTTCATGCCATCTACCATTAACAAAAGAATTCACTGATCTTGAAAGCACAAGTTTTATACATACATACATACATACATACATACATACATACATACATACATACATACATACATACATACATACATACATACATACATACATTACATTACATTACATACATTACATTACATTTGTAATCCTCACAGTCTGAAATTGTGGAACATCCAGATTCTGGCCATGTCATCATTTTCATATTTTTTTTTAAAATTTCAATATATAATGAGAATATAACTCAAAATTTTTCTCCTATGCCAACAACTTTATGTTCAAATTTGAAATAAATATTTTTTGCAAGCTCTAAAATAACTTGTTTCAAAAGAAAATTAAATTCAAAGCTCCCAGTTTTGAAATTAGGTCTGCATTTTGTTTTTACATGATGGACCTCCTTATGTTTTTAAAAACTTGGTTGTGATTTCCATTTTCAAAATACTGCGTCATAGTCTGCATATAACAGTATCTAACAACTACAAGTACAATAGTGTTTGGCAATTATCTAGTCTTTGATAAAACATTACAATAGCATTTTCTTGTTCTCACTCAAATCCATTTTCCCAAATCCTGAAATGAAGTCTTAGGAAACAATAAAAATTACTAAGCACACAATAATTTTAGTGTACTTTTTCAATGAAGTGACAGATGATATAGGTCAACATTTGGAAAAGGGCACCAAGAAAAAATGCCAAATTAAGTTTTGTCACATCTGTGCAGAAAAAAAGTATGATCTCCTATGACAGCAGCACTGTATAACACTACACTTACATCTGTTTAGAAACAATTTATTGGTCTCTATGACAACCACTGTATAATATTACACATTACAACTGTTCAAGACAAATGTATGGGGCTCTATGACAGACACTGTATAACATTATATGTCACATCTGTTCAGAAAAATGTATGGGGCTCTATAACAGGCACTGTATAACAGTATACATCACATCTGTGCAAAAAAGTATGGTACCAAGACAGTAGCACTATATACCATTACAAGTCACATCTGTGCAAAACAAAAATGTATGGGACCCTATGACATCAGCAATGTATACAATTACACTGTCACATCTGTGCAAGAAAAAATTATGGTGCAGTGTATAACATCACAGTCACATCTGTGCAGAACAATAATGTGGTTATAAAACAGCAGCAATATAATTTACAAGTCAATCTTGAAAAGCAATATATCATATATATTCACAAGTCGGGTTCAACTGCATAATATGCTGGCAGATTAGGGTCTATGTTGTTGTCATATTACTCTATATGCTGAACAAACTGCACACATCCAAATCTACCATTGCATTAGGAGATGGGACATCTTGGCCTGCATAGATTATAGCTGGACTCCACTTATAAGCAAGTGTATTCAGCATTTTCATATTTGACGCTGACAATTCAATTAAGAATACATAAAGAAATTTGTAAATGCATTCAAATTTTGCAAAACAATTTTAAGAATTTAGCCCAAAGCGGTCAGCATGTTATTGCTCATGCAGTCAAGTTCTGTCCATTTTGTATAATGGCACATTTTAAAAAACACAACCATGCTATTTGCTCAAGTTCTGGATACTCTGTGCACATTTGAAGCAACATGGTAAGAACACTCCATCAGAGCCATATAATAATTGTAACCCTTATCACTAGCCGATTGATGCATTCATATTGGTGATTAAGACCTGGTTTCACTTGCAAGTTCTGTGTTTCGCTAAAGTTCATATACAACCCATCAAAATTATTTTTAAAAATTGAAATTATCTGCCAACAAGGTAGTAAAGTAGTTTAATCATTTATTATCCTGATAATGTAATTTCCAACAACATCAACAAATTTCCAGAACAGTGGAAAAAGCAAGTGTTTGTAACAGATTAAAATAACATTGATTTTCCTATCAAATTTGAAACGTTTCTCCAAGCTCCCACAATTTAGAAAATGTTCACGTCAATGAGCTGGTAATTTTCAGAATAAAAGAAGGGAGACCCTTTAAGGAACCAACTCCCTTTTGAGTGAAAATAATTTCCAGAAATAGAAGATAAGACCAATTCTTCACTGAAATGTTGACTTTTTACATTATCTCCATTATGTTTGAGTGACAAGATTTTTTAATTCATCACTGAAGCAAGTATACAGGAAGTAATCAATAACATTTTCAATTACAGCAATCCAAAAATTTTAATGGGCCAGCATGCATGTCACTAAATGATTTTTCTTAGCATCATGGAGATTCATCTCAAGAGAAAAGAACATCCATGTCTTCAGGAAATCAGTGTATCCCCTTGGGGTGAGAAACTAAGAGTCAAACCCCCCCCCCGTTGTCAGATATTGTGTGTCATCAGACTGAGTAAAAAACAAACTTTGGCACCAAAACTGGATGTGAAATTAAAATGTTGGGGGTCCCTCAAGCACAAATGAAGGTAAAGGGAAAACACTGGAAATTGATGCAAAACATTAAAAACTTTAACCTAAACCATTATAACAATCTTATGTGACTGTAACCTTGACCCCAAGGATACAGACATGTGATAAAGTCAGGGCATTGCAAAGTACATGCAATGGGGGAAAAGAAATTAAACTGAAAATGCATTAAGTGTACCTGATATAACTGTTAAAATATAAAGCAGAAATTGAAATGAGCATGAAATAAATGCCTATGACCTTGAGACTGAAGACAGAACACCAAACATGGGAAGCAACAAAGTGAATCCACATATCTAAAATATTTCTTAAGAACGGGGTGTGGAAGGAAAAATACTACTGAAAACTAAAAACTGAACTTGACCTTCAATATTGGAACCAATATAATATTGAATATTGGAACCAATATAAGATGCCAGGTACACAATAAATAAAACAAGTTTCAATCCTTAAACTCAAATGACTTTAATATTAAGGAAAGGAATTGAAAGTATGATGGAAAACTAAAGATGCTGACCTATGGACATGACCTTTAAGATAGGACCATCATTGTGTTGTGTGTTTGTGTGTGTGTTGGATTTTCAATGTACATTAACAATCTGAGTCGTATCACAAAGATGTCTGCAGAGTGGTATTGGTACTGATGTCTATCGCTGGGCTATCATGCTGCAGATGTGTGGCATCATGTCATACCCAGTCATGTTATTCTGACACCATGCAGACCAGTCCTAACACTAACCTCTTCATGCTGAGCACCTAGTGAGGCAGCTGTAAGTACCATTTTTTTAAAACAAGACTTTCATATGACTCAGCTAAGATTCAAACCAATGACCTCCCACATCTGTGGCTGATGCTCTATCCAATATGTAATGTGACACAACTGCTAATGATGTATCTGCATAACAACTTTCATCTCTTCATCTTCAATGGCTTTTGGTGGCGCTCTACAGTTTCATATTTAGCATAGGGTTAAAATTTTAAAGAAAAAGAGTTTCCCCGGGTTTCCTCACTAGTTATACTGGTGTTTTAAAAGAGACTTTGTACATCTTAGGTATTGTTCAAAGAACCTTTAATTCCCTTTTTTTTGATGTATGATTGATGGGTGTAATATGGGTTAGAGAGTATACAGCTTGACCTTACTGCAGATGTGCATCTTTCAAAAAAGTGCTAGCTCTACTTGCCCATTTTCACTTCTCGAACTTCAGAGGTAAATTGTAAAAAAAAAAGAGCCGATAACTTTTTTTTACATTTTATGTATTTGGTAATTCAGTCATTGCACTTTTAGAAGCTGGTATTATCTAGTTTGGCAAAATTCATTTTCCATATTTTAATAGCTGCCAAGAATAGTGTACTTTAGACAAATTTTGGTTGATTTTTGGAGCACAAGGAAGCAGTCATTTTAGTTCGCAGTGTCCTACGCTCATTTTAAATTTCCAAAAATACAATATCCAAAGAAATTTCATCCACATTACATGAAAGTAGTATATAGGTATGCCAACATTCTCTCCACTGTGCATGTTTAAAATGCAAACAACTTCACCTTACATACATCACTCTCTCAAAAGTACATAATAACTGGTGAGCGCCACCATAAAAAGTATATAGAAATTATTATTGTATGATTTAGTTTTGATTGTATGGCTGAAATATTTAAGTTGCAAGCATCAAAACAGTCCTTTGTAATAATTGTCCTATATTTTCCCCCTCTGAACAGCATTTATTAGAGTCAGAGTCTTAAACCGGTAAAGCCCCTCCTCCTTATGATAAAAAGTGAACAATTTTAAAAATGTGCATTGCATTTTGTCAACATAGCAACCAGTGTTATGCTGATAGACAGGAACATGAAACTAACCATATTTATTCCTAAAATGTCAACAATAAATTTTACAGTTATAAAAGGGATATTACAGGTGAGGTTCATAAGGTCAAAGGTCAAAGGGTAAAATATTAACTAATTTTTTGATATGGAAGAAAGCAAATTTGCTTTGTTATCATTTATTTTTTAATTTCATTCCAAATAAATGAAATGTAACATTTTCAATATGTATTTCTGTTATTTATTGCAACATTTTTCAATTTAAGTTGACTTTATTTCTATATTCTAAGACTTCTAATTTCCCCATTATGAAGGTCACTACTCATCCAAACATACCTCATAGCAAAGTAGGTATGCTAGAGCAAAAATAAGCATAATTAGCAAATTTTCATGAATAAAATCATTGTTATTGTACAATTTTACTCAGAAGATCATACATAATAATATGACAAAAAGAAAAATAATTGCATATATGTTTATATTTGTTTTTAAGGTGGCGCTCTACAGTTTCATATTTAGCATAGGGTTAAAATTTTAAAGAAAAAGAGTTTCCCCGGGTTTCCTCACTAGTGATACTGGTGTTTTAAAAGAGACTTTGTATATCTTAGGTATTGTTCAAAGAACCTTTAATTCCCTTTATTTTGATGTATGATTGATGGGTGTAATATGGGTTAGAGAGTATACAGCTTGACCTTACTGCAGATGTGCATCTTTCAAAAAAGTGCTAGCTCTACTTGCCCATTTTCACTTCTCGAACTTCAGAGGTAAATTGTAAAAAAAAAAGAGCCGATAACGTTTTTTTACATTTTATGTATTTGGTAATTCAGTCATTGCACTTTTAGAAGCTGGTATTATCTAGTTTGGCAAAATTCATTTTCCATATTTTAATAGCTGCCAAGAATAGTGTACTTTAGACAAATTTTGGTTGATTTTTGGAGCACAAGGGAGCAGTCATTTTAGTTCGCAGTGTCCTACGCTCATTTTAAATTTCCAAAAATACAATATCCAAAGAAATTTCATCCACATTACATGAAAGTAGTATATAGGTATGCCAACATTCTCTCCACTATGCATGTTTAAAATGCAAACAACTTCACCTTACATACATCACTCTCTCAAAAGTACATAATAACTGGTGAGCGCCACCTTTAAATCACAATTGAAAGCAGACTAGAAAATTGAAAAAGTTCCATGACCCTGGATTTGAAGTATGACCACATCGAAATGGTATCACATATAGTTGTAACAAACACATGGAGTAATGAATATGATAAACACCATTGTAACACGCACATGGAGTGATGAATATCATGGATGCCATTGTAACAAACACATGGAGTGATGAATATGATACACCATTGCAATAAAAACATGGAATGAATGATACACACCATTGTAACACATGCAGTGAATATGATATATACCATTTTAACAAACAGATTGAGTGGTGAATATGATACATACGATTGTGACAAACACAAGGAATGATGAATATGATACATACCATTGTAAAAAATGGATGAATATGATGCATACCATTGTAACAAACACATGGAATGATGAATATGAAACATACCATTGTAACAAACACATGAAATGAAGAATATGATACCATTGTAACAAATACATGCTTGAATATGATACATACCATTGTAACAAACACATGAAATGATGAATATCATGCATGCCATTGTAACAAACACATGGAGTGATGAATATGGTACATACCATTGCAACAAACACATGGAATGAATATGATACATACCATTGTAACAAATACATGGAGTGATGAATATAATACATACCATTGTAACAAACTTATTGAATGATGAACATGATACATACCATTGTAACAAACACATGCAATGATGAATATGATACATACTATTGTAATAAACATATGGAATGATGAATATGATACATAACATGGTAACAAACACATGGAATAATGAACATGATACATACCATTGTAACAAACATATGGAGTGATGAATATGATGCATGCCATTGTAACAAACACATGGAGTGATGAATATGATACATAACATTACAATAAACAAATGGAATGAATATGATACATATCATTGTAACAAACACATGGAGTGATGAATATCATGCATGCCATTGTAACAAACATATGAAGTGATGAATGATACATACCATTGTAACAAACACATGCAATGATGAATATGATACATACCATTCTAATAAACATATGGAATGATGAATATGATACATACCATTGTAAAAAACATATGGAGTGATGAATATGATGCATGCCATTATAACAAACATATGGAATATGATACACCATTGCAACAAAAACATGGAATGAATGATACACACCATTGTAACACATGGAGTGAATATGATATATACCATTGTAACAAACACATGGAGTGATGAATATGATGCATACCATTGTAAGGAATACTTGGAGTGATGATATGATATATACCATGCCAACAAACACATGGAATGAATATGATACATACCATTGTGACAAACAAAGAATGATGAATATGATACATACCATTGTAAAAAATGGATGAATATGATGCATACCATTGTAACAAACACATGGAATGATGAATATGAAACATACCATTGTAGCAAACACATGGAATGATGAATATGATACCATTTTAACAAACACATGGTTGAATATGATACATACCATTGTAACAAACACATGGAATGATGAATATCATGCATGCCATTGTAACAAACACATGGAGTGATGAATATGGTACATACCATAGCAACAAACACATGGAATGAATATGATACAAAACATTGTAACAAACACATGGAATGAATATGATACATACCATTGTAACAAACACATGGAGTGATGAATATAATACATACCATTGTAACAAACATATTGAATGATGAATATGATACATACCATTGTAACAAAAACATGCAATGATGAATATGATACATACTATTGTAATAAACATATGGAATGATGTGATACATAACATGGTAACAAACACAAGGAATAATGAATATGATAAATACCATTGTAACAAACATATGGAGTGATGAATGTGATGTATGCCATTGTAACAAACACATGGAGTGATGAATATGATACATAACATTGCAATAAACAAAGGGAATGAATATGATACATAACATTGTAACAAACACATGGAGTGATGAATGTGATGCATGCCTTTGTAACAAACACATGGAGTGATGAATATGACAAATACCATTGAAACAAACACATGCAATGATGAATATGATACATACCATTCTAATAAACATATGGAATGATGTGATACATACCATGGTAACAAACACATGCAATGATGAATATGATACATACCATTGTAACAAACATATTGAATGATGAATATGATACATACCATGGTAACAAACACATTCAATGATGAATATGATACATACTATTGTAATAAACATATGGAATGATGTGATACATAACATGGTAACAAACACATGGAATAATGAATATGATACATACCATTGTAACAAACATATGGAGTGATGAATATGACACATACCATTGTAACAAACACATGCAATGATGAATATGATACATACCATTCTAATAAACATATGGAATGATGAATATGATACATACCATGGTAACAAACACATGCAATGATGAATATGATACATACCATTGTAACAAACATATGGAGTGATGAATATGATGCATGCCATTATAACAAAGACATGGAGTGATGAATATGACACATAACATTGCAATAAACAAATGGAATGAATATGATACATACCATTGTAACAAACACATGGAATGACAAATATAATACTTACCATTGTAACAAACATATGTAATGATGAACATGATATATACCATTGTAACAAACACATGAAGTGATCAATGATATATAATATTGTAATAAACATGGAATGATGAATATGATATATACCATTGTAACCAACATATGGAGTGATGAATATGATACATACCATTGTAACAAATACATGGAGTGATGAATATGATACATACCAGTGCTACAAACACATGGAATGAATATGATACATACCATTGTAACAAACACATGGAGTGATGAATATCATGCATGCCATTGTAACAAACACATGGAGTGATGGATATGATACATACCATTGTAGCAAACACATGGAGTGATGAATATTATACATACCAGTGCTACAAACACATGGAATGAATATGATACATACCATTGTAACAAACATAGGGAGTGATGAATGTGATAAATGCCACTGTAACAAACACATGGAATGATTAATATAATACATACCATTGTAAAAAACACATGCTTGAATATGATACATACCATTGTAACAAACACATGCAATGATGAATATGATACATACCATTGTAACAAACACATGGAGTGATGAATATCATGCATGCCATTGCAACAAACACATGGAGTGATGATATGATATATACCATTCCAACAAACACATGGAATGAATATGATACATAACATTGGAATAAACATGGAATGATGAATATGATCCATTCCATTCTAATAAACATATGGAATGATGAATATGATACATACCATGGTAACAAACATATGGAGTGAAAAATATGATGCATGCCATTATAACAAACACATGGAGTGATGAACATGATACATAACATTGCAATAAACAAATGGAATGAATATGATACATACCATTGTAACAAACACATGAAATTATGAATATCATGCATGCCATTGTAGTAAACACATGGAGTGGTGAATACGATACATACCATTGCAAAAAACACATGGAATGAATATAATATATATCATTGTAACAAGCACATGGAATGACAAATATAATACTTACCATTGTAACAAACACATGGAGTGATCAATGATATAACATTGTAATAAACATGTTATGATGAATATGATACACACCATTGTAGCAAACACATAGACTGATGAATATGATGCATGCCATTGTAACAAACACATGGAGTGATGAATATGATACATACCATTGTAACAAACACATGGGGTGATGAATATGATACATACCATTGCAGCAAACACAAGGAGTGATGAATATGACACTTACCATTGTAACAAACACATGCAATGATGAATATGATACATACCATTCTAAAAAACATATGGAATGATGAATATGATACACACCATGGTAACAAACAAATGGAATGATGAATATGATACATACCATTGTAACAAACATATGGAGTGATGAATATGATGCATGCCATTATATCAAACACATGGAGTGATGAATATGATACATAACATTGCAATAAACAAATGGAATCAATATGATACATACCATTGTAACAAACACATGGAATTATGAATATCATGCATGCCATTGTAACAAACACATGGAGTGATTAATATGATACAACATTGCAACAAAAACATGGAATGAATGATACACACCATTGTATCACATGGAGTGAATATGATATATACAATTGTAACAAACACATGCAATGACGAATATGATACATACCATTCTAATAAACATATGGAATGATGAATATGATATATACCATGGTAACAAACACATGTAATGATGAATATGATACATACCATTGTAACAAACATATGGAGTGATGAATATGATGCATGCCATTGTAACAAACACATGGAGTGATGAATGATACATAACATTGCAATAAACAAAGGGAATGAATATGATACATAACATTGTTATAAACACATGTAATGATGAATAAGATACATGCCATTGTAACAAACACATGAACTGATGAATATGATGCATGCCATTGTAACAAACACATGGAGTGATGAATATCATGCATGTCATTGTAACAAACACATGGAGTGATGAATATGATACATACCATTGTAACAAACACATGAAGTGATGAATATGATACATACCATTGCAACAAACACATGGAGTGATGAATATGATACATACCAGTGCTACAAACACATGGAATGAATATGATACATACCATTGTAACAAACACATGCAGTGATGAATATGATACATGCCACTGTAACAAACACATGGAATGGTTAATATAATACATACCATTGTAACAAACACATGGTTCAATATGATACATACCATTGTAACAAACAAATGCAATGATGAATATGATACATACCATTGTAACAAACACATGGAGTGATGAATATCATGCATGCCATTGCAACAAACACATGGAGTGATGATATGATACATACCATTCCAACAAACACATGGAATGAATATAATACATATCATTGTAACAAACACATGGAATGATGAATATAATACATAACATTGTAACAAACACATTGAATGATGAATATGATACATAACATTTGAATAATAATGGAATGATGAATACGATACATTCCATTCTAATAAACATATGGAATGATGAATATGATACATACCATGGTAACAAACACATGGAATGATGAGTATGATAAATACCATTGTAACAAACATACGGAGTGAAGAATATGATGCATGCCATTATAACAAACACATGGAGTGATGAACATGATACATAACATTGCAATAAACATATGGAATGAATATGATACATACCATTGTAACAAACACATGGAATTATGAATATCATGCATGTCATTGTAGCAAACACATGGAGTGATGAATACGATACATACCATTGCAAAAAACACATGGAATGAATATGATATATATCATTGTAACAAGCACATGGAATGACAAATATAATACTCACCATTGTAACAAACATATGGAATGATGAACATGATACATACCATTGTAACAAACACATGGAGTGATCAATGATATAACATTGTAATAAACATGGAATGATGAATATGATACACACCATTGTAACAAACACATAGACTGATGAATATGATGCATGCCATTGTAACAAACACATGGAGTGATGAATATGATACATACCATTGTAACAAACACATGGGGTGAGGAATATGATACATACCATTGCAGCAAACACATGGAGTGATGAATATGACACTTACCATTGTAACAAACACATGCAATGATGAATATGATACATACCATTCTAATAAACATATGGAATGATGAATATGATACACACCATGGTAACAAATACATGGAATGATGAATATGATACATACCATTGTAACAAACATATGGAGTGATGAATATGATGCATGCCATTATAACAAACACATGGAGTGATGAATATGATACATAACATTGCAATGATCAAATGGAATGAATATGATACATACCATTGTAACAAACACGGAATTATGAACATGATACATACCATTGTAACAAAGACATGAAGTGATCAATGATATATAACATTGTAATAAATATTTAATGATGAATATGATACATACCATTGTAACAAACACATGGACTGATGAATATGATGCATGCCATTGTAACAAACAAATGGAGTGATGAATATGATACATACCATTGTAACAAACACATGGAATGAAGATGATACATACCATTGCAGCAAACACATGGAATGAATATGATACATACCATTGTAACAAACACATGGAGTGATGAATATGTTACATGCCACTGTAACAAACACATGGAATAATTAATATAATAAATACCATTGTAACAAACACATGGTTGAATACGATACATACCATTGTAGCAAACACATGCAATGATGAATATGATAAATACCATTGTAACAAACACATGAAGTGATGAATATCATGCATGCCATTGTAACAAACACATGGAGTGATGAATATGATACATACCATTGTAATAAACACATGGAGTGATGAATATGATACATACCATTGTAACAAACACTGAGAGATGAATATGATACATACAACTGTAACAAACACATGCTATGATGAATATGTTACATACCATTGTAACAAACACATGGTGTGATGAATATCATGCATGCCATTGTAACAAACACATGGAGTGATGATAGTATATATACCATTGCAACAAACACATGGAATGAGTATGATACATATCATTGTAACAAACATATGTAATGATGAATATAATACATACCTTTGTAACAAACATGGAATGATGAATATGATACATAACATTGTAACAAACACATGGAATGATGAATATGATACATTACATTGTAATAAACATGGAATGATGAATATGATACATACCATTGTAACAAACATGAAGTGATGAATATCATACATGCCATTGTAATAAACACATGGAATAATGAATATGATACATAAAATTGTAATAAACTCATTGAGTTATGAATATGATGCATGTCATTGTAACAAACACATGGAGTGATGAATATGATACATAACATTGCAACACACACATGGAATAAATATGATACATACCATTGTAATAAACAGATTGAGTGATGAATATGATACATACCATTGTAACAAACACAATGAATGATGAATATGATGCATACCATTGTAACAAACAGATGAATGATGAATGATACATACCATTGTAACAAACACATTCAATGATGAATATGATGCATACCATTGTAACAAACAGATGGAATGATGAATATGATAAATACCATTGTAACATAACAAACACATTGAATGATGAATACCATTGTAACAAACAGATGTAATGATGAATATGATACATACCATTGTAACAAACACATGGTTGAATATGATACATACCATTGTAACAAAGACATGAAGTGATCAATGATATATAACATTGTAATAAATATTGAATGATGAATATGATACATACCATTGTAACAAACACATGGACTGATGAATATGATGCATGCCATTGTAACAAACAAATGGAGTGATGAATATGATACATACCATTGTAACAAACACATGGAATGATGAATATGATACATACCATTGCAGCAAACACATGGAATGAGTATGATACATACTATTGTAACAAACACATGGAGTGATGAATATGATACATGCCACTGTAACAAACACATGGAATGATTAATATAATAAATACCATTGTAACAAACACATGGTTGAATATGATACATACCATTGTAGCAAACACATGCAATGATGAATATGATAAATACCATTGTAACAAACACATGGAGTGATGAATATCGTGCATGCCATTGTAACAAACACATGGAGTGATGAATATGATACATGCCACTGTAACAAACACATGGAATGATTAATATAATAAATACCATTGTAACAAACACATGGTTGAATATGATACATACCATTGTAGCAAACACATGCAATGATGAATATGATAAATACCATTGTAACAAACACATGGAGTGATGAATATCGTGCATGCCATTGTAACAAACACATGGAGTGATGAATATGATACATACCATTGTAATAAACACATGGAGTGATGAATATGATACATACCATTGTAACAAACACATGCTATGATGAATATGATACATACCATTGTAACAAACACATGCTATGATGAATATGATACATACCATTGTAACAAACACATGGTTTGATGAATATCATGCATGCCATTGTAACTAACACATGGAGTGATGATATTATATATACCATTGCAACAAACACATGGAATGAGTATGATACATATCATTGTAACAAACACATGTAATGATGAATATAATACATACCATTATAACAAACATGGAATGATGAATATGATACATAACATTGTAACAAACACATGGAATGATGAATATGATACATTACGTTGTAATAAACATGGAATAATGAATATGATACATACCTTTGTAACAAACATGAAGTGATGAATATCATACATGCCATTGTAACAAACACATGGAATAATGAATATGATACATAAAATTGTAATAAACACATGGAATGAATATGATACATACCATTGTAATAAACAGATTGAGTGATGAATATGATACATACCATTGTAACAAACACATTGAATGATGAATATGATGCATACCATTGTAACAAACAGATGGAATGATGAATATGATACATACCATTGTAACAAACACATTGAATGATGAATATGATGCATACCATTGTAACAAACAGATGGAATGATGAATATGATAAATACCATTGTAACAAACATATTGAATGATGAATACCATTGTAACAAACAGATGTAATGATGAATATGATGCATACCATTGTAACAAACACATGGAATGATGAATGATACATACCATTGTAACAAACACATGGTTGAATATGATACATACCATTGTAACAAACACAGGGAAAGATGAATATGATGCATACCACTGTAACAAACAGATGGAATGATGAATATGATACATACCATTGTAACAAACACATGGAATGATGAATGATACATATCATTGTAACAAACACATGGTTGAATATGATATATACCATTGTACCAAACACATGGACTGAACATGATACATACTATTGTAACAAACACATGGTTGAATATGATATATACCATTGTACCAAACACATGGAATGATGAATATGATACATACCATTGTAACAAACACATGGAATGATGAATATGATACATACCATTGTAACAAACACATGGTTGAATATGATATATACCATTGTACCAAACACATGGACTGAACATGATACATACCATTGTAACAAACACATGGTTGAATATGATATATACCATTGTACCAAACACATGGACTGAACATGATACATACTATTGTAACAAACACATGGTTGAATATGATATATACCATTGTACCAAACACATGGAATGATGAATATGATACATACCATTGTACCAAACACATGGAATGATGAATATGATACATACCATTGTAACAAACACATGGAATGATGAATATGATACATACCATTGTAACAAACACATGGTTGAATATGATATATACCATTGTACCAAACACATGGACTGAACATGATACATACCATTGTAACAAACAGATGGATTGATGAATATATAAATACCATTGTAACAAACACATGGAGTGATGAATCGTACCATGAATACTGGGAATACAAATATGAATATTTTAAATATTCAGTAAAGAAAAACATGAACCAGAAATTAAAACAGAAACAGTTCTTAATTGAACATTTGTGTTCTCACAGGCATCTTACTCAATATCTTAGTTAATAGTCTTAGTAACACAAAACAAATGCAGTTTAAATAATATTCTACTTTAAAAAAAAAAAAACAAGCAGATCAACATGCTCTGGTATGAGAGCAGCCCTTTAGGCAGTTAAAAAGACCCTGGCAGTACTGAATACTCTCTCACATGGAACATGATTTCAAACATATTTTATCAGAAGTCAAGCATGAATAAATTAAATCAATTGTTACTGAAAGCTTTTATGAATATTGGTCAATAATGGTTCACCTTTATAGGCAGTGAAGAATGACAACAACAATAAAAGTTCATAACAAAATATTAAACAGTAATAAATTTATGATAGAATGTCTACATAAATTTGAGATAGTATCAGCTCCATTTGTAATGTATTTATTGCCTTCTTTGTACTTTGGAAATCCTAAGTATTTCCAAACAGACGATATATATGTAGCAGAAGGTTCTGAAATTTCAACTTCAGCTAACATTTTTGTGAGAAATGCAAGACTAGTTTTCGACTGCTATCATGTGTCTGTGGAGAATGAAATTGACAGATGTTGATCAATAATCGCATAATTATTGAACAATACTAATAAAATTATTAAAAAATAGTAAACAATTTTCATTAATAATTTATTAACAAAATTTAATCTTGCAAGCATAAAAAATAAAACTGTCTTTCAACGTCCGGAATAAATAGCTTGATGTATTATATTTATACTGTGACATAAACAAACTAAGCTTTAAATCAACGAAAGGTCGACTATTTTGAAATATGGTTAGTAATTTTAAGTACATATTAAGACCTATAAGATATATGTTAAAACTATTTGTATTTAAAAATATTCTAATAACTAGTGTTATGAATACTGAATACAATTTAGATATGGGTTATTTTCAATTCACCGAATATTTGACTATCGTTGCAGCTCTAAAATACCAAATATTTTCGAATGACAATGTATAGCTATACAGCAAGTATGATCCATTAAGCAGTTCTAGAACAGAAAGAAAAGTGAAATGCTAATATTAAAACACTGCATCATGACCTTGATCCTGAAGATGGGAAGTTTATTTCATTAAAGATTATATGGAAGCATCTTGTCAGTTTACTGTTACTATGGCAACCTGATTTTTTTTTATCAGCAGTATGACATGTTAGAAAAATTACTTTTTGTTCAGCAAAGAGTTTCTAACTTGAAAGGTGCCCAACTTTAAAGAATTCATCTATGAGTACTAGCAATAGACAGTTACCAAAGTGCAAAGATATGAAGATATAATCTCATTAATAAGCATGACAGTTTTTGTCACGTCTCTGTCGGAATTAATTCATATCTGCCATGGATATATGAAATATTGGTTCCCTCAACATAAATATTCCTGTTTTCCATTTTAAATTTTTGCATGTTTTAAGACATGACCTACAAACTGTGCAGGCTGTAAGACCAAAATTTGCCAAAGAGGAGCTGACTGAATTAACCAGCTGAAAATCATATCCCACACGGGAAGAGTACATTATACTCAATCACTGCACATTGGATTCAATGTTAGCACATGTTTCTGTACTTGTACTCAAATTTTATAATGGAGTTAAAGTGCTCATCCTCTTACTGTGAAATGGAATAGTACTCTGTACTACAAAGAACATTTCTGGAGTGCAACAGAAATGAAGTCTATTAATGATGCCAACAATATTTTCTATTAAAAACTGAAGTTGAAAAATGTTCTAAATTAATTTGAGAGAAAACACAGCCTTTATTGTGAACCTAGAATCAAATTTTCATGAGCTGCACAGGAAAAGAAGGCTATTTAATCACTATTTCTACAGGAATCCAAGTACTCTAACCCCTCAATATAGTGCACCCTGATAACTAGCAACCTACTTACAATATGGGGAAAGGTGTGAAAAAAAATCTTGACATTCAAAGTTATAAAACTCAGAAGTTTAATTAAAGTCCTACATGTTTTTAAATTATCCTTTTTTTTAAAAAAAACTGTCAATAGAAGTATGTCATGTCAAATCAAATCAAGATGTCGGTGATAGCAAATAGTGGCAATACATGAGGAAATAAATATCAACTAAATAAGTCTTGTCAAATGAAATTCCAGTTTCACTTATATCTTTTGACTCAAATTAGGGTAATCATCAAATTAGGGTAATCATCATATATGTGATATGCCATCTTGTAATCAAATATGAAAATGTGTTAACTGACAGTCACTCACTGCAATATTGGCAAGCATTTCTGTACCAACTGTTTCAATCAAGTGTTGATTGCACTGTTACAATCATTTGGAAGCTGATGGCACTGTATTATGATGTAAATGTCTTTTGTTTCAAAACAAGGGGAGAAAAGTAAAAAATAAGTTAAAAGACATGCAAATCCATCTTGCATAAGAGCTAGCAGTCAGTCATGTGTTTAAGTTAACTCATTTTAATTGCCTAATTGAACAACAAGAACACTGTAAATACAATGTCGCTTTTGCTAACCACCAGCCATAAAGTCATGTGTAAGCTATTATCTACCTGTCTTGGGAATATTAATGTGCCCATGTTTGATGTCTAAATATTGCTGCCGGGTTTAGTGTTGAACTCTTATGCAAGGTTACCATGACCAGCCAAAGACCAGAAACTTGAATTGGCAAAGGCAATAAATCACACATCTTAACAAAGGCTTACAATTATCATGCCCTATATGTTAAAAGTTAGTCCCAGGATCAAAAGGAAGCCAATGGGGTAATGGGGCATGTTCTTATCTGTCCCCACATTGACAGACAGGGAGGAGAACATTATCCACTAAGTTTTACTGGATCGATTCACAGTGATATCTAATTGGAATTATATAGAGGGTGTGATTACAATTCAGACCTGAATGATACTTTCTAAACTCGTAAGAGAAAATTTATTATCGACTGGAATGATCACAGAAAGAAGCCACTAGTAATTTTGAAGCAAAACTTAGAGGTTGAGTCTAAGGAAAGACAATGCTTTAGAAACAAAGCTTTTTAGGGGACAGATAACTTCCAGTTCCATTGGGTCCAATGTCTTCAAGAGTGGAGATGTTATCAGAAGAGTAGTCCTGGGAAAGAAAATAGAGGATTCCAGAGAAAGTAGAGGGGGAGATGAAGAATCTAGAAAAAATCGAGGAGGAGGAGGAGGAGAAAAAAATTGGGAAAACGGTCAGGAAGAGAAGCAATTGGGAGAAATATGAGAGAGAAAGAATACAAAAGATCAGTAGAAATACAAGGAAATCAATTTCACACTGCTAATCAAGTGATGCAATAGGCTTATTGAAAGGTCATGAGGAAGGAGTATAACTGGAAATCTGAATTATTTGATTATTTAATAGTTATTAAATTGTTATACATTTAATTACAACCTTTTTGTATATTTAACCATTTAACTGCTGACTGGAGCTTGGAGCTTTACATTGATCTTTAACTAAATTGAACTTTCATTCAAATAGAGCCTGTGTGGGACTTCTATAATAGTTTAAATAAAACATAGGGAGCAATCCAACCCAACCATATACATCATCATATGCATGTAAAACAAGGTATCTAACATTAATTAATCAATGGTTTATCATACTATTTGTAATTCGCTAGCAAAGGAACCAAGTGAAAAGCACACTAGATGAATGAAAATCTTAGTTTCCCTGACAGGAGAGTTCATTATGGAGAAGCAAGTTGCAATTTTAAAAATTTCCAATTAACAACTCAAGAGGTTTTCTCAAGGAATGCAGCATCAGCCATTTCTTAATATAACAATCATTTCTTAAAATAACAAAGAAAAATGAGAGTTCTGAGGTATATCTAAAGCCAAGTCACACTAGTTTACATGTCATATATATTTTTCAGTACTATTGTCAGTTTTAACTACTTTATTTTTAATCCCCTTTCCAAGATTTTTGACTCATCAATTTGTTGGGATATTTAAATATATCAATTCTTCAAAACTGTATGATATAATAACAATCAAGTCATGTGTGTATGCATGCATTGGGTGTTACAGGCACATCAGCACACTCTAGACTACAAAGTGCAAAGTTAGTCTAGGTATACATGTACCAATATGTGTACTAGAAATGTTTCCATTACTTGAAACTTTGAGATTAGAAATGCCCACTCTATTTCCTTCTTCAAAACCCAATATACTTAGTGGCTTTTAGAGACGCAGCTAAAATAAATAAATTCCTTGTATGAGGAACCCAAGATAGATAAGTTCTTTGCAAACTGAGTTACCCACTTTAAATAAAATTCATTATTATTATTATTATTATTATTATTATTATTATTATTATTATTATTATTATTAATATTATTATTATTTCTATTATTATTATTATTATTATTATTATTATTATTATTATTATTATTATTATTATTATTATTATAAAAACAACAAATAAAGTCAAAAATGAGGTAAACCCTTAATAAAAAAAATACAAGTTCTCATATAAACCTGACCTTTCATTTTAAAAAGGTTGAGGCCTTCATGAACTGCCTCTTTGACATACAAGAGAGCATTCTTTCTAGTTATTTATGTGCTGTAGCACTCTTTAAATGTTGAAATAAGTATGTATGTTTTAACTTACCTATTCAATGCAGTGATAATGATCTGACATCACAAAACAAGAACACCATGTCTGGTTCTAAATTATACTACACCTTATTAGCAATGTCTATCCTCACTTCTAACGTCCAACTGCAAATTTCACAGACCCAGATCTGGCATCACACTGAGTCCCATCAGATTTAGGTCTATGCAGTTTGTCAATAGTTATCAGTAAAACAACACTGACCCTGATCTGCTAGCACTTTATGATATGGCAGATCTGGATCTATGATGTTTTCAACTAAACTAGACATACATGAGAGTTTACCTGGGTAATACTTGGCACAAAGACAATCAAACCAATTTTTAATTACTTTCTGAAACAAATTTCAAAACCATACCTTCCTCTGTTCAGTAAACTTGTGTAATTGTGAAAAATGTGGTTGTCAGAGTCAATAGCAAAGTTAGCTTCATGCTATTTTGGTAGACACCGCCTTAAAGTACAGAAAGAGATACAGTGACATGACCCATATGCCTATGCTTGTAAATTAAATAAGACAGTACTGTATACAAAATCCAAGCTACCTACTGCTTCATTGGCTACAAATTAATCAAAATGGAAATGAAACAAAGTTAAACAAATCTGAGTCATGAAAATATACTGAAAAAAATGTTCCTTCAAATCCATTTGTACATGACAAATATTCCACAAAATGCAGTCTAAATAAAAACTGTATTCATATTTCAGTGACATTTCTGTGACTTAATATATATGCAAAAAGTAATAATTATCATTATTAACAACTAAATAAAGTACATGTGGAATTAGTACTAATTTTAGATACAAATTGATGAAGTATAAAATTGTAAATATATTTTTCATAGTCATTTTAAAATTACAATTTTTTATCAGTTTTAAAATGTGCAATTTTACTAGTTATATTTAAATAATAATAATAATGATAATAATAATAATAATAATAATAATAATAATAATAATAATAATAATAATAATAATAATAATAATAATAATAATATTATTATTATGATTATGATTTTTAACATAGCTTTTAACAATTTTTGGGGCATCATGCCGAAGACATGTAGCATAATGTCCCACCCAGTCAAATTATCCTGACACCAGGTCTACCAGTCCTAACACTAACCTCTTAATGCTGAGAATTCAAGTACGGCAGCTGTTAGTATCATGTAAGTCTTTGGTATGACTTGACAGAGGATCAAACCCACGATCTCTTGCATCTGAGGCAGATGCTCTAACCACCAGGCCACAGGAGTGGTTAATAATAATAATAATAATAATAATAATAATAATAATAATAATAATAATAATAATAATATCTGCACTACATAGTTTTTAAAAGGCAGATATATATATATATATATTAATTTTGAGAGTAAAATCTAATTTGTTTCAGACTATTATTGTGGAATGTTTGGCTTGAAAAATAAATGGGAGCAAAATATATGCACTTTACTTTCAGGACAGTGGCCAAGTGGTCTAAAGCAGTGGTCCCCAACCTTTTTATCACTGCGGAACGGTCAACGTTTGATAATTTTACCGAGGCCCACTCAGATGGGGAGGATGTTGATTGTTTATATTTTGGATTGTTTTGATTTAATAATTTTAATTTAATTGCATTTAAAATTGCCTTCAAAAATAAATAGTTACACCAAAAAATTAATATATAGTTATTTAACATTTTAACTCACTAGAACGCTAAATCAATGAGAACCCTGAACTTTTTTCTTTTCAATGAGACGGTTCTATCTGGGGGCAATAGGAGACAATGACACCCGAAATGTGTTGCTTATGTGCAGTTTATTCCATTTTTTTGTTTTGGTTGCTGTCAATGCAGAAAACCCCGCTTCACACAGATAGGATGTCAAAAATGGCAATAGAGATATAAGTGCTGTGGTGGAAACCATCTTGGTATTCCTACATGACCTTAATCCATAACACTGGCATAGTTGTCTCAAACGTAGTTTTAAGGCCGCCGTCATTTGCAATCTCCAGCAGTTTATCTTCTCCTTGCACGGATATACTAGGTTTTCCTGGTTTGTTGACAAATGGGTATCGGATCCATTCCTTACCAGTTCATGGGTCTTTTGTTTTTGGGAAGTAGCGTTCCAACTCTTTTGTCGTGCACCAACTGGGAGAATGAATGCACAGGCTCAGTCTTGCCTAAAATCCCCAATGTCTGAAACATGTCCAAAATGCCTCTGTTCAAGTGAATTCCCCACAACTCCAGTTTAAATGCAAATACTTTGTTTGCTAACTGGAAAACAGTTGTCATTTTTCCCTCAAGGGACATTTTGAGTTCATTGAACAGGCTAAATGTGTCACACAGGTAAGCCAGTTTTGTGACCCATTCCTGTCACTGAAATGTGCTGTGAGAGGTGACTTCTTTTCTGAGAGAAATCATTGCAATGGTTCTCATAACTTAAATACTCTGGTTAGCGATTTTCCTCTGGATAACCATCTTATTTCTGTGTACAAGAGAAGGCATCTGTGATCTACGTCCATCTTCTCACAAAGCTGCTGAATGTGGTTAATAACTTTAATGACATCAATCAATATGCTGTTAAAATTCCGGTGTCATTTTTCGGCTTGTCAGCATTTCCCTGTTAATGATACAATGTGTAGATTCACTCTCAACTTTCCTTAATACGGGCAGTTAAATCAGACAGTCCTCCAGTCATGGCAGCAGCTCTGTCTGTGCAGATGCCGACATAAAAGGACCATTTTAGTTGTCGTGATAAATAACCATCCAGTCACTTGAACAGTTCTGCTCCTGTGGTGTTGGTTGGCAAAGTGATGAATGGTGATGAATTAATCCTCTCCAACAATTGTGTCTCAATGTCTTTGGCTATTTCCTCAATGTGCCTAGTCACAGTGTTAACCGACAAAGGCACATTTGCTATCTTTTCCATCCAGTGACTTGAACAGTTCTGCTCCTGTGGTGTTGATTGGCAAAGATAGTACACATAACAAATCTTCATGCACATCCTCCGGATATAGATATCACACATAAATTCTGTAGATTCGACAACCTGGAGTGTGTACCATGGTGATGAATTAATCCTCTCCAACAATTGTGTCTCAATGTCTTCGGCTATTTCCTCAATGTGCCTAGTCACAGTGTTAACCGACAAAGTCACATTTGTTATCTTTTCCACAGCAGCCTTTCCTAAAAGTTCACGAACAAATGTCTTTAGTGAAGGGCAAGATCAATTCTTCACTGATAGTGAATGGCTTCTTAGTCTTAGCTATATGGTTAGCCACCAAATGTGATGCTGTCAGTGCATTCTCCATTTTTTGATGTAGTGGCCCTCATAAATTTCTTCTGTTCTTCATGTTCCATTTTTTTTTTTTTTCAAAATATTCCTGGGGCTTGTCTTTTATTCCAGGGTGCTTGGCATTCAAGTGGAAAAGCAGTTTTGAAAGTTTCATTGCTTCATTAGAAAGCTGCTCGCTGCAAACTATGCAGAGCGGGGTTGGTATGTGGGAATCACCTGTCCCGATAAGTCCATATATCAAGTATTACTCATGGTATTGTGTGTTAAAAATTTTGTTTCTTTGATGTTGATGGTTCTTCTTATGTCTCTTCACTGGGCCTTTCCTTGTTCCCAAGGAAACTTTCTAACGACATCTGTTTCATACTCATATTTGCTAATTTGTTGGTTAAATTTGAGCAAACACAATATACACGTACACCAAGCACTGTTAAACAAGTACCGGTGAATAGAGAGAAGAGCAATGCACATCTTATTTCAACCAAAGCTACAACGCCACATCTACTTTCAGCCGCTCAGCTCCAGACTAGACCTAAAATCACCCCGATATCACGATATTTTGCGCATGCTCAGTATTGGTGTAGATTTAGGAGACATCTTTCTGCTCCCAGTTTATCTCTCATCCATGGAAAGTCACACAAACCCGAGAGAAATACACCACAGTAAATAAAATGGATATAATTTAATGGTACTTAGACAGCCCGGTACCATTTGATCCACGGACCGGTACCAGGCCGTGGCCCAGAGGTTGGGGACCACTGGTCTAAAGCGCTGTATGTTATGTATCACTGCCTTCTCACCTCTGTCTGTGTGGGTTTGAGTCTAGGATTCGGGAATGTGGATATTCGAGAAAGCTTGCCAGTAGCTTCTCAAGGGTCAGTGTTTTTTTCGGGGATTTCCTAGTTTCTTCCTCCACCATTAATACTGGCTGCCATGTATATAGCCTATCAAGTGCTGAAAATGGCGTTAAACCCCACAACAGCAACAACATTCAGGACAATTTTAAGATTAAAGAAGTCACCATCGTTTTATCTCCTTTTTATTTTAAATGTCGACATTAAAGTGGTAGTTATCTTGTACTGATTTTTCTTCTACCTGCACCAGAGTCTGTATCTTGCCACTTCACTTCATCATATACATTAGGCTGCACCTTCTCCTAAAAATAGCATAGATTAACATTACACTTTCCACCGATGATTACATTTTTCCAATTGCAAAGATCTGTGCAGATCGAGGAAGGTATGGTTCTGAAATTTTTATAGAATGAAAAGAATAAGGAATTCTGAGTATGAGTATCACAAAAATATATTTCGAGATGGAAGGTAGGGTACACTTTAGACTGGGAAGCAGACAATAGCTGCAGAACAGAATAACAAAATTATTTTTTTTAATTTTTTAAGTCTGACTATTCTACATGTACTTTTTGAACATGTACAAGTTTTCTAGAAAATAGTTCAACACCAAACATGCTGCCAGAATTTCATGTATCAATTTACAATGCAACCTGACAATAAAGCTAACAGTTCCTCTCTAACAAGTACATGTCTTGCTTTTTTGTACCATTTTGTACAATTCTGTCTGTCTGTATTTATACTCAGCTCAAAATTAATGTTAACAAGGATAAGAGACCTGTTCATCGTGTTAAATGAAAAACTACCAACTTCATGTACTTCATGCAGTAAAATATATACTGCACCAAAAATGGAACTTGCCTGGAGTATTGACAATAAACACCAATCTCAACATGGAATAACAAAGATCTGAGAGAGAGAGAGAGAGAGAGAGAGAGAGAGAGAGAGAGAGAGAGAGAGAGAGAGAGAGAGAGAGAGAGAGAGAGAGAGAGTAAAATACGATTGAGAAAAGAGAGTATAAAAGTACTAGAAGTGAAAATTCATATTAATGGCTTAGGCTTAATTATGACCCAGTATTCAGGGAAACATGAAAGTGAGTGGGGTGCTTCAGTATGATGGGCATACAAACTTTTATAAATCATCCCTTAAATCACACTAATGATGCTGCTACTCAACTCAAGTATAACACAAGAGATATCAAGCCTTGGTAGGCTGCTGGATGAAGAACACAGGGTTGGAGACTAGGTCTTATCGATGTATATGGGCTGATGAATCATATATAGGACATGAATATGAACTTTCAACAACTCTCATTTGTGAGAAATACAGATGTTATTTTGAGATGATGTCAATGGATAATATATATTGGATTAGTCACTCAAAAAGTGTATGTGTGTCTGTGTGTGTGTGTGTCTGTGTGTGCATGGTCAGCCAATGTCAGACCCCAGCACCTTTTTTTCTGTCATGGTTTTTAAAAAGTCATTTAAAAATAACATTAAAATATACATAATTTTTTTAAAAAAATGACTACTCTAATCTTAAAACTAGTGCAATAGAAAACACATATTGGAGACCTTAAAATTTAAATCTGCTTCTGTCCGATTTTTGGCAGGATGAATGAAATTTTGGCCTAGTAATAAATATGTATTATAGTGATCATCATCTTTACTAGCCAAGGTTCTGATATGTTAACCTATCTACACCTTGGCAGATCAATCAGATATTTCAGTGCTTTGTCCCTGCAACATCTATTGGATTTCATGAGTTGCCTCCCTTAGTATGTAATGCCATCTAACCAATAGCATAGCAGTACATTGGATGAAAATGATGGAGGCAATTGACTTCAAAAGTACACTTTGTAAGTTTAACATTGAAAGTATGACTACATACCAGGAGAGGCCATTACAGGTGTATTTGAAAGAAATGATGCATTTGTGCAAACACAGATCGGCAGTGGAAAATTGCTCATTTAAGTCCATTACATTTGTGTGCTCCATTGTCTTGATCATGTAGAAACATTTTTCAAAATTGAACAACTTGATTTTGACTGGATCTGGTGGCATGCTGCCACATCCAATGAAATTCACATACCTAAAACTGAGAAATATCTAACTGATCTGACAAAGTGTAGATAGGTATAGCATATCAGAACTTAGGCTAGCAAAGATAGTTGATCCTGTGGGTTAATGAAACAAAAACCTTAATTTTAAGTCCTGCGAAAGTGAACTTTTTTTAAAAAATTCTATTAGTTTCACTGTCTGATCAGGATATTGGGAAATTTCCCATAGGACCCCAGGGCCTGAGGAGCACTCTATCCCACCCTAGGAGCAAAAAAAAGCCAAACACTGTCATGTAACATACTGAACTGATTGATTTTTAATCATCTAAAATATGGCAACATCTGGTCGTTTAAATTTCTGCAAATCATACAATTTTCATGAAACATAATTTGATCCAAATGCCAAAAACTGTAATGACACATCTGACTATATAATTGGTTGTCAATAAAAACCCAAAATGAAACAGTCATAAAAATTGCACTTCATGTAGACCAGACACACATTTTATGTAGATACACCTCTCCCTCAATCGCTGCACATCATGGTTGAAAAACAGAGACTGGGACATGAGCAAGTTCAAGTTACCAAGGGAATTGAAAATAATTAACATCCATAATTGGGGGGAGTGGTTGAATACTAATTTGATATTCAACCTGGGAATAACTGTCAATAAATAACTTCTTCCAATAGTTGTTCACTTTCTGTATAAATGATTTTTATTTTCAAAATACCCTATATCAGAAAGACTGTTTAAACACTGATACTGTGATTTCATAGCAAGATATTTCTGCTCATCCTGAACAAAACTCCGCATGCCAATTCCATACAAGTTCACTATCAACGACGAAAAACACTTCTCAATAATAAAACCTCCCATCTTCGAAACTATGAATCCATGAACTTAGTACACCATTCATATCGTTCATTGGCCATCACTGATCATATTTGCCATTTGCATCGTTAATTGGCCATCATTGATCTCATTTGCCATTCGCATCGTTAATTGGCCATCATTAATCATATGCAAATGAGTATGATTAACCAATGGTTAATTTTAAATACATTATGTTACACATACTTAATGTACACAGTGTCCAAATCATCAAATCTAAAATGGTCACACTTCACACATGACTATAACTCTTGCACCAAGAGGATTTATGATTTTTTTTTAGCTACCCCTTCAGTTGATTTTGATCCAAAGATTGTGTATGAGTGTGTGTGATTTAGATTTTTAACGTAGCTTTACCAATTTTTCAGTCATATTGCTATGATGTCTGTATGTGGCAGTTTATAGTGATGTCTAGTACTGAGGCATCGTGCCACAGACATGTAGCATGCTGTCCCACCCAGTCATATTATCTTAACACCTGGCTGACCAGTCCTAACCCCAACCTCTTAATGCTGAGTGCCACGCAAGGCAGCTGCTAGTACCATTTTAGAAGTCTTTGGTATGACTTGGCTGGGGTTCAAACCTGCAACCGAGGGTAACACTCAGCCACTAAGCCACAATCCAAAAGACTAATTAACACATCATAATACAATGCTGGCTAAATTGATTGTAACAATGCAAACACCATGTCCACAATTCAGAAATCAAAAGTCTATTTAATCAGGCTCATATGGAAACACTCTCAAGTATCACTTTGACACTTTTCATGTTGGAATATGAGCAGGCATAAAAGAATCATTAAACTTCACTAAACTCAAATCAAGATAAAACTGAAACAAATTTCACCTGACAAACCTTACTGTATTGCCAACATCACAAACATTTTAAAAATTTTGTCTTATACTGTTATTTACATTGTATTAAAAAAAAATAATATATCTTCCAACAAAATTTAAAATGTGCAATCTCCAATGTCAAGGTCTTGTGTTTTATTCACATCACAACAATACATAATAACAAATTTTTAAAAGTTTTTCTTTCATTTTTTGTAAAATTTATTTTTAAATAAAAGAAATACTTCACTGTATACCATTTTAATGAAACATTTTGGAATTTTTATACTAAGGGGCATATTGTCTTGACCAGGATGTTTAGTATCAAGAAGATATCCTCCCACATGACACCGGTGACCATGACCTTGAAAATGTCTTGATTTTTCTGTTATTGGATTCACAATGATTTGTTCTTGATTACTATGCTATGCTACCATGGCAGATGAATAATAAACAGATGAATAACAAACTATTTTTGACAAAGTATGATTTGCAGAAATATTTCAAATGGCATTAAAAATATTGACAAGTATTTATATTGCACCCCTTCTTCCCTATATAGTTGATTGCCTACCTTCATGTGATTCTTGTTGTTGTTGTTGTTGTTGTTGTTCTGGGGCTTAAGGTCATTTTTCAGCATATGATAGGCTATACATGACAGCCAGTATTAATGGTGGAGGTAGAAACCCGGAAAATCCACCACCCTGAGCCCTCATGTGATTCTTGTCTCTTCATTTACATATTCCGACATTTTCTTGCTACAGTGACAGAAATTCAAAAGCCCGCAGTCACTTGAAAAGACAGTAGCTGAGGAATGCTATGTTTACTAAACTATGGGCTAATTTTCCCTAATGAAACCATTGAAGCTAATTAAATTTTGTCAATATCATCAGACAACTCGCTTCAATAACTAAAATAAACCATACATTAACAAACTTTTAGTAATTCTCAGCTACCATCGCTTTTCAACCAACTAAACTTTTTGTCAATATGGCTTGCCAATAACTTGATATATTCTTTAAAATTAGGCATCAAGTTTTGAGTACAAAATGGCCTCAGAACATGCTATGTAGCAGTGACCCTTCATAAAGACATGGACCCCTCCCTCCCACTTTATGCACATCAGGGTAAACATCTCTCGTTGCATACCCATGGCTTCCATAACTAAAAACCCTTTTCTCGAACCTCACCAACCTCACCTGTCCGATCTCAATAATTATGCACAATATTTATATATTTTCTCTTATCTAACCATTCAAATATAATTTGTAAAGTAATATGCTGTCAACATTTTCTACCATATGTGCAAGCTTTGTGAGAAACGGTAAAGAACAATATCCAGTTTGTAAACAGTAGTTCTGGTTCGAGTGGTTGGCTCACTAACAAGGCATAATTGAAATGGTATATCTGAAAGAAAAATGCCCATGCTATCTATTTCATGCAGGAAGAGCTTAATACGAGGTCTTTTAAATCTGCTAGGTATTATAGCAGGCAGCTGCGATAATTACGCTACAGTGTGGTTGCAGAGAATTGCAACATTTCAATATGGGATGCACTCTCACTCACGGTCACCTCCCACCCTAACATAATGTCCGTAATATCTAACACGGGGTGGGAAAGGTAAGCGGAAATTCAGACTAACGGTCGCCGTCAGTCTATCATCGATCACTGGTGTATATATTATCGTATCGTCATATAGTCAATAAATTGAGTATTGTATCAATTTTAAGTGTAACCCACCTGTTTCACAAGGTGACTTAACATTTTACACTTCTCAATTACCGCAATACGCCATCTTGAACAATGACATCATGTAAATAAATCACGTGACTAAATAATCGGCGACAGGTTGCAATAGCACGCTTGAGTAGGCGCGTGGTATTAACTACATCAGGCCTTTATGAAAATGATATTTGCGTCTTTCAGTATTGCAGCTGAGCCAGAACTAGTTTGTTTTTTTGGGGGGGGTAATTGGAGGTCTTTTGAGGTTAGAATTGAAATGAGACCCGTAAACCACTAAAATATATATCAGAAATTTAAACAGGGCAAATGTTTTGATGTCGTACTGGAGCTTTAAATTTATAATTAATTTCTTTAAAATATACCAGGTATTTTTTCAAAGTTAATTGCTCTCTGTAACATATGAAATGAAAGATTGAGAGTAATAACATCATATGCATTTAATTAATGCTCAGTTTATAATAATACTT
>JAEAOA010000627.1:1347500-1682500 GCA_016746295.1 Potamilus streckersoni
ATCAAACAATGGTATGTCAAAATATAGAGGTCAAGATATGTTTGGGAAAAAAGTAAAGTTACAGCTTAATGGGTTCACTTATTATATAGTCAACATATCATATCAATCAGACTGGTCTCTTTGACATTAATTTATGTAATAATTCTGTACAAAATAAAAGGAAGTATTTAGCTTAAATCTGAAATGATTTTGACCTTTGAACTTAACTTGTCTTTTTGTTACCATTACCACTTCTGCCATTAAATCATATTTATTTGCATAGTCCTCTCAACAATGTTTTCTTTTGTAAGTTTAATGAGCCTGCCCTTGGAAATACTTGTTAGGATTCTACAATACATTGGAGTCCATGATTTTCTTATGACTGTTCATACGCAATCGTCTACGACAGATAGTTGAATGATATCATTGAATTTGAAGATGCAGTAACATAAACTTGGATATACTGGAATTTAATTTTAGTCTTCGTATATGTTCTTCTCTTCTTGTCCTGAATTTATCAAGCCAGCTAATAAGCACTGACTTGGAGGAATTTAACATCCATTTGCAAAATTTGAACAATGCTCATATTTTGGAAGAACTGTATTTGGAAAATTGACCAGTATATGATGTTTCTTTTGTGTCTGCTGTAAACGCATTTCGAGTACCTGACTTGAGTTCCTCTTTAATTGCAGATAGCAGTTTGAATTTTCTAAAAGCCAGCACAAACCTTGAATAACTCTATTTATCATTCAACTGTCTTTCAGCAACAGCAGTTCAAGAGGTAGCAGCAAGCCTTCCAAAGTTGCGACATTTGGATGTAACTGGAATCAGACTCAGCACCCATACTTATGAAGCGATTCTTAATTTCTCTCTTAAAAGCTTTCAGTGCACTATGGTTGACAGTCGTGATGTTCAATATGCTCTTCATATAGTTGAACAGTTTAAAGTAACAGTGAAAATTATTTATGTTTTTTTTCCTACAGAGAAATCACCCAAGGTCTGGATATCTGGAGAGACAGATTTGCTGTTTGCATTATGCTTAGAGAAGAATGAGCTCTTCAAAATGTGCAAAATACATGCTCATATATGGAATTCAATATCAGCAGAAATGGAAAAACAAGAATATACTGTGAGTGGTGGCCAGTACTCAAACAAATGGAAATCTCTGAAAAGAAGTTACATGGAAACAGTGGATCATAATTCTAAAACTGGTGAATATTCAAAACCCTGCAAATATTTTGGAGAAATTAATCAATTGTTTGGCAACAAACCATGTACCCAACCAACTTTTACTTTACATTCATCAGGTCAATCGTCATCTTCTGATGCATCCACTACAAATCTGTCAGTCTGTAAATACAAGGATGAAGAAGATATCAACAGATCTGTCAGTCTGTAAAGACAAGGATGAAGAAGATATCAACAGATCTGTCAGTCTGTAAAGACAAGGATGAAGAAGATATCAAAAAATCTGTCAGTCTGTAAAAATAAGGATGAAGAAGATATCAACAGATCTATCAGTCTGTAAAGACAAGGATGAAGAAGATATCAACAGATCTGTCAGTCTTTAAAGACAAGGATGAAGAAGATATCAACAGATCTGTCAGTCTGTAAAGACAAGGAAAAGAAGATA
This sequence comes from Potamilus streckersoni, assembly GCA_016746295.1. NCBI lineage: Eukaryota > Metazoa > Mollusca > Bivalvia > Unionida > Unionidae > Potamilus > Potamilus streckersoni. Next base: position 1,349,113 of record JAEAOA010000627.1, read on the forward strand.
CCAACAGATCTGTCAGTCCGTAAAGACAAGGATGAAGAAGATGCAAACTTAGAAAGTGATAATTCAGGTTTTGAGTCTGTAAAGTTGCTGGCCGGCAAAAGCGCAAGGAAAACACTATTCTGGATTTTTTTTTGAAAGAACATAGTGAGAAACAGATAAAGGAAATGAGAAACCATGAGCAGTTTCTACAACAAGATCAAAGATTAGCAAGATTTGACAAGCTTTTAGTCATTTTGCAGAACAAAAATCCTTTATTAGAATGACATCATGATAGTGAATATTAGACAGTGATTATAATGATGCAGATTGTTACAGGCAGTATTAGTAATTACAAAATAAAGTGACCTTATTACTAGTTGGTAAATTGAAATATATTGTTTGAGATTATGCTTTCTTGCTCGTTATGACAGAACATTGCATTTGCAGCCTAATTTGTTTGTGTTATGTTAAAATCATGTAATGCACCATTATTTTACAAGAAGATGCGAAATTGGCAGTCGCTATAGAGATGGGTTTCATTTATATGTGACAGTTTTATTTCTACAGTGCAAGAAAACAGAATGTTTAGTAAGGAGACTGTTTCATTCCCTTGGGAAATGAGAGAAGGCCTGGAATTTTCATTCTGGTTGGAATTTTGTTAATTTGTCTCGAGATCGGGTGTGAATATTTAAAATAGTTTTCAATCAAGTAGGGACTTAAATTTAATGTTCACACTTACGCACTCAAATATTATAATACATTTTGTTTCCAATAACATATCTTTCATTTTCCTTACTATACATTTTTGGCGGAACACAGTATACATACGACACCCTCTTTTTGTATAGTAAATATTGTTATTAATAGGGTCATTAAAAAGGTATTCATATTTTTTACAATTTTGCATTTTTTAATGTACATTGTTTTCATTTGTAATGAAACACAAGTTATTGTTTCATTTACATACAAGTCCATTTGAGATATCTACATTTTTATTTTCATTTCCTATTAGCTTTCAAATCTAGCAGACAGGTCCTTGCAGAATTTCTTATATTTGCAACAGTTGTTTTGATTGTTATTTACAAATCTACGTGGAAAGGTATCCAGAATATGAGATTTAGTTTGTTTTTAGAATATGTATTTAATATATATGTAGAGACCTACACATTAGAATTCATTTGATAATTGCAGCCTCTTATGATGAAATGTGTATGTGAAAGCAATTTAAAGTTACATTTTGGAAAATTACTTGAATCTTACATGCTTTAGTTTCAGAATTTTGTTCTTCTCAATAACTGTTGCAGGGCTTTATGGATTGAAACCACATATTTTTACTTTACACGATTATGATCTGTGGTGTAGCAACCTCCCAAGCAAAACATGTAACTTCTGGGAGACCAGATCATATGGGCACCCTAAATTCTAAACAAGCACCTTATTTATTGATGGTGTCCCCAGCCTTTGTTTGGGGTTGGGGGCACTCAGAATTTCTTGCTAGGACACTGAGAGTGATAAGTCACCACAAAATAAACATACACGTTAGGTTATAAGACAATTTTATATCACCTCATGAGAATTACAAATCAATTATGCTTTATTGAAAACATAAATAATCAATATTCTTATTCTTGTCCTGTAATAACAAAACATAATGATGAGCAACTAAGTTATTGATGTCAGACAGGCATAATTGTTTACAATGTACGTAGGTCAGCTATACCTGATCATATTTAATTTTATGTATGGGCTTGACTTAAGCTTCAATCCCAGTTCAGAATAAGTTAAGGAGCCGATTTCTCCTTTGTTCTTCTATTACTGCATTTTGAGAAATGTAATGGTACTGATTGATATCCTCTGCCTCTTCCATGTTGATGAATATGAGGATATCGTCATCGGTTAAGATACACAAATCATGCAGTACACATGCTGCCACAACAAGATTACATTTTTTTTTCCAACATAAGCACGGATAAGTGCAGTCAATCGACTCTTTAGGTCAGTAGTCCCCAACCTTTTTGTCGCCGAGGACCGGTCAATCTTTGATAATTTTACCGCGGCCTGCTGAGTGGGTGACCTTGATTGTTTATATTTTAGATTGTTTTGATTTAATAATTTTAATTTAATTACTTTTAAACATGCTATCAAAATAAAATAAAATACAGTTACACTAAAAAATGAATATATAGTGATGTTACATTTTAACTCAATAGAACGCAAAATTAATGAGAACCATGAATTTGTTTATTTGCAAGGAGACGGTTCAATCTGGGGGTATTAGGAGACAATGACACCCGAAGTGTGTTGCTTATGTCCAGTTTATTCCATTGTTTTGTGTTGGTTGCCGTCACTGCAGAAAATCCCGCTTTACATAGATAGGATGTCGGACATGGAAATAGAGATTTAAGTGATGTGGTGGCAATCTTAGGGTATTCCGCCATTACCTTAATCCATAACACCGGCAAAGTTGTTTTCTCGAACGTAGTTTTAAGGCCGCCGTCATTTGCAATCTTCAGCAGTTTATCTTCTTCTTGCACAGACATGCTAGATTCGCCTGATTTGATGACAAATTGGTCGCGGATCCTTTCCATACCAGTTCATGGGTCTTTTGTGGTGGGGAAGTAGCGCTCTTCGAACTCTTTTAAAAGCAAAGACAGGTGATCGTGTACCAATTGGGAGAATGAATAATCAGGCTCAGTCTCGCCTAAGACCCCCTTTAATATCTGAAACAGGTTCAAAATGCTTCTGTTCACGCGCCGTCCCCACAACTCCAGTTTGGCTTTAAATGCAGCTACTTTGTCTGCCAACTGGAAAACAGTTGTCATTTTCTCCTTTAAGGGACATATTGAGTTCATTGAGCAGACTGAATACGTCACACAGGTAAGCCAGTTTTGCGACCCATAACATGTCACTGAAATGTGCTGCCAGTGGTGACTTCTTTTCTGAGAGAAATCTTTGCAATGGCTCTCATAATTCAAATACTCTGGTTAACGATTTTCCTCTGGATAACCATCTTATTTCTGTGTATAAGAGAAGGCATATGTGCTCTCCATCCATCTCCTCACAAAGCTGCTGAATTTTGCGTGAGTTAAGGGCGTGTGCTTTGATGTGGTTAATAACTTTAATGACATCAATCAATACGTTGTTAAATTCCAGTGACATTTTTCGGCTTGTCAGCATTTCATTGTGAATGATAAAATGAGTAGATTCACTCTCAGGTGCAACTTCCTTAATCTGAGTAGTTAAACCAGACAGTCGTCCGGTCATGCCAGTAGCTCCGTCTGTGCATATGCCGACACAAGAAGACCATTTTGGTTGTCTTGATATATAAAACAATCCAGTTACATGAACAGTTCTGCTCCTGCGGTGTTGGTTGACAAAGATAGTGCACATAACAAATCCTCATTCACGGCCGTCTGATATAGATATCGCACATAAACAAGTAATATTATATTGTTGTAGATATTTGTAGATTCGTCAACCTGGAGTGCGTAGCACGATGATGTATTAATCCTCTCCAACAACTGTGTCTCAATGTCTTCGGCTATTTCTTCAGTGCGCCTGGTCGCAGTGCTAGCCGATAAAGGCTCATTTGCCTCTCCTACAAATTCACGGCAAATGTCTTTAGTGATGGGAAGAACAATTCTTCACTGATAGTGAATGTCGTTTTAGCCTTAGCAATACGGTTAGCCATCAAATATGATTCTCTCAGTGCATTCTTCTTTATTGATGTGGTGGCCTCCATAACTTTTTTCTGTCCTTCGTGTTTCCATTTTTTTTCTCAAAATACTCTAAGGGCTTGTCTTTTAATCCAGGGTAATGGAGGTTTTGAAGGTTTCATTGCTTCATTAGAGATCTGGTCGCCTCAAACTATGCAGAGCGGGGATGGTATGTGGGAATCACCTGTCCCGATAAATCCATATTTCAAGTAGGACAAATGCTATTGTCTGCTAAAAGTTTTATGCTTCTTTGAAGTTGAAAACACTGGGCCTTTTCTTTTTCCCAAGGAAACTTTCTGACGACGTCTGTTTCGTACTCATATTTGCTAATTTGTAGGTTAAATTTGGGCAAACACAATATACACGTACATCCAGCACTGTTAAACAAGTACCGGTGAACAGAGAAAAAAGCGATACACACCTTATCTCATCCAAAGATACAACGCCACTTCTGCTTGTAGCCGCTCACTTCCAGACGTGACCTAAATCCGCTCAGATATAAAGGTATTTTGCGCATGCACGGTATTGGTGCGGATTTAGTTGACGTCTCTCAGCTCCTGGTTAAGCTCTCGTCCATGGAAAGTCGCAAAACCAGAGAGAAATACACTGAGGATATTGACCGGACCTGTAGCAGTGGCAAGGCGGATGCATAAGAGACGTTCAGTGCCCCATGAAAAAGGCTCAACCGAGGTGAGGAGGGTGTTTTTGAGGTCAAATCCACCTCCGTGCTGGTGAGGCTCTTAAAGTTTTCTGCCTTTCCAAAACAATGTGTAGTTTTCCTCTCTGAGGGAGCCTCTAGAGGCAGACCTGGTTTCCTGGAGGGCAGCTATGCTGATATTTAGCCTGGTGAGCTCTTTATCAATGATGGCCGTCTTCCCAATGTCGTCCACAACCCTAAGGTCATATGAGATACCTGTGCGCATGGTGCGCAACTTCCAGCTTGCGAAACGAACAGCTAAAATCTTCTTTAATGGTTTCTTGATTATTTTGTCTGGTGCGGAGTTTCCGTATGCTTTTCGTGTTGAAAGTACACTGAACTCCAGGCACCCACTGAAGCAGGCAGACGTTGGCGGGCCAACACCTTACTGATCGGAGCTGCCCGGCTTAAGGCGGGAGGTAGTCAACCAGTGTGACTCGATGATTCCTCCCACCATCGAAGCTGACCCGTGACGCCCATTCCCTACGCCAGTCGGGTGAGACTTATAACCCTTAAACTGCCAGCTTCCGTGTTGTTTCCTCACTCAAGGTCGAGGCTGGAGCGACCTCTCCAGAGCGTAAGCCTGGCCGTGTAGGATGGAGAACCTGGGCTGCCTAGACGTCAAGATCCCCCTCTCGTCCTTGCTTCCGGGTCTAAGGGAATGCTGAGCATGACATTTGGCACCAGTTTGGATGCAGGAGATGCCGGAAGGAAGTCGTACTTGACACCCAAACGCATTATATATATATATATATATATATATATATATATATATATATATATATATATATATATATATATATATATATATATATATATATATATATATATATATATAAGAAAAAGACATAAAACCGTATATTATACAGGTCACACTTTAAAGCAGGGGTCGGTGTGCTAAAATGTGGCAGGTAAAGAGGTTTTGCGTGGCTCGCGAAGAGTAGCCAAAAATCTCAATTTTAAAAGTATTACTCTGTTACTGGTAGCACGATCTCTTTCATTTTGTTGTTGTGGGGTTTAAAGTAATTTTTCAGCACATAATAGGCTATTCATTACAGCCAGTATAAATTCGTGAAGGAAGAACCCAGGAAAACCCCAGAAAGAATTACCGACCCAAACGAAGCTACTGGCAAACTTTCTCACATACCCTGGTTCATTTTGTAATTAATCCGAAAACTGTACAATTGGTTGCCGACACCTGCATTTAAGTGTTATATACTTATTTAAAATCAAAATCATGCTTCAAGTTTATATGCAGGCAACTGTGAATGTAAATATGTGTGTGTTTGTCCATATATATATATATATATATATATATATATATATATATATATATATATATATATATATATATATATATATATATATATATATACATACATACATGTTTGAATGCATATACGATTGTGCATGGGTAAGTATATATAGTTAGCAATGATTGAAACATATATGTATATATTCATATACTTGCCGATGGCGAATCAACTAAATGATAATAAATAAACTTCCGTCATTCATTCATAACATTTGACTGATGAGATAGAGATAGAACCATATTTCTGGTCACCCCAGCTGTCCACACGAAATAATATAATAATAGTTATCATGTACTCTTTAAAGGCACATTGGTGGAACCGCTTGGGCCAGCAATACCATCATGGGCATGCCATGTGGGTTCGCTTCAAAGTTGTATCAGAATGAACCAATTTAAAGGAATTGAAACCGGTTTATACAGAACTGAATTAATAAGAAATTTCGAAAGATAAATATCTTGATTGATAAACGGTCTTTTCTGAACCTTGGTGAAAATAAGATATATTAAAAGTCAATTTTTTTTTAAAGTATAATTCTATCTGGATTTTTTTTAGAGAAACTTTTGTGAGAATTTTCTTTTGAGATTGATTTTCATATTATTTTGAGAAAAACACACAACAGAGAAGCACGTATAAAACAAAAGATTAGAAAATTATCCAATAATAAATAACGTGTAAATTTAAACAATATTTTGCATTCTTTGTTCTGATATATTATTTTTGGCTACTGTAGCATAAAATGTTAAGGTCGGTATTTTGTTACGTATATGTAATCGAAATACTTGTGTATTAGTTTTAAATTTTTTTTTCATTACATGTTATTGTCATAACTTTATTCACTGGATTTGACGTTATTCAGAAAAATTCAGTACAGTTCTAGTAAATAACAGTATTGCTACACTGTATTTTTAGCTGACCTAGTTCCTGATCTTGAGTCAGAAATTGGTAAACACAGAGAAAAACTCATTGGTTGAAATCAAGGTCATTCTTGGCTAGCGTCAGCTCTGTTGTAAACAACCTTTTTATCATTGAATCTTACAATAAGATTCGTTCAGTGCAATTGAACCCGTATAGCTTACGTGTTAGCTGACATTTTTTACTGCGTTGTTCGAAATAAGTGACCACGTGACTGCGCTTAAATCAATCGTTTTTAGTGTTTTCAGTTAGGTGTAAATTTATACCGTCTGGCTCAAGGTATTTGTCTTGTTGCCAGATGATTATTTAAAATTCTTCTATTTTTAGACATAATAATTTATTTTCATGGAAAATAACAGTTATTATATGAATTAGATTCAATTACTGTGAGTCCTTTTTCATATTTTCACCTGGTTTTTTAAGGAAATAAATAATATTCTGTTAAAATTTACAAAGCTTGTTGGCTTCACTTTTTTCTTTTGTTACTTATGTATGAGTCTACACGCAACAATTTAAAAATGTGTGTTGAAAAAGATAAAATCATAAAAATTATAAATATGTTAATATTTCTTAATTCTTTAGGGTTATATGTATTTTAATGTATTTTTTATATTTGTACCTATATATATATATATATATATATATATATATATATATATATATATATATATATATATATATATATATATATATATATATATATATATATATATATATTGCTTTTATAGCTTCTACGGCTTTTCATTTTCCTTTTATAATTTTAACTAAAAAAATAAAAGTCGAAAGCTGTTTGAGGTTTTTGTGGAATGTTTTAACACCTGAATACTACATCTTAATGTGTGTACCAGAAAATGTTAGTTCTCTTAATTGATTGTCAAGCAGGTTATGTCTTTTGACTTTACTTTATCTTCGTCTTGACAACGTTTATTATATGCAGTGACTCCGTTATCGTTCCCTTTACCACTTGTCCGTACGCTAGTCCTTCCTCTGGCCGATTGTATGGATTTCGCGCTCAAGGGGGTTCTCCGCATAAATAATTTTTTAAAGATTTATCTATTGAGAGAAAGTAATGTGAATGCGATGGAAGAAAAATTCACGATCAATATCTTAAATCCAGGAGACCCCGCCAAAATGATCCAAAAAACGGTCCCCGCGTTTACCAAAATAATTCAAAACGGTCCCCGCGTTTGCTAAGGCCGTTCCTGTAGGTATGCCATCAAGAAGCAGTATATTGGCTTCATCCTTAGCTTTGCGTTCGCTCGGTCGACAAGACGCCTGGCAATTACGCCTGCCGTGAGCAAAGCTCATTGCGAAACTACGATGCCGTTTATTTTTTTTTTTTTGCTTATCATATTTACTAAATATTTTCACGACGCGGTTATATTCTTTTTCTGTTTCACTTTCAGAGTCCTTGAGGTTTCCGGGTTTATTTTTTTTTTTTTTATAAATCATTGGCTCCAACACATTTTAACATTCAAATTATCACTTTCTTCTGAAGACAATTGAGCTTCGCTTTTGACTTCATCAAGGCTCACAGCCATTTATTCGCAATAAAGTCCATTTTTCGTTTACTTCTGCAACCCGGTATTCGCCAGAAGCGGACCTCCCCGATGGCCTAGTGGCTAGAGCGTCCGCCTAGACTTCTGGTTGCGACATCAGATGGAAAACGCGTTCGATGATTGCTCTGCCAACTTTCACGTTTTCTTGCTTGAATTGACTGTTTTTCGATTTAAATTTAATACAGGTACGTGATTATTGTGATTGAATAGAAGAGTGGTAATGTACATTTTATGTTTGTGTATATGATACTATGTTACACATTTTTTCAGAGTGTTAGGAATAACAACATTTTATTGAGATCAATGAGTTTTCGGTGTTATCGCTTATTCATAAAAACGAGGGTTGCACAATTGGCTCCCTATAAGTTTATCTAATTAAGATTAAAAAAATTGGGCAAGGATTTTGTCTACACGTTTAAAACTGGTATTACTCAAAATTATATCTCTAACTCAGACATGTATACTTAGGAGAGATATCGCTGATAACACACACACACACACACACACACACACACACACACATACATACACATATATATATATATATATATATATATATATATATATATATATGTATATATATATATATATATATATATATATATATATATATATATATATATATATATATATATATATATATATATATATATATATATATATATGGGTGAAAGAGAAAGTCTGGAGGGATACATCTAAAATAAATTGATCAAGAAAAAGCATTTGACAAGAGTTAGCCACTCTTATGTGATGTCTGTATTACGAAAGTTCGGATATGGTCAAAATTTTATGTACTGGATAAAAATATTTTACAGTGATATTACAAGCAGTGTTAAACGCAATGGATATATAACGAAACCCTTTTTAATTAAACATTCAGTCAGGCAAGGTTGTCCTATATCAGCAATGTTATATGTATCAGTAGTAGAACCCTAATGGATTGCTATAAAAGCAAACACTTATAGCAAAGGTATTCGACTCCAACTATCTAGTAATGCACACTCCATACGACTCGAGTCAGACTATTCAACAGGAACTATGACTACTTTGTTAGTCTGGTGATCACTTGACACTATATACAGTATTCTCGCAAGCAATCGTGTCAGGCTCTCTTAGAACTGACGCTCAAATCGAAGCGCGCTACGTCCGTCAGTCGCTGCAAAAAATGCTCTTCACTGAAAGGAGATTCAAACAATCGATCTTTTTTGTTTCATTCAATGGCAAGAACGCTTCTTTGAACTAGGCTGATAAAATTTTCTAAATAAAGCAGTATTCGCAGCTTGAAAATGGCGGCGAGGATGTTGATAATGGAGCTATTGGCAAGCGAAATAACTCGAGAGTAGACGATTGGTCAGCAGAATCTTGTCTTGAACAGCTTGACAAGATCGTTTGCGGGAGAACGGTATATTGTGTTAACAGGATGACATAGTAGACACAGTTCCTATTGAAGAGAGTCACTCAAGTAAGGTCTTTAAACATACAGGTGATACAACCTTGGCATTATCGGACACATAATCAATTGATCATTCTTTTAATGTACTTGTTTTGTAAAGGATCTGGTGAAAAATTGAACACACACACACACACACACACACACAGAGAAATTTTATGTATTGGATCTGGTAAACTCTCTGAGAATACTGCTAACAATTACAATTTCAAATTTGTAATCAAGTCGTCTTAATTTTAGGAGTTTGTGTTGAAAAATGTGCAGTTATGTAAGCAGCTTACCTGGAATGATAGAATATCTAAATCAAAAACTTATTACAACTGTAGACACAGAGATATCTGACAATACAAGGACAAGTTACAGTATTACATACCATATTAGTTTCTAGAATATGGTACATTGGGCCAGTTTCAGCCTCTGATATAATTGTTGATGAACTGAAGCAATTATTTATCAGATTTATCTGGTCCGGAAAGTTCCATTATGTAAACTGTTATACACTAATTGGGGATAAGCAAAACGGCGGGCTACATTTAACTGACATAAAGTCAGACAGTCAGACAAAACAATTTAAAAAGATACCTGATGTGAAACTATGTGGAAAACTACTTTTGATTACTTTTTATCGACTGTTCTGAACATGAGGATGACAAAAGACTTCTTTCTCATGTTCTTAAAAAAGCAACAATTTAATACCATCCCTATATTTTACAGATAAATATTTAATGCATGGGAAACACTTAGAGACAATATTGACATGAATATTGATGCGCGGAAAGAAATTGAATAGCCTTTCTTTTTAAATCTTAATGTTACTTGTGCTGGTAAAACGTTATTGTTTTTTAGCAGAATTTATAGAAGCAGGAATTACATGAGTTTCGGATAAAACAAAGACGAAGCATCAGTCAATAATTATTCTTGAACTACATTCTGAGCATAGCTTGATTGTGTATTACAAAAGACGAAACAGCATGTTGTTATTAGGCAGAAATACATCGAAAGATTCTTTCAATTTTTACTATGAAATACATATTTCATGCGTAACAACGTTGCAAAGACAAAAATCAGGGTTTGATTACAAAATATATTGTACAAGATAATCCACTAATGATAGTAGAAGAAGAGAAATTATTTATCACTTTGTAGATTTAATTTTTTGTAATATAGCACCACAAAGTACTATGTACATACTGACTATACTTGTATAGAACGTTTTTTTTTTTAAAAAAAAAGACCGAGAAAAGAGCATCCGCCTCTGATGCAGGTCATGGGTTCGAACCCCGGCCGAGTCATACCAAAGACATAAAAATGGCACTAAAGCTGCCTAGCTAGACGTTTAGTATTGCGAGGTTAGTGTTAGGACTGGTCGGCCTGGTGTGAAAATAATAGGACTGGCTGGAACAGATGTCACAAGGCTAGGCAACACTATAAATTGCCACACATCAGACATTGTAGCGATATGACTGAAAGATTGTTAAATTTACATTAAATGTCCAAGTCATATAGACACACTCACCAGAAGCGTTGTTTTATGACGGTGCGTCTCCTGCAGGAAAGTTTTCGACGTGGTGGCTGCGCTGGGAGTTCACGTTGGCTTCGGCACAGCTCCACGACAATGTTTGACCTAAAGCAGTAGTAGGTAAAATACGGCCTGCGGGTCGGATCTGGCCCGGGGTCAGGTTTTAAAAGTTAAGTTACATCATAGGGTGTGGCTTTAAAATCACTTATCCGGTCTGTGCCCTGGAGGAAGTTGCCAGTGTGTGATATAACGTTCTTATCTTCAATACTCTGTTATAATTTGCATATTCTCTTCTCTCATTGTTTGCACTCACTTTGTTGATACACCGTGATATACTGTGATTGACCGTGATTCGTGAAAACTTGGCCTTTAATGTATTCTAGATTTAAATGTCCTCCACTTCTATCATTCATAAGTAGTATTTAGGTTTCCCTTATATACGCATTTACTTTAAGCAGTTTTTATCTACTTCTATCAGTTTTGTTCTTTTTTCGCGGGCTTAATATTCACCTTTCACTAAGCAGTCTGCCCTTTTATTCTTTCTTGTTGCTTGAATAACTCCACGGAACTTTTACGTTGTACTCTTTCATGGCTTTGTAATACATGTGCTTTATGCTTGAAATATTTTATTTTGACAGGATTTATGGAGAATGTTTATTTTCTTCTTCTGCTTTCGCAATTCCATGCTATCCATTATTTACAATGATCAGTAAGTCTTGAAAAAGTCGCTTGTTTTTACTCCACTGGTACACAAAGCTCTTTGTATCATTTCCACTTTTATTTATCTGACAATTTGTTTTGCACATAACTTTCAGGCCTGCATGCGATTACATAAACTTACCAACGGTAAGTTATTAGTAAACAGTATTTGTAGAAGAGACTAACCGCGTGGTTGAGTTTCAAAAATAATTACTATTTGTGATCATCAGACGGACGGATGTATCAAACTCGGCTATTTATAGACAGATATATCAAACTGGGGAATGATATATGGATGTATCAACATGGAGTATCATTTTCTTAGTGTAAATTTTAAAAATACTTAGGTTTCAAAGCATAGTTGTTGTTATTTGGGTTTAATGCCATTTTGAGCGCAAGATAGGCTACACATGGCGGCCAGAACGAGGAAAAACCCAGGAAAAGAACCACCGACCCACGATTAGCTACTGGCAGCTATTCTCAGGTTGGCTGAGACCAACACTTACACCCGTGGGGACAGAGATGTAAGGCAATATTAAAAACTTTTTTTGAATTTATCGTTGAATGTTAAAGTCTCGAACCAGTGAACGAACTTAAGTTATTTCATTTCAGCTGTAACAATTTACACATATCAATAATCATAAAGATTTATTTTACGACGATATACAATCCATTAAAATATTCATTACTGATTAGAGATTTTATGTTTACACGTATATAATACAATAACACTTTCATTTTAAAAAAATATAGCAAAAGTATTTAAAGCCCGCGCTATATATTGTGTTCTAGAATGGTATTAAAATTATTAATTGGAAAATGACAACAAAAGTGATTTAAGTACACAGGCATTAATTATTCGAGTTTGGCATAGATTATCTCGCTATTACCATTCAAAATTAAATTAATGTGTTAATAACAAGCAAGGATGAAACTGAAGGCGATAATATGATTGGACAATCTGAGTGGCATTGTTCAACCAATCGTAACTTTACTTATAGGGAAGACACATTCATTGTCGTTCTCAAAACCTTTCAGAAGAGATAATCTCCAGTTTCGTCCCGTTTTCGTTTGCTTAATTATAATCAGCAGTGTATAGACTTACAATAATTACGAAATGAATTAAATTAAATAAAACAGGAACGCAGTTTCATTTTAGTCGTATATGTGTTCTTTATCGCACAATCTACAGAATATATATATATATATATATATATATATATATATATATATATATATATATATATATATATATATATATATATATATATTTGTTCAATTGATCGATCGTCACTTTTCTCTGTCCCAGTACTATGTAACACGAAACTCTTCAAAAACACTCCAACACAGTAAAATGACCTTCTTCGCCACAATGTATTTCTGATCTAATTACACAATAGACTTCACCTGAAGCGCCCTGACCACTTTGAAACGATTCTTCCGGAATATTTTTTTTCTTTATCTTTTTTTATTATTATTCCCCCCTCCCTAGAAATGAATAAAATTGCTCTATTGGCGGTAATCCGGTTTACCGACTTGTGAGTAAAATAGACGTGCTCTTGAAAATGCTTTTCCTTCCTCTGATGCTTGTTCGTTCTTTTGATTTGTTTGATAGTACTTTAAACAAGGAATTAAAGAATCTCAAGCTGTCTAAAATTCCAATGTTTCCAGGTACTGCAGACACAATTTTAATCAAGGAAATGTCAGAATGTTGGTGCCACCAGATGATCTTATTATGCTAAAATCCTCCTCATAAAAAAGTTAAGGTGAAGGTTTGGTTCATGAACTCGTGTGTGTGTGTGTGTGTGTGTGTGTGTGTGTGTGTGTGTGCGTGTGTGTGTGTGTGATTTAGATTTTCAACGTAGCTCTTAACATTTTTTTCAGTCACATCGCTACGATATCTGCAGTGTGGCAGTTTATTGTGATGTCCAGCACTGGAACATCATGCCGCAGGCATGCAGCATGATGTCCCACCCAGTCACTTTATCCTGAGACCAGGCCAGAGTCTTTTTAAAGTATAGGTACGACAGACACGTGCCAAGGGCCCATATAAGGACTAGGCAAAATTTTAAAACAATTGGGAATTCAGTAGCGTGAGCGAAAGATGAACTTCCTCGTCGAAAGTCTCTAGACGTTGGAAGTTATGTCATAAGTATAAACGACAGCCTTCGACCTTATACACTTTGTGTAGCTATCGACGTTCCCAAAGACCAGTGTAGATTCTGAATGATATTCATTAACTTTATGGAAGACGATATCATTAACTATATCAGAAATGTTGATTCTTACGGATTATTTTAATCTGCAAGACGGTACCATCGACTTCATGAGAACAAGTGCTGTATCCAATAAATCCAGTAATGTGGGATTACAAGGATCAGAATCGATAGATCATGGACAATACTGTGATCATTTTCATCGTCAGTACGGTTTTTGATTCCCAGTAGAACACGTACTGACTTGCTTTGAACGAGGTTTCTCAAAAAGCGAAGTCAAAATAGATGTATTATGAACGTTATGGGCTCTCTATTTTTTTTTAGTACAGACACGTAGTTTGTATTGAAGGTAAAACAGTACTTTACTAGATTGTGGGATCTCTAGTCTTATTTCATAACGTTGTTATCTTTGTCAATAGGATCATGTATTTGTCAGTTTAGGGTTAGGAATTAGTCTTAATCCTTCATCTTCATTTGTACCGCTCCGGTGGCTTAGTGGTTAGATGATCCGCCTCGGATGTGTGGGGATCGCATGTTCGAATTCTGGCAGAGGCATACCATATGACTTAAAAATGGTACTAATAGTTGTCTTGCTAGGCGATAAGCATTGAGAGGTTAGTGTTAGGACGGGTCGGCCTGGTGTCTTGATAATGTGACTGGGTGGGACATTATACCACAGTGCTAGACATAACTATAAACTGCTACACTGCAGACGTAGTAGCGAAATGACTGAAGTCTCTCTCTCTCTCTCTCTCTCTCTCTCTCTCTCTCTCTCTCTCTCTCTCTCTCTCTCTCTCTCACACACACACACGCACACACATACACATCATCTTTTGTTATTTTAATGTTTGAAAAAGTGAAGCTTATTCAAATAATGTTCATTTAGAATGTATGGTGTTAAATGGATTTTTATTTGCAAGAACATACTTGGATTTTTTAAACTTTCTCATTTATCTCTTTCTCAATCTTTGTTTGGCACAAAATGAATGGGTTTTTACGTAATGGTTTATAAGGGGAATTAATAACATTCATGAAAGAGGAATTGCTAGAAATTTCCGCAAATATATAACTGCCAGCAGGATTTAGGTCTTAAAATTACTATCAGATTTTCATTTATACCGCTATGTACATTTATTAGCCAAAAATACAAAGCAAATGTTACAAATACTATGTTCGATAACTACAAAAGATTGTAAACTAAGCTGGAACAGTATTATCTCCCTTTTAAAAACAGATAGGGCATACAAAGTTATATTTCTTGACCAATGAACAATGTTTCAACATTTGCTATTTATCATGATTTATTGTCATAATGATACAATTAAAATTTAATTTTATCGATTACTTTTCGACGACATTCAAAATAGTTCTTTCATTGCTATCTTCTCAAAAGATACTACGTTTTACAAAAACCTTCGACCGGTCGAAGTCTATATTTGTTTTTGTATAATGTTGCTGGCTGATTGGAGCATGAAAGTTGTCAAATTTACTGCAAGCTCGTCTCGCAAACTTTCGAGATAATTAAAATATTTGCTATCGTCTGGTCTGATCAGGGAGAGTTTGTTTCTGTCAAATTTACCTAAGCAAATACCTGAAATATCATCGTTAATTTCAAATGATAATTCCTGGTTCTTAACCATTATTTTTTTTAATTTTGCTATTAACGCCATCGACTAATGTTAAATTTTCGAACGTTATTTGTGATGTTGAGACAAAATTACTTGCATACTGTCCAAATGCTAGCGTATTAATTCCGTCCCTGCAATACCTTTTATCATCAAAATTACTTAGTCCCTGTTTTATGATCGTATCCGTTTTAAGTTTGTGACGGTTTGCTCTGATATCAGTTGTTTTGATAAAACCGACGCTATTGTTTAGTGCTGCTTTAAAATCGTAAAAATGCATCATCTTTTTCACTTAAACAAGTTTTTCTCAAATTCGGTTTTAGCAAACAGCACGACATTTCGTATAATATAATCTGCCATCCACCTCGACTGATTAAACGTTAGCACCCGATGGATTTTCTCAGAATTATTGCAGCATCTACTGCTTGTTTTACATTTTTGTAATGCATAATGTAATCTCTTTTATCTAACAAATTTGGAACTAATTAACAATCGAATTTTTGGCTGTTGTCGTTGCTATTTGT
Source organism: Potamilus streckersoni (assembly GCA_016746295.1). Lineage (NCBI taxonomy): Eukaryota > Metazoa > Mollusca > Bivalvia > Unionida > Unionidae > Potamilus > Potamilus streckersoni. The sequence goes on from JAEAOA010000627.1 coordinate 1,365,325, forward strand.
TCAGGCGATAATAAAATATAATCAATCATTATTGCTTGCGATGGAATTGCCATAAATTCATCTTTAGAATAAAGTCCACGGATTTTTTAAAATACTTTTTGAGTCTATCGATTATATCAAAGTCACTTATTGCAGGAGATTTTATCTTGTTCTTGGCAGTATTAATCCTTGTCCTATTCCTAGCAGATTTGGCAATAGACTTCCCGCTAATCCTGCTGTTAATGGAGCTTATGGAATAAATCCACATTTTTGCCTCGGTCGTGTATTGTTTGTTGTCTTTCTTTTTGCTGTTTTTCATTTGGGCATTATATTTATCATTAGGCAAAATTCTATTTATTCCATGACATTCAACTGCCTTTTTCGTTGCGTCAGATATTGCTCCAGACGGTGTACTGGCAAAATGTTAGGTATTAATGTTCTGGCCATTACAGATAATGCCGGACCGAAGAAACCACCTTCTATCGCAATGCAGTTGGACATCGCAGTTATTTGCGTGGTACTTAATTATTATTAATTATGTGGTTACCATTAATTTTGTTAAAGTACCCAAGTCGACTGGGCTTCAGACCTCCGATAGTGACCCATCTTCTTTGGACCGCTCCATAGGCCTAGTGGTTAAAGCGTCCACCTCAGATGCGTGAGGTCGTGTATTCGATCCCAGGCCAAATCATACCAAAGACTTATACAAATGGTACTAACGCTACCTCACTTGGCGCATAGCAGTATGAGGTTAATGTTAAGACTGGCCTAGTATCAGGATAATGTGACTAAGTGGGACATTATGCTACATGTCTGAGGCACGATGTCTGATAGCTAGATATAGCTATAAACTGCCACACTGCAGATAACGTGACGATATGACTGAAAAATTGTTAAAGCTACGTTAAAATTCCAGATCACACACATACTCACATCTTCGCTATTTGTTATCCTATTACTCACAATCTTATTCTCTAATAAAATATGACATGTACCTAATTGAGGATGCATAAACTAACGGCATGTTTTATTCAAACTAATGTCAGAATTAGAGCAGAAATAGAAATAGAAAAGTAATTTAAAACCGATGTGTCTGATTTCATATTTTCGCGCGAACACCAAGAATAACATTGTTGCCATATAATGAGAATGTTTACACAGAAAGAACAGAATTAAACTATTATATGTTATCTGTATTTCATAAAATTAGTATCCATGTACTTATTGAGATTGATTTTAATTGTTAATTTATAAAATTTTTGAAGAATATTTGTTTGCAGATGATTAAAAATATTTTTAACATTCAAATGATCCTTATGCCGATTCGGTGGCCGAAAAGGGTGGAACGTCCACCTCAGACGTGGGAAATAACGGGTTCAAACCCCGAACGATTCATAATAATTTTAGTCATATCGATACGATGTCTGCAGTGTGGCAGTTTATAATGTCTAGCACTGGCGCTTCGTACCAAAGACATGTAGCATCATGTCCCATCCATTCACAATATCCTTACAATAGGCCGACCAGTACTAACACTAACCTATTAAAGCTGAGCGCTAAGTGAGGCAGTTGATAGAACCATTTTTGTATATCTTTATTATGACTCGTCCGGTGTTCGATCCTGCTACAATCCATTCATCTGAGGCGGACTCTCCGACCACTTAGGTCACCAGAGCCGTTCTCCTGCAAAGAATTTCGATACCAAACTAACCAAAGAAACCATCATGCAGCGCCAAAGATTTTGGTTCATTACAATACTTTCAGCCATTTTAATATGCATCCGCATCTCTTTTACAGCATTAAGGCAACTGTTTGCAATTTTGAAATCATTTTCACTAAATGCATATAAAAAAATAAATTATACTTAATTTTGTAGTATATCCCGTCGTGATGTGGTGAAATATCAATATTCTTATTGTTGATGGTTGAATGAAAAGCTTGTTTACCAGTTAAGATTATTTTATATTTTTATATTTAAAAAAATAGAAAACTGTGTGTTTGTGCGTGTGTGTGTGTCTGTGTGTGTGTGTGTGTGTGTGTGTGTGTGAGAGAGAGAGAGAGAGAGAGAGAGAGAGAGAGAGAGAGAGAGAGAGAGAGAGAGAGAGAGAGAGAGAGAGAGAGAGAGAGAGAGAGAGATGTCAATAGTAGATTAAGATAAATGCAAAAAGCTACAATATACAGAAAAACATAGATTTGAGCTAGCCTAAGTGGTTCAACCTCTCATTCAGTATTTATTGAAGACAATTTAAAATAGAACATTTCTCATCCATGGAGATAGTTTTAGTGATATTATATAAACCCCATCTGCACCTTCGAAACCAGTAAAGAAATGGAATATCACAGGATACGCCGCCTGCAAACACTGAAACCAGGCTGCTTAAAGCAAAAAAAAAAAAATAAAAATAAAAAAGGGCAAATACATTCATTATCGGTTAGCAGCTTATATTTTGCATTCCAACCATCAGGCCAATGCTTCTGTACCAACACAAAAGAACCCCACCCCATCCCGCTGCACACGATACGACGGAAAGAAGAAATATGAATGGTGAAGCTTTGATAAAGATGAATGATTGATGACAGAGATAATAAATGAAGTGATGAAACTTATTGACAGATTCTGTACTTATGAATGTTTCTCCGATGCAATAATAATAATAAAAAAAACCACTAGTCACTAACAAATCAATATATGCTCCTGTCCAACCAGTTTCATAGCATGTCTGAAACAGTTGACACAATGGAAATGAGATTGTTGGTGTTGTTGTTGTTGTTAGATTTATCGAGATTTTTCGGCCAGAATAAATGGTGAAGGAAGAACCCGGGAGAACTACGGTAAGAACCGCCGACCCTTGAGAAGCTACTAGCAAGCTTTCTCACTTAACCACATTGGCCAAACCTGAGAATCGAACCCACGAAGACAGAGATGAGAGGGTTTTGATCCGTAATGGTGAGTGCTTTGGACCATTCGGCCACTCGGGGACCCAAATGCGATTGCAAGAGAATGAACAAAAAATAGAGAGAATTTAAGATTTTGTGGTTTGCCTGAATATCGGGGAGAGAAATAGGAAAATGTAGAACAATTCATTAACGGCTATAAGAGAGATTAGTATGTCTTGGATTCGGAGAAAATAGGAATTGAAAGAATAGGAATTGAAAGAAACAATAGACTAATGAGCTAGACAAAGAAAGTGTTGAGACAGTATTTACCAGGACAGTGCAACGTTGTCCCTCTTGGTAAAGGGATGAATAATTAGCTTTAGCTATCGTTATCTAGATAATAACTTCACTCGATTTTATTGCCTGGTGTGAGTGGATAGAGAGAACTGAGCAAGACTATTGGGAAGAAATAATACAATACTAGCCTCCTTTAGAAAAGAAAAGAAAAGAAAATTGTGATCATTAACAAAAACACTAATAGTGTCAGGTTCAATTCAAACAAATCCACGCTAATAGAGTTTGAATAGCAGTGTTCTATATTAGATTCGTTTCATCATGGTAACGAGTGGTGAAAACTGCACAATGTCACATGTCTTTCCACCTTCACGAATATACATTTATCTTCATTGATCTTTCTATTCTGTTCCTGAAAGCTGTTTCCTTGAATGAAAAGATTACTAAATCTCTATAAGCAACATCTACTATACGTATATAAAATTTTCTCACTTTCGTTTCTCACAAATCATAAACTAGCTAACACTGCATTAATGCTGTCATAAGGTGACCTTAACGATTAATGGTCCTTGCAGATTTAGACTGTATTTTTTAGTAAGGTACAATCGTTATCTCTATTAAAAAATGACCCATGTATGACCTAATTCCTTAGGTCATCACCCTAGCTACACAGCGTCTGACCACAAATTAATGTGTGAGAGTTGCATATAACATTCCCGTATCTCTCTGCATTCGCTACCACATGATTCAATAGACATCCAACCTAGTCAGTTCCACTCAATAAAATAAATATTATCGATTACTATTACATAAGATTCACTAACTTATAGCTCACAGCAATCCTAACCTACTCAATTATTTAAACATAACAAAATCATATATAAATATGCAACTATCGTTAACTCATGATAGCATCGTCCTAACAGACAAAGGAAATTAATTCTTGTAACCCTATGAAATCCTACACATCTGAAACTTTGGATCGCATGCAATCAGTCAATACCATCAATGAACTAGTAGCTGTAAAATTAAAAAAAATTGCACAACAACTCTAGAGTATCAACAGATTTCCATAAAATTGAATAAACCATACATAGTATGAATCCTAGTATCAAAAACATTTGCATAACAATATAAATTAAAAAGAAAATTACATGAAAATTAAAATTGCGTAATTTAATGCTGTTTTGTTTTCTTTTCTTGAGAAAAATTTTAAGTCCTAGCACTAAAACCTGTGTTTACTTACAAGACAGCCACCTGATCCCCGTTTACTTGTATTAACAAGGAAAACACTATTCTTTAGCTTTTCCCTGAGTCAATCTTTTCCGTCTCGCAGGAAATTACGGACTAAAGAATTCGACCAAGGTGGTTACTTTTAAATTCAATATAATTTCCAAGGTCTACACCTTAATTTAAACTGACCAATCGTAATCAGTAGTTCCTAATTTTTCCTCAAGATAATAATTTATTTCATCAGATTTTGACAGCCTAGAATCTGAGAAATACGATGCATATAAACTTTCCTTTGAAAATGAATATTTGACATGGGTTCACATCAAGCCTTTATGGTCGATAACTTTAATGTTTACTTTCCCAGGACAGCGTTGCGATGCCCCGGTCATTTCTAAATTAGCCGTAGATGAGTGTGTGATTTAGATTTTTAAAGGAGCTTTTAGCACGTTTTCAACAATATCAGTACGATGTTTGCAGTGTGACAGTTTATACTGATGTCTAGCACTGAGGCATCATGCTTCAAACATGTAGCATGATGTCCCAAATTACAAGATCTTGACACCAGGTCAACCATTCCTAACATTAACCTCTTACTGCGAACCTCTTACTGCAATATGCCAAGTGGGGCAGCTGTTAGTACCATTTTTATAAGTTTTTGGTATGACTCGGTGGGAATCGAATGCACGACCTCACGCATCCGAAGGGTATGTTCTAACCACTAGGCCACCTGAGCAGTCCAACGAATATGGGTCACAAGCTGAGGTTTGAAGCCCGGTCTAAAAAGAACCGAATATGATACCTTCATATGTTTCCTTTGTGCTTGATTATGTTATCAGTCATAGTGAAATAATTTGATTCTGCAAATACCACCCATAAAAACAAGATAAAAAACAAAATAAAGGAGAAAAAAGAACAAATCACATGAATTGCTTATGAGGCAGTTCACTGAAGTTTGTGTCCATTCAAAGGCAAATCGCCATTGAAATCTAAGGTTGTTGTGAGAGATCTCAGGTCCCACCGGACAGTTGTTTTGCCAAATTTTCATCCGACAATGACCTATTGCAGAAAAATGATCATAATTTTACAATAAAGATACAAATAAAAACTAACTAATGATTTTTGTTGAAAGGATGCTTGTAAAATTCTGACTAAGGTATTAAGGTTAATTCCTTATGCAACTGGTGGTTTTGATACTGAACCTATACTACTACCAACCCCTCTTTTTTACTTTCATTTTTGACAGAAGAGTTATCTTCAACCTGTTCCTGTGAGAAGCAGGCTCACAGAGTCAGTATGTACCTTATTGATCTTGAAAGTTCACTAGTACTATAACAAATTAACATACTTTTCATCACCCCTCAACCATGTAGATTTTTAGATATTTACCTCTGAAGCAGACACATGTAGATACGTAAGCCAAGTCGGATGCACATTTGCAGACTAAGTTACGCATTTGATCTCCAGTGCTAGTCTAACTGTGACAGGCAGTCACCAACAAGGCAACCCATTTACAAGCCTAACTCAAAGTAAATGTAAACCACATTATAGATTTAGCTTATGTGTGAGTTTATAAATGCTAGGATTATGATAATCAGGCTCATGCCTTCTACCTTAAAAATTAACTTTCCTTTGAAAATGAATATTTGACATGGGTTCACATCAAACCTTTATGGTCGATAACTTTAATGTTTACTTTCCCAGGACAGCGTTGCGATGCCCCGGTCATTTCTAAATTAGCCGTAGATGCGTGTGTGATTTAGATTTTTAAAGTAGATTTTAGCATGTTTTCAACAATATCAGTACGATATCTGCAGTGTGACAGTTTATACTGATGTCTAGCACTGAGGCATCATGCTTCAAACATGTAGCATGATGTCCCAAATTACAAAATTTTGACACCAGGTCAACCATTCTAACATTAACCTCTTACTGCAAACCTCTTACTGCAATATGCCAAGTGGGGCAGCTGTTAGTACCATTTTTATAAGTCTTTGGTATGACTCGGTGGGAATCGAATGCACGACCTCACGCATCCGAAGGGTATGTTCTAACCACTAGGCCACCTGAGCAGTCCAACGAATATGGGTCACAAGCTGAGGTTTGAAGCCCGGTCTAAAAAGAACCGAATATGATACCTTCATATGTTTCCTTTGTGCTTGATTATGTTATCAGCCATAGTGAAATAATTTGATTCTGCAAATACCACCCCTAAAAACAAGATAAAAACAAAATAAAGGAGAAAAAAGAACAAATCACACGAATTGCTTATGAGGCAGTTCACTGAAGTTTGTGTCCATTCAAAGGCAAATCGCCATTGAAATCTAAGGTTGTTGTGAGAGATCTCAGATTTCTCGTAAGCCCAAGCACAAAAGGTCACGTGAAGGGGCCGCTTACGAAGGGAAAGAAAGAAGCTGGACATACTTCTTTGTACTAGATAGTAGCGGATGCATGGAAAAGAGAATAGAAAGATTGAACCAGTTTATAAGGTCATATGTAATATTTATTTTAGGGTCACATGTAAAGAGACTTTTTTCAACAGTATCAAATACCACTAAAAATTAATGGGGTTATTAACGTCAGGAAGACTCACAAGAAACCATGATTTAAGCAATACATGGCATATTCCACAACGAAATCAGTTTTCTGTCTCCGAGTGACATAGCATTGAAATTAGATAATATCTTTAGTTACTACGATAATCCAAAGGCTTCATTTTCATTCTGTTGCTTTTATCGGCACATTTAACACGATTGCGGCAAAGTCCCTCTAACATGGCCACATCCACTTACTTGAATGTGGTAGTCCTTAGCTTGAAATAAAACATCCAGTCAATTAGCATGGCGTGAAGATTATTACGTCAAAGGCTGATAATTAATCTGTAGCAAACTGGTATTTTAACAGAGTAAAAACGAAGATAAAGCAAAATTAGAATATCATTTAGTCTGTTCTTGTCGTCAGATCTGCTAATGTGACCCTATATTGTTTCATTCAAATGTCACATATAAATCAAGAAGTGCAGATAAGGTTCGATTTAGAAGCGTTAACCAATAATATTGCCTATAAAATGAACAGATTGACAGTTAGGGTTTTATGAGTTGCTATAGCTTACTTTTTGAAATTAGAAATTTCTTACCGTGATAGTTGTTGAGTTTAAACCTTTGATTTACAAAAAAAAAAAATAAATGATAATAACAAGTTCGCTAACGTCAGAACGAATAATGCGACATAATGAACAAGGATTGAAACACTCATTTTATCACACTACCCATAACAACGCATAAAGATGGTGCTTTTTCGATAAATCTAGCAAAATAATTGTCCGTGTGTGTGTGTGTGTGTGTGGGGGGAAACTCCTCCTCATCCTTTTGTCTTTTCTCACATCTTCCTTCTTCCTGTCGTTTGTTTCTTTATCTTCTTCTTCTTCGTTGCTCATATACTACATTGTAAATCTTTTCTTACTACAGGTGCAACACTGGGATGTGTTGATAAGACATTCTCGCCCATGCGACATAGATATATCTAGCTGTTTTGATACCTATACATTTCTGTTATATCTCAGTCTAGTTGTCTCAGTTCGGTATTCTGAGAGATGATGTCTACGTAATAGGGACTAATATTTAAAGAGAAAAAATCCCCACTGTTGAATTATTCAGTACCTGACGGAGCTGATATAAAATCAAACAAGAACAAAAACAACAACAACAACAACAACAACAACAACAACATATATTTTTAAATAATATAATAAAAATAAATTCACTTATCAAGCAACTTCAAGTCTCTCCAACTTTGATAAAACACCATACAAATCACTTTGCGAGAGGCATACACACGCAAACGAGGTTGAGCTATTTGGTATAATTTCAGAAACTAAACTGTAAGGCGAACTGTATCCTATCTTTAACTTAATACATTTTTTATGTCATCGTCATTATGTGTAGCTAAAAGTATCTAATTAGCTCTAAATAACTTGTGTGAAACAAGTAGGTATTATATATCTGGGTTAAATCACATTGACCTGAAAATTTACTGAGCTAAAGATAGGATAAAATTCTTTATGCTATGTAGAACGACCTATCACAGAAAACACCAGAAACACAGGCAATACACAGCACTGGCTATAAAACTCCAAACTCTTTCAAGAAATACTGTCCCTATTTTCATTAAAAAGTACAAAACCTGATAACGTTTATGTAGAGTGAGAATCAATAATAGTAATAGTACCTGATGAATAATAATATTGCGTTTTCATCTGCTAACTATACTGACAAAATGTAAGGTTATTTTAATTTAAATGGGAAAATAATTGGGTGAGAAAATAATCTATGTCGGTGTTTATTCCAAGACAAGGAAATCGTGGTCGCAGGGAGACAAAAAATGTAACCCCTTGACTGGAATCTCCTTATATTGGTGCAAACCTAACATAGATTCACTAAATCTCATATGTATATCTTATATTGATACAGCTTATGTGAGTTTACCATATGAGAGTTTCACTCTGTATATCTTACATTGACACACCATATGATATTTTGCCTTTTTTTCATATATATATATATATATATATATATATATATATATATATATATATATATATATATATATATATATATATATATATATATATATATATATATATATATATATATATATATATATATAAAGGAAGCTGTGTTCTGTACATTAATATAAATTAATACTTGTAAATAGGATCAGACACACACACACACACACACAAACACACACACAGAGTTGTTTACGTAATGGAGCAAGCCCTAATTACCAGTTTAGTTGATGTATAACGAATGACAATAAAGACTTTAGTTAAGTGCAAAATTTATGTAATATACACAACATACCCCACCCACCCGAATCCATACACCCACAGAGTAACTCTCTAATTCACGTGCACAAGACTATTGTATCATACATAATTAACTGCAAATATTAGTTGTGTCTATGTTGTGTAACAACGTAATGAAATGAAACAATTTGAGATAAGGAAGCAGCACAACATAATCTGTCAGTGAACATAATACCTGATATCAACAATTCCACATTTAATTTAGCAACCGATCCAATTTTTTTTTGTTGTATCTTAGCCATGGAATGCGTTTGACAGTTTGGCAGTCAATACTCTCTACTTACAGAGAAGTATTAAGAGATTGCTGTGTAGCTTATCAGATTAGATCTTTTATATTTTATAACGGGCGTGTCTTGTTTAGGTTAGAATTTAATTGATTACTGTACAAGAGCCCATTTACCGTAATGAACTTTTAATAAAGCCATTTACATGGCGGCACAGAACAAGATCGGAAATTGTGTGGCCGTTGTTTTAAGATTTACATAACTCTCTATCCCATAGTAAATTTAATTACTTTATCCAATGGCGTAACAGGTTCTTTAAATGTTTGATGGGACTTTTAAAATCAAATATTGATGTGCAACTGATATTTTATGATAGTATGTGGAGGGTGATATATATATATATATATATATATATATATATATATATATATATATATATATATATATATATATATATATATATATATATATATATATATATATATATATATATATATATATATATATATATATGCATAGTAGCATAGTATGGTACCTGTGAAAACTTATAATTAATACCTTCCTGTGGAAGAAGAGTTCCTCCTTCTCTGTCAAGGATTCGTCTTTATCTTTTCAAAATTAAATTCAACGATTTCATGTACTTTAAACCTTATTCAAGGATCTACAGAGAGAGAGAGAGAGAGAGAGAGAGAGAGAGAGAGAGAGAGAGAGAGAGAGAGAGAGAGAGAGAGAGAGAGAGAGAGAGAGAGAGAGAGAGAGAGAGAGAGAGAGAGATTGGTCTATTTCATTCATATCAAGACAATCATAGTGCTGCTGCTGTTAATAATTGCACATCAAATCTAAATGTATTAACGTATCACCCTTAAGTTCCCTAATAATGAACTCTTGAAAGCTTATTGGAATATCTGATCATCGTTTGACAAAACTATCTTTGCAACAAAGCAACAAAGCTAGTCTATCTATTGTAAAAAAGTAAAATATTTAATAATTTGATTTACATATTGTGAAAGATATGCATATAAAATTTAATATTTTATGCTGTCTAGAATAACCAAGACCACCAAACTACGTGTATTATATTATGCGTGACGTATTGGGTGGTGTATGTTGGTATTGGTCAGTAAACATTGCGTGTTGGACAGTATACGCGGGATATTGGTCACTAAAAATGGCATGTTGGTGATATAATGAGGGATGTTGGATAATAGATTACACACGGAGTTTTGCATATTATATGTTGGGTATTGGCGCTGCATACGCATGTTTGTTAATCACTACACACAAAGTGTTGTACTGTATGTGTTGGGAATTGGTTGGTTTATTGCACTCTGTTGGATAGTATATGAGCAAGGATTGGTCAGGTGTGTTGATGGCAAAATGTAAGGTTTTTGATAGCATATAGCTGGATATTGATCACGACACACGACATGTTCGATGATATATTTGAGCTAATTGTCAATACACTCGGGATAGTCTACGTTTGATTTCGTTCACAACACACTGCTTGTTTATGCTATAATTTGGAATGTTGGATTTTAGAGAACTAGGTGCTTGTCGCCACACGCAGCGTGCTGGATGCTATATATGTGATATTGGTCACTGGGCACCTAGAGTACCACGCCCGCATTTTAAATTCCTGTTGTAATCCTTTAGCAATATTCCCATGTTCAATTCCCGTTGTTGTCCCGTACAACCATTTCTATGTTGAATCCCTGTTAATACCCGTCAGTGCCCTTCCTATGTTAAATTCCCATTATGCCTCCTAGTGTTCAGCACATGTTAAAATTACAGCGTAATGCTAGACTTGCATAATGACCCCACAGTTATCTAGATAATTATGGATGGCGTTTAATTGCAAAGCATTTAACAAAAATTGTTTGTCTATAAAGATCCAATTATGCTGCCACTATAGATGAAATATCATTTTGTTAATTCGTTATTTACTTGTCATTATAGGTTCTTGTCCAATGGTCTCAATAAGTAACCAGCGATTCATTGACCGCTATTTGTAGTATCTAGACATTCTTGAGAAAAAGTATAATAAAACACCGATTTTCTTATTTTTCTTGCGTCATGATACTAATAATTCCAAAAGTAAAAAACGATGCCTTTTTAGGGTTTGCACAAAATAAGGTGTAAAATATAAGAATTGAGTGACAGAATTACCGACATTTAATGGAAAAATTAAGAATTTATTAAATTTTTTGTATTTTATGGAACACTTATTTCTGTTGACCACGACGAAATGTCATTCTGCATGTTACCAGAACCACATCTGTCTCCCAATATATTTTGTTTTCACGTCCAAAATTATATCTCAAACATAGATAACACAAACTCGCTTGTAAGTAGCGTCCAACTGAAAACAACATAGACCTGATCTGCCGTCGTTGTTCTACTAAATACTTCTAACAAACTGCACAAATCCAGAAACGTGGGCACATGATGCGACAGTAGATACGAGTCCGTGCGGTTTGCAATTGATTCTTCTTAAAGGCGCGTGTATGCCATAGTTTATACTAAAGATATAACTAAACTTTAATTTACACATTAATTATATTCAACTTTTTCTTGGACCAACCAAACATATTATACGAGAAAGCTTGCCAATAGCTTCATGTGGATCGGTGGTTCTTCCTTGGTTGTTCTTGGTCCAAGTATAGTGGCGGCTAGGTATAGCCTACCATGTGCTGAAACATGGCGTTAAACCCCACATAATCAAACTAAATCCTAAAGTTTGTTGATCGTTATCAGATATACTCGCTTATAAGTCAAGTCCGTCTGCTAACTGTACAGACCCAAATCTACTATTACAAAGGTCTGGGTCTATGCAGTAGAACACACAACATAGACCTTGATCTGCCAGCGCATTACGCGGTTACTGACCGTGGTCCTTGTTTTTTTTTTTCTTCAGTGGAACTAGATTATGATGAGTATATACGGTATGATTATTGACTTGAATATAAACTAATATTTAAATAAAGTACACACAGATCACGGAAGCAAATTGACTGTCATTTCAATGTAGTGAAAAAGGAGAGGAAATGCAGTTGCAATATATCTCTTTTTCCGCTAAGGCTTAAGACTTAAAGGTTAGTGTTAGGGTTAGTAAGAATTGAAGTATATCCAGGTATGATTATTGACTTGAATCAAAATGTTAATTAAAGTATTCTCCAATCACGGAAGCAAAGGATCGCATTTGACTGGTAATTAATTAAACATATAGGAACTTGCATCAGCTTTTGTACAGGCTTAAGACCACATAAGAGGTTAGTGTTTGGGCTGCGTGTGTCGACCCAGGTTAACAGAGGATATGTTGCTCAGGTCACATGAAAATTCCAGAAACATAAGCATAAAGGCGGACAACTGCCATGTCCAGAGTTAGACATAACTTAACAGCACACTGCATTAATCGTGATGATATGAACTAAGGTAGAATTCATTAAAGCTAACTTTAATAATCAAATTCTCAAACAAAACGATATCGCGCGGCACAGCACAACACCGCCAGTACACATACCACGCAACTCTTAAGAGAAAATTAATGTTAACAAAGGAAGAAGGCTAATGTCTATGAAACAGATGTCATATTTTTTAGGTATGAACTTGTTACTGAAACATTGTAAAGTGTCATTTATAACTTCTGCAGTCGAAATATGTATTAAAAACATTCAGATTTAAAATGGAACACAAATTCCATATATATATTCAGAATTTACTGGGTCAGTAATGAATTTGTCCACATTGTAAAATATATATACTGGTGGTAATAGATTTGAGGCAATCATAAAAATAAAATAATTAGCAAATCCAAATTTAATTAACATATTTAGATTAGACATTTTCTATTCCCTTAGACATGTTACGTGGTTTTGCGATTTATTGTTTCTGCTTCAAATTCCAATGCCAATCCATCAATTTTGTAAGTTTAAAATTCAACTATGTATTATATATGAAAACACGAACGACAGATATGATACGTGGAAGACTTTCAGTTAATGTTTTTGAGTATGAATGGGTTATTCAAGGAATATTAATTTGGGTATAAATCTCTCTCTAAGAGGGGAGTCTCCTTTCTCTACTTCTCTTTCTATCTTTTTCTAATATATAATATAACATTATTATTTATATTTTTTAAAATATTTTTTTATTTCATATAGCATTTATAATAATACTGGAAACAGAATTTGGTATTTCTTTTTGCTTTATATTGAAATCTGCCAATGGTATTGATTCAAAATCTGAAACCTAGTTATTTTAAAACATGTTTGAAATTTAAACTGAAGAAGAAATACATAATAAACGAAAAATTTCATTAGTCTGTATTTAAAATAAATTTTGGTAATAACATTATCCAGCTTAAAGAGCAAAAATTTTTAAGTGAAGTAAATAAACATGATGAAACATTATCAAATTGTAGTCTAAATTAAAACTGCACAATGGCATTTTGCTTTCATCTTCAGAAAAAGCATCTATTTTCATGATCTGTTGTAACAGAGAATTGAAGATCTACTTCTGTATTATATTTAATTTTAACTTATTATTGTTATACAATCTGATGTATTTCAATTGAAAGATATGTTAGACATCTTATCTCGGATACACTTGGAAAGATATATTAGACATACCATCTAATAACTAAATATTAAGATTCTTACATTTGACGTAGTTTCATACACTTGAAAAGATTAATTATATAAAAATCATCATTGATAGCAATTAAATTTATTTAAAACGTAATTTAGAAACATAAAATTGTTTCTAACTTCTCATATATTGTTTAATGATAGAATCAAGAACTCAATCTGGGATGTTTTTAGATAAAATTTTCTAAAATTATGAGTGATAAATGCTGAATTGATAATATCTGTCGTTATGTAATATGTACTTTACAATGTAAAATAGTTTGAATGTAAGGGTTTTGGATTTAAGTTAACACATATTCTAATACATCAAATATATAATAATGATTATAGTTTTTAAAATATTCATTTAACTGGTCAAGTAAAAAGTAGTAGGAGAAAGTAAGAATCCGAGCTCAACAACCCCCTCCAGACCTCCAAACAAATACAAAATACCTAGGTAACGTAATAGAAAACCTATTGCAATCAATAATTGCGTTAAGAATCCGAGCTCAACAAATACAAAATACCTAGGTAACGTAATAGAAAACCTGTTGCAATCAATAATTGCGCTAAGAATCCGAGCTCAACAACCCCTCTAGACCTCCAAACAAATACAATCCCTCTAGACCTCCAAACAAATACAATCAAACACCTGTTGCAAAATACCTAGGTAACAGGTAAAATTTAATTGCGTGATCTTGCCGAATAAGCAAAATGATATGTCAGACTCAATTTTCAAAATCTTTACGATTTAGCAGAGCGTGGCGATTGTGGACTAAATTACGCATTAGAATTCCAGTAAGGTAAGTGGTATTATATAAAATTTTTTATGTTATATCATACTTCTTTTGATAATCTTTCTCATATTTGCTGATCCTCATGGGTAGAATATCTGTTAACATGTTGTCAATAATACGAAATTCACGTATTAAATCGTCCATACTATATTTTACTCCTCGTAGGTAAGATCTTATTTGATCAAGTAGTTTTTTGTAAGTTATAATTGATGTTAAGCAGCCGTGCTTTTTTATCAAAATTTTAGGTTCAACTTTTTTACAAGCTGCTGTAAGAGAAACACCAATATGATTAACAAAAAAAAAAACGTTTAATGATATACCACTTGAAATTATGCCAGAACTAGTCATTAACAAGGGTAGATATGATATTACTCGAAGTATTTTGTTATAATATTTGTAACATTTTTTTTACGCACCAAAGTTTTTATGATAATATTTGTAGTATTGTATTAGTGCGTCAACATCCTGTCCTGGAATATCTTTTGAAATATGATTGAAATCAACTATACTTTTTTTTTTTCATAATATTTGTTCACATAATCTCAGGCTTGATTAAGTAACTAGTTGAGGTGTTTCAGCCACAAATTCCAGACAATACCAATATGACGCAGCAGTTAATTTTTTGTCATCTGCTATTAGCATAAAAGTTTCTTCAACATCTTTGTTTAACACAATAGACACGTTCCAGAGAAATTATCAGTCGAGTGACGCCATGGAAATAATGTAAATATATTAAACTTTGCACTGCTCAACACGGACAATCTATACACACCAGTGACCTCTGCAGTATGTTTGAGAGTGTTATTTTGCGGCGACCAAGTAGACATTCCAGAAGCAACAGTATAGACAATATTTTTAATCTGCTTGTGAGGAATTTTAATCATACTCGTTTTCTCAACAATACTAGGAATTCCACTAATAATATCGTTGAGTTTTGTGTTAATATTATCGAGTGTAATATCAACAGATGGCGGACTTCCAAAAAATTCGTTATTGGTTTTGTTTATGTTTCTGCGAAAATTTAAAAACGTGGTGATGTGATTAGTAAAATCAGTTTTGAACTTGGTGATTTCATTGTTGATATCATCAACATATTTCTTTGTTACAGCATCAAAATCAGATTCTGGTGTTCTAAGATTATTGATGCCATTATTGTTCATGTTGAGAAATGCACGCATTATACCGCCATGCGCCGACACGTACTTTGATTCCTGATCATCAACATATTTCTTAGTAGCAGCGTCATTATCCTCAGTTGGGTTTCCAAGGTATGTGATCTTGTTCTGGTTCATAACAATGTTTCCCGTAAATAAATCACCTGCTTTTCTAACATAATCGTTAACTGACCTACCCGAATCTTCTATCTTACCTTGATTGTTAAAAGTAACAATATTATTAGCAACTGCAGTAGGATTTCGTACTAGTACATCTGATAGTTGTACATTACTCGTCTTTAATCGTCCTTGTTTGTCCTGGAAAACTACAACTTCATTTGGATCTACACTTGCAACGTTTAACAAATTGTTGATTTCATTTTTGAGCTTATCAAGAGTCGCATACTTGGATAAGTCACCCTGGTAACCTTCTGTTAATAAATCTACTGCTAATGTTCCAAATTTTGTATAGTAGCTCATTATACATACCGTTCTACACAAAATTGTTGGTTAATATAACATAAAATTATACGATGGCGAAGATAATAAACTTTGACACCGAGCGATTGGTGAAGCATAAACATAACAATGAACTTCCAGACTGTCATTATCTTATTGTTGGGCGAACTGGATCTGGTAAAACAAATTTGTTATTAAATCTTTTACTCAATAATAACTTTAACTATGATAAGGTGTATATTTACACCATCAACCCCCAACAAGACAAATACAAATTATTAAACGAGTATAATGATAAACTTCGTGATGAACTTGGCATTGGTGATGATATATTTTTGATAAAACAACCAGAAGAACTCGTTCCAGTGAATGAACTCGATTCGTCAGAGCAGAAGATAATCGTCTTTGATGATATTCCGCTAAACAATGAGGAAATGAACAAGATTAGATCATATTTTTCACTATCACGTAATAAAAGATGTAATTCTGTTTATCTTGCCCAAGGTTTTTATAATGTTGATAGGTTTATTAGGCGAAATACGGGTTGTTTCATATTATTTCCCGGACTAGATAATGTGGATGTGAGAAATATTGCAAACGAACAATGTGGTGATGTTACAAAAGATAAATTTATCGAATTATATCATCGAGCAACTAAAGATCGATATAGTTTCTTTTTATTTGACAAGCTAGCGCGTGATCCAACCAAGAAGTTTCGTTGTTGCCTTGAGACGTTTCTATGATATAATTTTGTAAAGCGTATAAAAATAATGGACAAACATCAACAGAAAATCGAATTACTAAAAAAGTTTCTCGAAACTCGAGCGGCTTTTAAGAAAAAGGTGGAAGAAGCTCGACGTGGACAAGTTCAAGCAGAAGAAGAAAGAACCAAATTTTTCAAACCTGTTACTGAGGCGATGCTTGGCAAGCAGCCAGAAATACAAACATTGTCTCCGGAAGAACTAGCAAAAATGAAAGAAAAGGGTTTGTTTGGTTTACTTGGAGAAAGATCAAAAGAAGAAAATGTAAAAAAAAAAAATTGTAAAGAACTTGTAAGAAACATTGCTGATCCTGCTGCACGACAAGCTGAGTTTGACAGGCTAATGAACAATCCTCTTGACTTCAACACGCAATAACAAGAAAGGACGGTTAATCCAGATGAGATAAGAAGTATGATAGAAAAAGTGTCAGAACAAACTGAGGAATTAGCTGAGAAACAAAAAAAAAAAAGACAAGAAAGTATGATAAAAAAAATGCCTCTTTTGAGGATACTATATTATTTTACAGAAGACAAGCTAGGTTAAAATAGAATATGATGAGTATGAAGAGTTTATGGAAAAAAATGATATCACTAATATTAATAGTATTCGAGATTGGCCAAAAGAAAACTATATAATTTTGATAGAAAAAATTAAAAAATTATAAAAAAAAGATGGCTCACGTGCTGATGAAGAAATTAAAAGATCAAAAAAAAAAAAAAAATTCCAAGATTACTCAATTATATTAGAGAGATGGAATTATTATTGCTGAAATTTTTCTTAAAAACATCAAAACAATATCGAAATAAACCAAAGGTTATAGTAAAGGTTGGGATTTTAAAAGAAAAGGTTTGAACAAATTAAAAAAAAAAAACATCGAGATAAAAAATTACCAGAGAAAAAAAAGGAAAGGAGTTAAAGTTTTTACATCAAACGCAGACATAGTCGATCGGCTAATGCTGTTGATATCCTCTAAAGAAGCTGGTAATGAAAGTGTAGAGATTGATAACGAAATTATTGATATACTTGATCATCTAAGATCGAGTGGATTACTAACATCATCCGAGTACGAAATTTTACACCGCGATCTTATCTAAAATATTAGTATAATGCAAACAACATTATTGCTTGATTCATCACAAATAACAGGAAACAGCGCGAATTTTACAGTAAATTACAACCCCACCAAGAACTAGATCCTGCAAAACAGTATGAGATTGGATTAATTTCTTGTACTTGTTGGAACGCCATGCCGAATATTAAAACTGGGATTAATGATGAAATTTTAATCGTTAATGTTAAACAATCTCCAACATCACAAAAAGAGTTTATTGATATACAATACAAACTACAGATTCCACAAGGAGCTTATAACATTACTGATCTAAACAGAACAATAAAAGAGCTTCTAACAAAAGCTGGTGGGAATGCTGATAATTTCGAATTAGCGGCGAATTATAATAACACCTTACGAGCTAGGATAACAGTGAAAAGAAATATGAAAGTCCTCTTTGAAGAAAGAAGTTTTGGAAAGATGTTAGGTTTTACTAGAGTTTTATACTATACCACCGGTGAAGATAAATCTTTGACATTTGATGGAGAACTACCAGTAGATATTACAGAAGTAAATACAATACTCATCAATTGCTCTATCGCATCTGGATCTTATACGTCAAAAGGCAACCGCGGGCAAACGATCTACAGTTTCTCACCAGAAGTCCCACCAGGTTCTCTCATGCAAATCAATCCGCGACAGATTATCTACTATCCAATAACACCTGAGAATCAAATTACAAGCATTACAATGCAACTCACAGACCAATCTGGACGACAAATAGACGTGAACAACGAGATAGTCACGTATTACTTACACCTACGCACTGCCTAGGCATGTGATTTTGTGTACATAATTTTATAAAATGAGACGAAGAAAAGTTTATCGAAGAAAAATCGTAGGTGGATTTTTTGGAAATATATTTACAACAATTGCAGAGAATATTCCAGGAATCGCGCGTAAAGTAGCGCCCATTGCACTTGACGCCGGTAAAGCTTTCGCTACAGGGGCGGCATCTTCAGCAGGCACTGCAGTAGGGCAAAAGATTGCTGATAAGATTAAAGGACCTTCAACAACACCTACGGTGTCTGAAATAAAACGAGTAATATCAGATATTGCGCCAACAGAAGAAACAAAACGAGCTATGATAGCTACAACAAAAAAATTATTGTCGCCGAGTGGTGAAGAAATAGTACGTAAACTTGTAAAGAAAACAAAACCGATGACCCCTGCTGCCTTTTAATTTTGTGTAACGATTATAAAATAAATGTCAGCTAAAAACTATCTCGACTTTGCAGAAGAAATTGATACTGACGATGCTGTAACAGTAACAGAATTAGAGTATGTCGTATCTCGATGAGAACTCGAACGAACCGAATAAAACCGGAGTTAGAACTTTTAACACAAGAGACGAGGACGTGTTTCTACTACCCCATAAGGCAATGTTAGAAGTGCGTGGTCAAATATTAACTGCAGCAGGTGGTGATATTGCAGCTGATGCAGAAATCGCTCTCGTCAATAATGGTTGGAGCTTGTTTAAGAGTGCACGATACCAACTGGCCAATCAAACCGTAGAAGATATTTCGATGCACTTACCCATAGCGAGTACAATACTAAACATCGTTTCGTTTAGCGATGACTATTCCAGATCAATAGCCACAAATATGATGTGGTTCAAAGATACTGGACTAGGGACAACTGTGTCGAGCGAGTTTATTTCAAGAGGTGTTAAAGTGCACGGAGCTGATGCCGCTGCAGATGCTGAATGTGCAAGAACAGACTTATTCTAATGCTAATGCTGGAACTAACAATTAGCCGCACCAGGTGCAGCTGCTGATGCAAACGCCACAAGAGTTTCACTTATTGCCGCTTGTCGTAATCTTGGTATAACTCCACCAGCGTGCAGCGCAGATGGTGTTGCGCAATGTTAAAAAATAAAAACGGTGTTATTAGTGCACGTAACATAAGATATAACGAGGGATTTACCAAAACGAAAAGCGTTTGCCGCAGAATCTCGCCAAATAACGATGATGCTTCCGTTAAGTACAATCTTTGGATTTTGCCGTGATTATAACAAAGTGTTTCGAGGAATAAAACATACGCTTATATTAGATCGAGCTGATCAAAACGATTGTATAATACACGCCGGTGGAGTGGGAGGGACAGTTTTCTATTACAAGATTAGCACTGTGGATGCCTCGGGTTGTCCCTTCATTAGCTAAAATGATGGAGCTCGAATCTTTACTAGCCACCTTTACAAAAAAGATACACTTCCAACAGAACAGGATTTATCAAACAGCCATTCCCAACGCGACTGATTACACATGGCGTGTAACGACCACGCCCAGCGAACAACTACCGCGACACTTGTTCGTCGTATTTCAACGACAAGCACGTCGTAACAATCAGGAAATAAACAACTCCGTATTCGATAACCCAGACGTTAGACGAATATTTGTGAGAGTAAATTCCAAACAGTATCCCGAACGTGCAATCGAATGTAACTTTGCCGAGACGCCACCAGAAACATCTCTCGGCCGTACATGTATCTTATGGAAGCAATGCAAAAATATCAGAACGCGGACAGTGGATCTCAAATATCAATAGAGAGTTTCGCTCTATCCCATCTTTTACTTTGACGTATCAAAACATTTGGAGCGTGTTGTGGGATCGACTGCAGATATTGAGGTCACGTGGACACTGGGCGCTGTGTGCCAGCGTGAACAGTATAACGTATACGCGCTATTGGTTAGTGATCGATTTCTGACCATCGATTCAATCAAAGGAAGAATGACAGTACAAGTTTAATCTAACAACTTGGATATAACATTATGAAAACCAAATACACAACTCGAGAAATATACCTAACATCTGGTCAAGTTGAAAAATTATCAGCAGCTGTTGCTAAACGCAGCTCTGTTTCTTTGATGATCTCTCCGGAAACTTCAAATAAAATTGCAGTAAAAGTCATGCTAACGCAACAACAAATCAATAAACTCGACAAAGGAAAACCATTTGTGCTGAAATTATCTGTTTCTCAGGTAACTGCAATGTCAAAAGAAGGTGGATTTTTTGGACCAGCGTTATCAATAATAGCTAGCAAAGTTTTACCAGTACTTGGTACACTTGGACTTGCGGCTGCGTCAGGAGCAGTCTCTGGCGCAACGAAGAAAGCAGTCGAAGGTCGTGGTATCAAACAAATCTATCGGCAGTGTAATTTTATTTTATGTAATAGTATAAAATAAAATGCCAACGAAAAAAAAAAAGTACCGAAAAAAAAAAAAAAAAAATCAACGAAAAAAAAAAAAAAAACAACAAAACGCAAACAAACAGAACAAAACAAGGAGGAATTATTCCTTTCGCTCCACTTTTAGCGGGACTAGCGGGAAGTCTGCTGCCAAACTTACTAGGAATCGGACGCGGATTAACTCTACCAGGGACCAGACGTTATTGAGCAATTTTGACATCATTGAAAAATTGAAGGACGTTGTTGGATTTCGAGGAGTATTTTCCAAGGATGAACTCGATGACGTACCAACAGGCGGTTCTTGTGTTGTAAATATTGAAAACTTCAATGATGGCTCTGGCACCCACTGGGTTGCTGTCCACGATAACAATTATTTTGATTCGTTCGGACTTCCTCCAAGCGATCTCATAAAAAAATATATTTTTAAAAAATTTGATAAAATAAATTATTCGTCTAATCAACTACAGCCGATTGGAACATCAGCTTGTGGTTATTATTGTATCATGTTTGTCAGACAAATGCACCAGAGTAAAAACTCTGGGAGTAAAAACTCTGGGAGTAAAAACTTTTTAAAGTTTATTTTACAATTTGATGAGCTTCCTTCTCATGCGAATGATAATATTGCAATCAATTTTATCTAAACTCCTTGATATAATAATGTCAACATAATGTCTCAAATGCAAAACTAAAACAGAGAACAAGGATGAGATGACGGAAAAAACGAAAAAAAATAGAACGATGTTAAAAAGTATTTGTGCAATCTGTGGTAGAAAGAAAAGTATGTTTTTGAAAAAACAAGTAGGATCTAGCGTTGATAGAGTTATCTTGATCGACGATTAATCTTATGAAACAAAATAAAATATAAACAAAAGCAATTGTGATTGTGACAAAGATCTTTGCATAGAACAAGATAAAATCATTACGTACTGTCAACGTTGTAACAACAGAGAAATAATAGGGTTAGGTATAGATATACATAAAATTTTTGGTAATTTACCAAAACCAAAAGGCGGTTGGACTTTGCCAGGTCATCGTTATACAGGTCCTTACAATCCGCTAGATCAACAACTAGATGAAAACGACAATCCATTGCCAGGACAAGAGCCTTATAATCAAGTGGATGCAATAGCAATGCGTCACGATATCTGTTATCGTGATCATGAAAACTCGAAAGCAGATTGTGATAAAGTAATGTTAGACGAATTACATGATATGGAGCCAACAAATCTACGAGAACGTTTTGATAGAAGATTTGTTCAAGGAATGATAGGAGCAAAATATAAACTTGGACTCGGAGAGTCTCGAATCGCCTCGCGATCGGGGAAAAGAATTATACGATGATCTTGCAGTCGAACTACACAGACCTAAAAAAAAAAGTTTCCGAGACGTAAAGTTGTTGCAAACGCTGTAGATGATATCTGGGCAATAGATTTGGTAGATGTATCCAATCTGGCTCAGTTTAACGTTGGCGCTGATGGCGCTCCAAAGAAGTTTTTTTTTAACGTTATATGTTTTTTTTTTAATACGCTTTTAGTGTGCCAGTTTCAGATAAAACAGGAACGTCAATCACTGATGCGTTAAAACAAATAATAACGAGTACCGAAAGAAAAAAACCAAACAAAATCTGGACTGATCATGGAGCCGAGTTTTTTTTTTAACAAAAAGTTTGAGCAGTTTCTAGAACAAAATAATATTAAAAAATACGTTACAGGAAACGAAGGCAAAAGCGTTGTTGTCGAGAGATTTAATCGCACGCTAAACGAAAAATTACACAAACATATGACAGCTAAAAAAAACACACAGGTAGGTACATCGATGACCTTTCTCAAATCGTAGGCGAATATAATAACACGAAACATCGAACCATCAAAATGTCACCCAATGACGCTATCAAAAATCCAATATTAGCAAACGAAAACATGTACCGCAGACATAAATTTAAGGTCGGTGATAAAGTTAGAATCTCTTTGACTAAAAAGATTTTTGAAAAAGGATTTACTCCAAACTGGAGCGAAGAAGTATTTGTTGTTGATAAAGTACTCTTAACAGTACCTGTAACGTACGCGTTAAAAGATCTGGCAGGTGAACCTATAGTAGGTAGTTTTTTCTAACAAGAACTACAAAAAAACTGAACAAGATGTTTTCGTTATCGAAAAAGTGATTAGGAAAAAAGGAGATAAAAGTTTAGTCAAATGGCGTGGGTATAGTGATAAATTTAACAGCTGGATTCCAACCCGGTCGATTTTATCGACTGTGAAATAATGCTATTATAAATTTCCTCATACTTTCGTTTGATAGATTTGCATTTTACTGGTTTACATAATGATATTAGATATTGTCTGCGATCGTCAGAGATCGTCATAAGATTAAAAATCTTGTCAAATTTGTTATATAATTTTATTTTTTTCTGTCGGTCTGGAATTTTGATGTTTAAAAAAGGTCTGATTAACTGCAAAAATACCTGCTGTTCGGTAACGGTAAAATTAAATTTTATAATTTTTTTTTTTGTGATACTTGACATTATATTTTCCAGTGGTTGGTCTGCTATAACTATATCTGTTAACGACGGTGACTATTTCACCATCATCAGACAGTTCGTTGTTATATAAAATATCATCTTCGTTATAACCAATGATTTGTCTATCATATATCATTAGAGATTGTGGAGACCTTATCGCTAGCAAGTCGTAGTATCTTCTTCGTAGTCATCGTTTCATCATATCCATATTATAATATACTTTTTATCTAATTTGTTGTTATAAGATGACTGACAAGGTCAAATATCACCAAAAAGTTAATATAATAAACTACCACGAACTGACTGAAGCGGTAAGAAAATGCTTGTCAGGTTATAGTTCATATTCCTATGACGTTTTTTTAATGCAAGGTGATTCTCATAAAATATTACTAACAGAAGCAGAAAAAAATAAAATTAATGAAAGTGCAGTAACGACGCTAAAATTTGATTGCGATGATATTATAGCATTTGCTCATCATTGTTTGACTAAAACCGAATTACAAAATATTATTAATCATCATATCTAAAAATAATAAAAAATAGCATCATATTTGTTTGAAAAAGCTGATTTTGTTGCTCCATCAGCTACAAATTTTACTGCTCTGGGATTTATATTATAATATTTCGCCGCAGCTGTAATTGATTTGAATTTGATCTCCTCATCCGTTTCAAGGTTTAACGAAATAACAGGTTTTATTGGGCATCTAAAATTAATACCACCACCTCGTCCTTTTCTCACATTTTCCTGTTGGGTCACTAGCTCCAGATTTTCCAATCGATTGTCTGTTTTTACATTATTGATATGATTAATAACCAGACCATTGGGTATAGATCCGTTGAACACCTCGTAAACAAACCTATGAGTATAACAAACTCGATCTGTCGATGTTCCTCTAACAGTCACACTGATATATCCCATATTGCTCATATTATTAAGAACTTTTTTAGTTTTTCTGTTTCTTAATAATACCGCGATCGTTAGCCTCGTATAAATCAAAGACCGGATGCGGCTGAAACTCGTCTTGTAAGGATAAATTTTCAATATTATCATCAGTGACTTTACCGTTATAATGATATACTCGTTTCCCCTCTGGAATCATCGCAAAATAACGTGTAAATAAAATCTTTTTCTAAACATCGTAATTCTTTCAGTATTATCTCCCTTTACACTAATCGTATAACCCGCTGGCGTTGCTTTACCAACAGATATTCCAGTAATGATATTAATAACCGAACCAAGTGCATTTCCAGCGTACAGGTTTGTACTTCGGATAAACATGATATATACCTCTTGCTCACGTGCGCTTGTCAGATTTACTGTCATTATATTATAGGTGATATTTTTTTTTTCTCTAATTTTTGTTTAGCGCATGCGCTGTGTGTGGTCAATGATCAATTAGATATTAGACTATAGTATATAATGTTGAAATTGCGTGATATAGCCAAGAGAAGTCTTATTGGAGAACCTGTTAAAATAGCGACTGCTTTTACAGGTTTTGACAATAGTTATCAGTTTGATAATCAAAAAAAAAGTAAATTTTTCTGAAACAAATCTCTTTCATCTGCTACAGACGACTGTAAAACGTGAGCTTGAAAAACACAAGGGTCTAAGATTGTTAGTGCAATATCACGTTATATTTTCAAAACTACTTGTGACGAATCTACTAACAAGGAAATTGCAGACCCTTACATCAACGCAAAATCTAGACGTGTTTTTACTTGGTAGTGATCTTTTGTCACTATCTAATGAAATACACCAAGAAATTTGGAAAAAAAATAGAAGAATTTACCGAATTAGGTTCGGGTTGGAAGTTTGAAATGATCAAGGAAATTTTGTTTCACACGATGAAATATGACGCATTACGGTAGTTCGTATATCGACCTGCCACCAAAAACCAAAAAAAAAAACAGTGCTGTATAAACATAAAAAAAACGTCGATAGCAAATGTTTCCAATGGGCTGTTCTTTCCGCGCTATTTCCAGCAGAAAAAAATGCTGATCGTGTTGAGAAGTATATCAGTCACGTGTCAAGATTAAATTGTGCTGGTATTGACTTTCCAGGCAGAAAAAATCAAATACCAAAGTTTGAAAAGCAAAATAATATTTCGATTAACGTTTTCGGATTAGATGAAAAAGAAAATGTCTATCCGAGGTATATTTCAGAAAAAGCTTCACAATCGACTATCAATTTACTGTTTTATAAAAATCATTACGTTTGGATCAAAAACTTTAACAGACTAGTTGGAAGACAGTATAATAAAAAAAACAACAAAAAGTTCTTTTGTTATCGCTGCTTGCACGGTTGTAGAGACAATGAAACATTACAAAAGCATTTGCAGTACTGTAGTGACGTACAAAGAATAACAATGCCATCTAAAAAAGATAGCGTGTTACAGTTTGTCCATCATAATCATAAACTAAAAATTCCTTTCGTCATATACGTCGATTTCGAATGCTTACTTCAACCTGTACTTGGCGTAGAAAATGATCCTAACCAATCGAGTACAAGAAAAAAATTCAAAATCATGTTCCATGTGGAGTAGCGTACAAGGTAGTTTGTTGCGCTGATTCGAGATTATCTAAACCAATCCAACTCTATCGTGGTAAAAATCCAGCTGTCTGGCTTCTCAAGCAGTTGATTAATGAAGTTGATAATATTACTTATCGTTTGAAAAAAGTAACTCCAATGTTTAAAATTAACACCTCAACAAGAATCTGATCACGAGCAAGCGAAAATTTGTTATATTTGTGAAAAAGCTTTTGACCCTGACAACAAAAAAGTACGTGACCATTGCCATTTGACCGGACAGTATCGTGGAGCGGCTCATGACCAGTGTAATTTAAAATTTCACGCTCCAGATTTTATTCCAGTTATTCTTCACAATTTTCGAGGATATGATAGTCACATTATAGTAGAAGCTTTTGGTGATCCTGAGATAAAATCTCATCTAAAACTCAATAACATCATCAAATGCATCCAAATAATTTTGAAAAGTATATGTCAGTTACGCTAGGTAAATTGCGCTTTATTGACAGCCTGCAGTTTATGGCAGCATCGTTAGATGAGCTAGTAAAAGGTTGTAGTAAATTTAATAACCTAAGAGACTGTTTTGGAGATAAATTTAATCTATTAGCTAAAAAAGGAGTTTTTCCATACGAATATCTCGACGATTGGAGTAAATTTGATGAAACATCTTTACCTAGCAAAGACAAATTTTACTCGCAACTTAAAAAAAGAAAATATAACTGATGACGAGTACAAGTATGCACAAGATATTTGGAAAGAGTTTGATTGTGAGACTTTTGGTGATTATCACGATTTGTATTTGAAAACTGACGTGTTATTATTAGCAGATGTTTTTGAAAGTTTTCGAGAAGTGAGTTATAATAATTACGGACTAGATCCTTGCTGGTATTATTCTGCCCCCCGGACTGTCATGGGATGCTCTGTTAAAGTTTAGTAAGGTAAGGTTGGAATTACTGACTGATGTTGATATGTTCAATTTTATTGAAAAAGGTATCCGAGGCGGTATTAGCGCGTGATAACGAAGAAATATGAAGCAAACAACAAATTATTTGAAAGAGTATAATCCTGACCTTCCTTCGAAGTATATAGTTTATCTAGATTGCAATAACTTGTACGGGTATTCGATGGCAGAACCAATGCCTCTTGGTGGCTTTCATTGGATCACGGCTGATCAATTTCTATCAGAGACAGAAAAAAAGATACCCGACGATGTTTCGTATTTCGTTGAAGTTGATCTCGATTATCCAACTTCGCTACACAAACTACATAACGATTACCCTTTCTGTGCGGAATCGATGGTTATAGATTATAGTTTGTTATCAGAAGAACAACAAGCGTCAGCATTACCAAGACAACATTCTATGGTAAAGAAACTAGTACCAAATTTGTTTCATAAACGTAATTATGTTTTGCATTACAAAGCTTTAAAACAAGCAGTCGATGCTGGTCTCGTGTTGAGAAAAGTTCATCGCGTACTAAAATTTAATCAGTCACCGTGGATGAGAGGTTATATTAACTCGAACACTACAAGAAGAGCTGCAGCAAAAACTGATTTTGAGAAAAACTTTTTCAAACTGATGAACAATTCTGTTTTTGGTAAGACGATGGAGAATATTAGGAAACGCGTAAATATCGAACTAGTCAATGATGTCAATCGCAGAAACAAACTTGTGTCAGACGATGATTTTGTGAGCATGAAAATATTTAATGAGAATCTTGTTGCGATACAAAGAAGAAAAACAAATCTAAAACTAAACAAGCCGATCTACGTTGGAGCTTCAGTGTTAGATTTATCAAAGTGGCTGATGTATGATTTTCATTATAATTTTGTTAAAAATCAATGGCCGGCTAGTAGATTATTATTTACTGATACTGATTCGCTCGTATATGAAATCGAATGTGAGGACATCTATCAGGACATGCATGATAATAGATATCTGTTTGATCTTTCTGATTACCCACGTGACAGTAAATTTCATGACGACACAAATAAAAAGGTTATTGGTAAGTTTAAAGATGAAATGAACTCGAGCGCTATCAAATATTTTATCGGATTACGCAGCAAAATGTATGCCGTATTATTGGACAATAATAAAATAACAAAAAAAGCAAAAGGTCTGCCTCGTGATTTTGTTAAAAAGTTTATAAAATTTGATGACTACAAGTATGCGCTTGATGGCGGTGTTAGTTTTATAAGAGCTATGTCAATTCGGACAAATCATCATAAGCTCGAAACAGATGTCCTTATCAAACGCGGTTTGAGCAATTTTGATGATAAACGTTATTGCGAAAATGGGGTAGATACATTTGCACTTGGGTATTGTCATGATGATAGAGATATATTTGACATTATCTTTGCAAACTAAAATTTTATCTAAACTTTAAAAATAATGTTTGAAAATTTGACAGTAACAAATAGCTACAGTAGCAAAATCAAATATCTAATGATGGACGGCAAACCATTGACAGTTGAAATTAATAATGAAACATCAGGCATATGCTTTAGTGGTACCCGTGACAAGTTAAAACTTTCGCTCATCAGATCTGATGACAGCGAGTATTTTAATTATCTCGAACAATTGTATCAAAAGTTGCTAGCGGAATTTAACAACTTTCACTGTCCGATTAGTCAGCAAAAATACACCAAACTTACAATTGATCTTGATCGGTCAAAGTTGTATTTTATCGACAAAAAATACCCTCTTAACAAATCACAAATAAAAGATTTGTTTGAGTCCCGTCGTTATGTCAGCGGTAAAATAAAGTTTAGCCTCTATCACCATGATAATGAAATATTTTTGATATCTACAGTTGAGACATTAATCATTGGTAATGAGGTATAATACCACTTACCTTACTGGAATTCTAATGCGTAATTTAGTCCACAATCGCCACGTTCTGCTAAATCGTAATGATTTGGAAAATTGAGTCTGACATATCATTCTGCTTATTCTGGAAGATCACGTAATTAAATTTTACCTGTTACCTAGGTATTTTGCAACAGGTGTTCTATTGTATTTGTTTGGAGGTCTAGAGGGGTTGTTGAGCTCGGATTCTTAACACAATTATTGATTGCAACAGGTGTTCTATTACGTTACCTAGGTATTTTGTATTTGTTGAGCTCGGATTCTTAACGCAATTATTGATTGCAATAGGTTTTCTATTACGTTACCTAGGTATTTTGTATTTGTTTGGAGGTCTGGAGGGGGTTGTTGAGCTCGGATTCTTACTTTCTCCTACTACTATATGCGTTTGAATTCCTCTTTCTTCATTTTGAATTTGTCTCCCTCTATTCTTTCTGCATTTTCATTTTCATTTTTTTTACTTCTATATGACGAGCAAGTGTTTTTATTTTCATTTTCTTCTAAGCTTTTATTTTTAATTTTTATAATTTCATTTCAGAGCTAGATAGAAACTTACTAATTAATTCCATTTCTTTTGCACAACAGTTTCCTTTCCCACTAAATCATTAATCAAAATATTTTAATTTCCGGTTTTAACAAAGACGATCTTATGTATGAATATGGCGGTTGGCAAGTTTCAGCAGCACACCTTTCCTTCAATGTTCCAACCCATTCTCGGTCGGACTTGACACAGAACTCTTCACCCTAGATGAAATTGTTACATGCTTATTGGTTCACTATATAAAATCAAAAGACAAGGGACAAAGTAATTTCCAGAAGAAAAATAAATTTAAATTTTCACAATCAAATTCAATTTTTAAAATTATTTCTGAAATTCGAGTCCCAGACGAGACTCAGTTTCTGTTACGACTCTATGGTCATATACTAAGTACAAGAAAGAAAAGAAACTAAGGTAAGTAAACTAACAAAGTTACAATTGGAAAATGGAAGATGAACTTACAGTATTATTAATTGAATCAAACTGCATAGAGTGTTCCGACTGAATTTTAGATGCTCGAGAGTAGGTATCAGAATTGCATTATCAAGAGTTCTTTTCAATAATTGACATTATTGCCAGAACTATGTTCTAGTACGATGAGCAATTTCGAGTTATAATGAATAATACTAACAAAAATCTGCTCTCAAATTATCTAAACACAATATTAAACACATCTGGAGACAGATTTCAACATAAGAAATAAGAATCCGAATTAGGAATGAATCTAAAATAGGAATGAATCTGTTTTTTTTTCTCCTTAAAATACGCATTCAAGAGTCCATTACGACTATATGTCGCAATATACTCCACGTGAAAGATCTTTTTAATCAATCTAATATCTTAAAATATTTCTTCATGTAGCCTAATCTATTCACTTGGAAGTACCTTAATTCTTCTAAGTATCCAACTGACATAAATCATCGAATGGGAAAAAACCCCAAATAACTAAACATGTCTTATTATTAATAGTATCATTAATGGTTGTAAACACCTCAACAACTATTTATAGATCCTACGCAATCTACAGTTTTAATATCTTAAAATATAATTTTATACCAGTTTACAAAAACTATTTATCATCTTGGTTATAGATGATCACTGAAAGTTAAGAGTCTTGGATAACAACTACACATAATATTGACACAATAATGTGCCAAGCAGTGCAGGATTGGAGGCGGGCTTTCGGTGGTTCAGATCCGCAACCGCAACATTTCCTCCCATGTACATTCACAGCCCACTTGAAATTTGACCATCATTTTATTCTTGCGCATGTTTATTGGTTATTATGCCCACTTTGAGTAAACAGTTACATAAACTTTTGCTTCGGAGCCCTTTCGTGGAAAATCAGACTTGTAAATTCTTGCCCTCTCTTCGGTCAACACTTGACCTGTTTCAGCCCTGTCAAGAGTTACATATGAGATGAACAGTGACATACAGTTAGAAAGAAATATATACTTTTGTTAAACGAATATAAATGATATCAAGGCGAAGTGTTTCGTTTAATATACATATGAAGTAGAATAAATTACAGGTCACTGCTAAATAAATTCTTTATTAGTCTGCTAGATTTCATGCTTGTGAGAGATCCAAGAGATTTTAATGAACAAAACTTCAATGTGAAAAAATATGAGATCAAAATTGAAAATAATTTGTAAAATTTGGTTTCTTTATAACAAAAAAAAACAATGTTATGAACCTTTATTGTTACATAAATCGTGAAGCCGAAGGGCAGTCACGAAATTCCGCATAAATTAGAAATCACGAGAAGAAATGATCCGGTATCTCATTGTAAATAACCCAAACAGGAAACAAACGGAAATTCGTATCGAACGAACAGAGAAAACAATCACTGGGGAGAACTTTGTTTACTTTTAACAGTCGGGCACGCGTATTTCAGTCGCGTATCACGTACTGTCTAGGTATCACTGCTGAATCAGTCTGTATTAAGTAATTTTCTTTAAAATGTATATGGTGAAAAATCAATGAATCGATGGAGCTAACTTAAAACAAACGAGCATTTTATTCTTTACGTCCTTTTGCTCCGGGTAGCATAATTGTTTTATTGCGTCACAACCTGGTCTCAATGCGACATCGCCATAGTCACCTGGCGTGTCAGCGTTTGCTCGCTATCGCGCTTTAATCACTATCGTTTTGTCGCTTTGTAGCAAAGCAGAAATTTCCCAAATTGACACAGGACATATTTCGAAACTTAAAAAATTCTATATTATATTCAGAGAAATATAAACGTGCAGGAAATAAAGACAGAGAAAAAGCTACGTGGGCTGCGGTTTCTCGGCGAGTTGTTGTTTGATGTATCAGAACACTAATTACTTTACAGCCAGAGAATCAGTCTACTGGTATGGAATAAAAATACAGAACTGCATTTTCTGAGATGCACCCATTGGATAATAAATGGATTTATTTTTTTCCATAATACATTTCAGAAACTTTAAACTATGTACTATAGACTATGGGGCCCCGAGTGGCCGAGTGGTCTAAAGCGCTGTCCGTTACGGATCACTGCCATCTCACCTCTGTCTGCGTGTGTTCGAGTCTAGGATTCGGCTAATGTAGATATGTGAGAAAGCTTGCCAGTAGCTTCTCGTGGGTCGGTGGTTCTTTCCGGTGATTTCCCGGTTTCTTCCTCCACCATTAATACTGGCCGCCATGTAGAGCCTATCGTGTGCTGAAAAATGGCGTTAAGCCCAACAACAACTACTATAGACTATAGTTGACAACACAAAATTTACTTCTTTGTTTATATGCTGTGTTTAATTCCCTTGTGACCAAACAGCATATGGCCTCCAGGTGCGAGGTTGTGTGAAAAGGTGCAGACAAGGGAGGTACCCCTTTAGGAGTACGAGATTCAATACATAAAACATGTTCTACGAAACCCATGCAATTTAAAGATGAAAAATTTTATCTGATGAATAGAAGGATCTGTAATTTGTATGCAATCTAATATAAAAAATATTTTTAATTTTGAAAATATTAACACTACATTCTCTGGGATATGAAGCATTTGTCCATCTCTCAAGTTGACGTAAGCCTGGGGGATTGGGATTGGAAGAGGGTCCTATGGAACAGTGCTCTAATAAATAATGTAGATACTAAACAACGGACGAAATTCTAAAGCTAATTCGGTCTGGTGCAGAAATCTCGGGATAGTACAACACAAACTTTGCTTTAATTACTTGAGAAACACGAGATCAATGACGGTTTCTTGGTTCTTCTTACCCGAACTGAAGACGCTAAACAATCTACAGCATAGGACATCACAGTCTGAAGGGGTCTCTCAAATCTATTTTATACCAAAATAGGGCCTCTACAGCTTCTCATAGTTTATGGCCTCGCTATCTCTAAATCCGGCACATACTATACATTCACTAACTTCCTACAATTTTGGGGTGGGTGGGGTGGAGATTTTTGTTTGTCTTTTTAAAATTATTTTTAAGGTTATTATCCGTTCAACGTTGGTCTGGCTCCCGTGTTTGGCAAATTCTTCTGACTGCATCTTGTCTCAGTTATGGCAGTGGCGTCATTAGGTTTGATGATACCCTGTGCGGTAACTCATGATGCCCTGTGCGGTAACTCATGATATCACCCCATCGACCTCCTGCACAAAAAAATCAAAACTTTTATCGACAGTCAATTTTGGTGTCATCCCCTCTCTGAAGGTGTCAAGCCATGCAGTCCGCATCCCCTCCCTCCACTGACGTCACTGAGTCTTGGATCGATTATTGTGATATTTAGTTCATATTATAGTCGTCATATAAAATGTTGCTGTTGACCACCCCATATAAATCTGTCTTTGTTAGGACTTAATGATCATTTTCTTGCAGCTGAAAATCCTTTCTTGCCGACAGTACGACAGATCCCATTTTCGTTATTTTACATAATGTGAAAATTTTGGTCTACATTTCTCCTGCCAGCCTATTTTCGGAAGGTGATTAGGCGATATTAGGATTTGTCCCAATATGATTTCTCAGCTACCGTCATCTCTTCGTTTTTCTGGCATTCTAATTTTTTTCCCAGATAGAAGACGCAATAAATCGATTTCAAACGGGAACGTTCTTTAAAGTGAACAACATTACCTTGACATCACTACAGCGATCGACATTTCGAAAGAATGACCTTCCTAAATTTGACCCAGTTGCGTATCGATACATACCTTTAGCCCTAACTTCGCCGCCCCCCAAAAAACAAAGAAAACCGAAAAAGGTTCGCAGAACGTTTAGTATAACGCAGCTGTAACTGTGAAGTAAAATCCTGATCGATTGTCTATCCGACAAAGACCTTCGGAAGGTGCAAGTCAATCAAAATATATGACATTTCAAAAGCGTGTTTACCTAGGCAAACTGTGGTGAAGGAAAGGTCGAATAAAAATTCCAGCGCATGAGCAGAGAACTCAGGTGGCACTCAGATCTAAGATAGACATTGAAGCAGTAATGACAGAAAAAACCATACTCCTGCAATCGAGTATCGACATATCCCACTGAGTACATTCATTGCATGATCCAAATACATCTACATCAGGTAAGTCTTACTAATATATAATCTAAAACATTAGATGCTTACTATGCAATTAGATTTATTTGAATTATTTTCAGTTATTCAGGGTTTCTTTGAATTTGTACGGGATGAATAAGATGGCATTATTTGTGTTGAGAGAAGAGAAGAATGAGATTTTTTTTCATTTTGCTGTAGTGATATTTTTGTACTGTTGTCGAAGGTCATACAGGCTCTAGTTGCTCACATAACTACGCGTGTTCGTGTTTAATCATGTAAACCTTCGATAACTCTAACATCAATCTCTCGAATATTTGATATAATTCCAATGACTTGCCAAGTCCAGAGATACATGGATCATAGGTGAGCGACACTGGCAAACTAGAAACAAGCGAACACTGGAACAAAACTAGTTGGATCCTTAGTACCCCGGATTTTCGAAGTTCTTATATATTTCATTTTGTTAAGCGCAATATGAAAGCATTTTATTTGTCATAGAATTGCCACGTATAAAAGACCGAGGCTTCAACCTGATTTGGAACAAACGAACAAAGAAGG
The DNA here is from genome assembly GCA_016746295.1 of Potamilus streckersoni. Classification (NCBI taxonomy): domain Eukaryota; kingdom Metazoa; phylum Mollusca; class Bivalvia; order Unionida; family Unionidae; genus Potamilus; species Potamilus streckersoni. The sequence goes on from JAEAOA010000627.1 coordinate 1,400,404, forward strand.
AGTGGTTTCGATTGGTTGAATTTCAGTGATTAGATACGAGTAAAACTTTTGTATGACACCATTATTCGTCATCTTCTAAAACTCAGACAATATTGTATGTGTGAAGAGCAAAATCGATGAAAATGAAGGGACAGTGTTCATGCAGAGATGTGAAACCACTGACAAATATGTCACGTAGATATGCATTTATACTTCCTGTGCATTAGAAGAAAACAAATATTTGGAAAGAAATAAAAAACTGTTGCAAATAGAGGATAAAGAAAAACAAAGTAGAAGCTAATCATTTCAGACACTAATGTGAAAGAAAGGAAGCTGTTTGTAACTTGTAAATAAATTCCTTTTAGTGGGCTAGATTTCTTGCATATTTCATGTGAAAAAGCTTTGAAAATAATAAACAGACGCTGTGAAATTTATGGCATAAAATTGAAAACTCTATAGATTTATTTTCTTATCAACAAGGAAACAATGTCTTTTTATTTTCGCATTGATTATCCAGGCGAAAGAGGGCAATGAAATGGCCTTCTAAAGTAATAAAAACTATCGGTGAGAAAATGTTGCATATATATATATATATATATATATATATATATATATATATATATATATATATATATATATATATATATATATATATATATATATATATATATATATATATAACGAACTCTACATAGGTACACCAGATAAAGAAATTGAATCTGTGAACCTGATAAATAAATTCATGCAAACACATTGAAATAAAACCGACAAATGATCATAGTAATATCAATGAATTACATAAGATTATTACAAATATCTTGTTTTTCCAAACTTTTACTTCCAGAAAGTCTGTCAATTTTTCTAGACAATTCATTACCCTGGATGATTTTTCTACGAGCCTTCCATTTTTACTTTCCTCTCGTAGGAAAAAGCGCAGACTGATTTCAAAATTTTATATTTGCACATTCAAACTGACGAGTTTTCTATGTGAAACAACGCCCAATTCACAGCGTAACCAAATCGGAATCAAATACTTCTCGCCCGAACAATGTTGAAACAATGTAGCTCGTATGGCAAACGTCGATTATCTAACTGAATTCTGGTAACTTTCAAATATGACAGTTTTCCATACCGATCAGGTTTTGAGTCATTCCAGGTCAGTTTAAACAAACTAAGTACTTATTATATATAGAGAACTCCTGACTTTGGCTGAACCAATCGGTGTATTATGGCAGTCTAAGTGCGGCCATAAATCTGGTTGTACACATATCCAACTAATGTGTTCTACCGATATTAACAATACAAATCAAAGATTGACCTAAGTATCTGATATTTGAAATTACTTCCAAATTGGAACAGAACAATACAAATTGTGTATCGCTGTGACAATTCTGGACCTTTTGTGTTAGCCTTCGTCTGACACACACACACACACACACACACACACACACACACACACACACACACACACACACACATATATATATATATATATATATATATATATATATATATATATATATATATATATATATATATATATATATATAACTCTTTCTGTTCGTATTTAGATTTGCGATTCACGCTGCATAAATTCTGACATACTGTGATCTTAACAAACACTGTCTTAAAAGACTTCTGCATTTCCGTAGGATACACGGCTACATTGAGTACAAATGACCTAAGCTCAAAGTTCATAGCCATGGCCGTCCTGCAATAGATTAAAAATTAACCCGTGAATGTTCTGTTACTTATGGCATAATATCCACTAAATCTAGCTACAGCAACCAATAACATGCAAGATCAGTTAATCATTGCCAAATCATATACAGTTGATCTCACATGGGTAATGATTTCATATTGAATTTATGAAACAAGTTGCCTAATGTCCACCTTTAGCAAGCCTTGGCGAGCAAAATCGGGACATTATTCAACGAATTTCATAAATTTAATATTAAAATATACAGCAATTACATTTCCTTTGAAGATCAACAATTTCAAATAAAGTCCTCTTCTATCCGATACGGTCGGAATTCTATGTAGTATGTCACTATACCGTCATGATGACTCGGTCAATTCTACTGAAGCTTAAACGTATACCCTTCTATGTTTCAAAGATTAAATAAACGAAATATCAGTGAACTTTCTGAAGACGTTTCCGGCTTGGTTATAATAACTTCAATGCACAATTTATTGGACCTTCAGTTTCAGTAAATCTTCAAATACGCCACATTACATAGGTCCCTCTTTAAAAGTAAAATCTGATATTTTGCTCTCCGAATTTTGAAATTACAGTCCATGTCCTGAAGTGACCTTTTCACCTTATAATCAACTAATCCACTCATGCAATCTGCTCCCAGACTTACGCTTACTTTAATGTATCGCAGTTGAATTTGATATTGTTTTAGAAGTACTTCCGTCTTTATAGTTGGACGTATGGCGTTCCGAAGTTGGTCAACTTTTTGAACTGTCTAAGGTTAATATATATTCACTGAGGGTGTTTCTTAGATAAGACAGTCTCCGAATTCCTATGTGACATTTAGATGGTCGGGCGGTGAGCCCTGCATGTTTGAGTCATTCCAGAACTTTCCTCAGTAAGACTGCGTGTTCTTCAAAAGTAGGTGTTTCCACCAACAAATCGTCCATGAAATTTGAAACTCGGATCACTCTTAAAGGTTTCAGCAGTTTCCTCGTTAGTCGGGTGAAAATACTGATTGCGTTCTGGACTCAGAATGACATGACTCCCCATTGGTAGGTCCCGTCTGGTGTTACAAAGGCAAGTTTTGGACAATCTTCTTTACGAACTGCAATATGCCAATATCTCTTTGACAAATCTATTTTCGAAAAATATTTAGCGTTGGTTACTCCGGCGAATATGGCTTCAGGATCTGGTAACATTTCCACCTGAAATTCAATGATCCTATTTAATTTCCGATAGTTAACACAAAAGCGGTGATTATCCGGCTGGTTGAATGACCCCTTTGTCAAGCATAGCTAGAATTTCGTTCCGTATAGTTTCTAACGTCGCACGAGAAAGTGGATAGGGTCTCATTTGCACAGACATTTCATCCAGTAACTTCAAACTGAACTCCAAGCCCGTCATGCCTGGTCTCTCTGTCAAGAGACTTGTGTAGTCGTGGAGTATCTCCTCCACCTCTTCACGTTGTTCTGACGTTAACGCTACATAAAGGACTACGTCGACGTCGGTTTCATTTCTCGTCAAAGGAGTCCTCCGTTGTTATCGGGTTCTTCAGTCATAAATATAGCAACCGCGAACTCAGAAGGTGACTCCCTTTCACGGTAGCATTTAATAAGGTTAACGTGGTACAACTTCACTTTATCTCCTACCTTGATGCGATAATTCTCTCTACCCTTCTTTTCAGTTTCAACGAACGGTCCTCTCCATCTCACATCTGTCTGCGTGGGTTCGAGTCTAAGATTCGGCGAATGTGGATATGTGAGAAAGCTTGCCAGTAGCTTCTCGTGGGTCGTTGGTTCTTTCCGTGGATTTCCCAGTTTCTTCCTCCACCATTAATACTGGCCGCCATGAAAAATGGCTTTAAGCCCCAGAACAACAACAACAACAACAACAACAACAACAACTCTCTATAAAAATTGGAGTTTGCTATGCTCCAATGGTAAAAACAACACCTTGTCACCCAATTCAAACTTACGTGCCTTCGCCCTTTTGTCATAGTACTTGGATCGACGTCCCCGCGCGCCACAGAGATTATTCGGTGTCAAGTTGGAAACTTCCTCCAGCTTGTTACGGATATTAACAACATACTGATACGTTGTTCGTAATTTCTCGGATGCCTTTTCATCCGTCCATAAATGTTTCAATACAACCTCTCACTGTCCTCCAATAAACTAGCTCAAAAGGTGAAAATCCTAGACTAGCTTGGGGTACTTCGCGGTACGCATAAAGTATCGCTGGAAGATATCGATCGCAGTCCCTAGATCGAACTTTTCACCTGCTTCTTTAGAATTTGCTTCAACGTCCTATTGAAACGCTCTGCTGGACCATTGCACTGCAGGTGATACGGGGTAGTGATCAAGTGCCTAATGGAAAGTAACCGGACCACTTCTTCCATCACCATGCTAACAAAATGCGTCCCTTGGTCAGCATTTCGTCAGGAATACCAACTCATTCATTCAGTGCGGTAACTCATGGAGTCACTCCCTCCCCCGACCTTCTTCCTGCCAAAAAATTCAAACATTCTATAGACAGTCATGTGCGGAAACTCATGGTAATACTCCCATGGACCTCCTTCCTGCACAAAAATTCAAACATTTTATAGACTCATGGTGTCACCCACCACCGACCTCCTTCTTGCACAAAAAATCAAAACTTTTATAGACAGTCATTTTAGTGTCACCCCACTGATTGGTCCGCACCCCTCCTTCCCCCAGTGATGCCACTGAGTCTTGGATCGACTATTGCGATATTTAGTACATATTATAGTCTTTATATTAAATGTTGCTGTGGACCACTTATAAATCTGTCTTTGTTAGGGCTTATTGTTCCTTTTCTTGCAGCTGAAAATCCTTTATTGCCAACAGCACGACAGAGCTCGTTTTCGTTATTTTGCATCAAGTCGGGATGAAAGAGAGGCGGTTACATTAATGTGAGAATTTTGCTCAACATTTCTCTTGCCAGTAAATTTCGGAAAATGATTAGTCGATATTAGGATTTGTCCCAACCTGATTTCGAAGATACTGTGTTCACTTAATATTTCTGGCATTATGTTTTGTTTCCCAGATAGGAGACTTAACAAATTTATCTCAGTAGGGAACTTTCTAAAAGTGAATAGCATTATTTTGATATCACTACATCGGTCAACATTTCAAAAAAATGATATTTCCAAATTTGACCCAGTTGACTATCGTCACCAACCTTTAGCCCCAATACCGCCGAAACAAAAACAAAACAAACACACACACACACACACGCACAATAAAGAAAACCGAAGCAAGTTCGCAGAATGGTTAGTTTAACGCAGCTGTAATTGAGAAATAAAATCATGATCGATTGTCTAACCGACAAAGACTTTCGAAAGCTGCAAGTCAATCCCATTATATATTTGAAAAGCATGTTTACCTATGCAAACTATTGTGAAGGAGAAGTCGAACAAAAATTCCAGCGCATGAGCAGAGAACTCAGGTGGCACTCAGACCTAAGAAAGACCTTGAAGCAGTAATTACCGAAAAAAAACCATACTCCCGTATTCGAGTATCGATATATCCCACTGAGTGTATTCATTGCATGATCCCAATGCATCTACATCAGGTAAGTCTTACAAATACACAATCTATAACATTAGATACTTACCATGCAATTACATTAGATACTTATTATGCAATTACATTAGATACTTACCATGCAATTACATTAGATACTTACCATGCAATTACATTAGATACTTACCATGCAATTACATTAGATACTTACCATGCAATTACATTAGATACTTACCATGCAATTACATTAGATACTTACCATGCAATTACATTAGATACTTACCATGCAATTACATTAGATACTTACCATGCAATTACATTAGATACTTACCATGCAATTACATTAGATACTTACCATGCAATTACATTAGATACTTACCATGCAATTACATTAGATACTTACCATGCAATTACATTAGATACTTATTATGCAATTACATTCATTTGAATTATTTTCTATTGTTTGAATTTGTACGGGATGAATAAGAGGAAATTATTTATGTTGAGAGAAGAGAAGAATGATATTTTTCCCACTTTGCTGTAGTGATATTTTTGTACTGTTGCTACCAATGATCACAACTGGATCCAAATACAATTCCAGTACGAGAGGACCCAGAATATAGTACTAGTACAAGTGGATCCAAATACAATTCCAGTACGAGAGGACCTAGAATATAGAACTAGTACAGGTGGATCCAAATACAATTCCAGTACGAGAGTACCCAGAATATAGTACTAGTACAAGTGGAACCCAAATTCAATACTACAGAAAGCGGATCCAAAATACGATAGTACAATAGTAGATCAAGTGGATCAAAAAACATCACTAGCACCAGTGGATCCAAAGTATAACACTAGCACAAGTGGATCCAAAATAAAATACTAGTACAAATGGATCAATACAACACTAGTACAAAGTGGATCCAAAGTACAAAACTAGTACAAGTGGATCCAAATTACAAAATTAGTAAAAATGAATCCAAAATACAATACTAGTAAGAGTGGATGCAATATTCAACACTTGTACAAAAACTAGTAGAGAACAATGATACTACAATGTTGCTTAAATGACTATGCAGTTCTCTCCCTTTACAGCCCCTTGGAAACCGTGGTTATTCGGGAATAATTTCCCACTAAATTTTAATTCTTAAATATACATATACATTTCCAATATAAAGCAAAACATACTTTCCTTTAAAGTATTACATTTGCCAAACTGACACATTATTTCCATAAAAGGTTCATACATTACCATACAGTTAAAAATATACATACATAACCGTTATATTCAGGCACCAATTAACAGACACAGCAATTGAGTGTAACATTGTGGTAAATATAGAATGAATCAGCTACTGGGACTGACGTTTCAATGGAAGCAACAATAGAATGAACCATTATCCACAAAGTTTGTTGATTTGCATACAAATTCTGTCTCATTTGATATTCAATAATAGCCTGTCAGACAAAATATAATGGTGAATTGTAACATTTGACTGCGCATTTCACTACTAGTGTCTTACAATTCACAGTTCCCCTGCCGAATCATACCAAAGACTTTAGAAAATGGTACTAACAGCTGCCCGCTTGGCGCTCAGCATTAAGAGGGTTGTGTTAGGACTGGTTGGCCTGCTGTCAGGACAATGTGACTGGGTGGTACATCATGCTATATGACTGAAAAATGGTTGTAGTTACGTTAAAAATCTAAATGACACACACACACACACACACACACACACACACACACACACACACACACACACACACTTCACAGTCGTGTGTGGAAACCAATCCGGAAAAAATACATATTTATATGTTCAAAAAGCATTAACCGTAAAGAATATTGTTTGTAAATGAAAATCCTGGATAGTTTACGTCTGCAATTTGTTTTCCAAGTGCATGTTATTTCACTGGAATGCTTCGGTAGCATTAAGTAGTTAGAGCTTACGTTCGTTCGAATCTCGGTTGAGTCATACCCAACTTTTTATAAAAAATTATACTCGTAGCTGCCTCGTTAGGCGCAGAGCAGTATGAGATTAGTGTTAGGACTAGTTGTCCTGGTGTCAGGATAATGTGACTGGGTGGGACATCATGATGCATGTCTGCATCATAATGCCTCAGTGCTAGACATCACTGTAAACTCCAGAGTTTGTAGCGATATGAATAAATCGTTAAAGCTAACACACACACACACACACACACACACACACACACACACACACACGACTATGACCCGATTGCATTCAGAGTGTACAGAAGTTATTACATGTATTATTGACTAGTTTGTTGACAGTATTAAAAGGGTCCCCGAGTGGTCTAAAGCGCTGACCGTTACGGATCACAGCTATCTCACCTCTGTCTGAATGAGTTTGAGTCCAGACCTCAGCTAACGTGGGTAAGTGAGATAGCCTGCCAGTAGCTTCTCGTGGGTCGTTGGTTCTTTCCTGGGTTTTCGAGGGTTCTTTCACCATTAATATTGGCCGCCATGTATAGCCTATCTTGTGCTGAAAATGACGTTAAATCCTATGACAACAACAATAACAATATATATATATATATATATATATATATATATATATATATATATATATATATATATATATATATATATATATATATATATATTACATATAATTCTCCCCCCTAATCTGAAAACAACTGCAACAGGAAGAAAACAACAGTTAGAACTCCTAAGAAATAACAAACAAGCTGTGATATTTGGGGCACATTGATGTATTCATCCTACTTCGTCTGGGCAGAATTAAACGTAATAGGAATGTATTTACCCATATAGGTACCATCGGTCTAGGACCCTGTAAGAACAGCCTACATATTTCATGTCATATCATAAATAAAATTCCTGGAAATTTCGTACATAAGTCAGGCATTTGTTGACATTTGAGGTGTGTGTGTGTTTGCGTGTGTGTGTGTGTGTGTGTGTGTGTGTGTGTGTGTGTGTGTGTGTGTGTGTGTGTGTGTGAATTGCACGATAATACTTGTGCAGGTACTTAGTGATTGTAATGTTGTTTGTTACCAGCGCAGCGAAGGTGACCCCACACGCGATGCGAGGTCATGTGTGTATCAATATCCAAATTTAGTGCATGCTTTTAAATGAATTTTTTAATCAAGGTTTTGCCGAGAACCTGGAAGTACGTTCAGTATTGGAATCCAGCCGACGTACTTCCAAACAAATTTCAATGGAAGAAAACTGAAATTTCTTTCTAAAGACTGTACTGAATCAAATAATATTGTGCTTTTTTATAGATAAAACGTTAAACGAGTTCTTTGCGAACCAATATATCTCGACTGACTACATCGTGTAGAAACGCTTTGGACCACCAGTCTTGTTCATTTTGACACTTGATACAAACGAATTGGCTTTATCGTTACATTGTTTCCAGAGATTTAATTTATTTACGATTTTCAACAATATAGTAAACAAAAAGAGCTTGTCAGAATATCAGATAGCTTAAGATACGTCACGCGCAGCACACAATAATGGTAAAAATAAACATGCTAATTACGATGCTGAAATTTACTTAATGGTTGTAAATTGTGCATACACAATGATCGTTAGACAATGCAACGCAGATTAAAACCCCCCGAAATACACGAATGAAATCAACGATGAAAGTAAGATAACAGATAAACCTATTCGGTGTGTCAGACAATTTATAGAAGCTTTGACTGTTGCAGGGGCCTTTGATTCGATGTCACATGTTGCAGCTTTGTGGTCTTAAATTAAGTAGTAATCTCCCTCCCCAAAGGTTTAGTAAAATTCAACAAATAATTATTTCCCTTGAATACAAAGTAAAAATTTTAAAGGAACATACAGTATTGTGAATTAAAACCGAAAATAAACGTTAAAATTCTATCACAAGTCCAAAAGTATAGAGTGTTCTGAATGAATTCAATGTCTTGAATGTACCAACGTACCAATAGCTTTAAACCTGACGATATATCAATAGTCTTGATGTATAACAAAGATATAAACCCGAAAATCTTTGAAAGAATTCACAGTAATCTTCAAATAAAGTACTTTATAATTCCAATGAGCAATTTAATTAAATAATTTCTCTCAAATTATAACTGAACACAACTAAAAGTGATTTCACAAAGAATCGTGTCAAAAATAGGAATGAATAATTCATAACAGAAGAAATCTTACAAGGCAAAGTTTATGTGGATGCTTAAATAGATTTGTACACCTATGTATTCGTGTTTAACTTGTACTTAAATGAGAACAGGGTAGACCAACATATACTTTCTCATATTATGTCGACACATCTGTGTCTCTCAGGGGTGATCAGTGGTATAAAGCGTTAGCCTTTACCGATCACAGTCAACTCACTTCTGTCCCTGTGGGTTAGAGACTCGGCATATACTAATGTGTGTATGTGAGAAAGTTTGCCAGTAGTTTCCGTATATTAGTGGTTCTTACCAGGCTTTTACAAGGATTATCCTCCACCGATTATACTGGCCGTCGTAAATTATTGCGCTGAGAACTGGCGTTTAACACACATAAATCATCCCGAAACAAGTCCTCTCAGCACTATTCACTTTAGGTTATAAACAGAATGAATATCATAGACCCTGATCCACTGCGACGGTGGCCGATCTCATAAGTGTTGTTTGCAGTTACGTGCGTTTAATATACAAGTAACTGTCCTGAGTTTCTGTTGGTACCTGAAAGATAATTTGGGAGTGTATCGGCATTGACTTTAATACTAATTGGGGAGAGTATGAATATAGTATGTTACCAAAGACTAGTTATGGGCTAGTTAGGTGCATAGGTTCGTGGTAGGACAGGTAACAACCAATTGGATTAGGTTTAATTACAGATGGCTGGATAAATAACAATGTATGGAGATTCGCTTAGCTTCTGATGGTACGGCAGATAGCAGATTACTAGTATACGTGTTTAAAAGACAACAATATATTGGTTGTTTCAAAGAAAGAAATTTCTTATATTTTTTTGATTGAATCAATTTTTGCGACTGAATATAGAGATGATCTTTGGAAGTGGTTTCTTTTTTTATTTTTTTTTCTTCTTTTAAACTGGAAACGGGCTTTAGTAATATTGTGCATTGAAAGGTGGAAACATACCATTTCAAGGGATTAAACACCTGGCCTATAGCTTGGAACTATTACTCTTCCAATGTATAATGTACATACATATTGAAAATGCAATAACAAATGCACATATCTAGTTAACATTTGTCCTTGGGGCATTTCTCACTCTCAGTGTCTGCTCAAGTATCAAGCTTTGAAAAGGTTGTCAAAATGAAGGAAAGGCGATGATACCGAAGTTTAGTTTATATTAGCTAATAAATTCAATTCGTTTCTTTTTTCTATCAAAACAGGTCGAAGTACCCGCATACTCTTGTGTAAGTAAATATTGAAATTTATTTAAATTTGTTCGCATCACGTAATAGCCATACCGTGTCACCCTTCCACTTAAACGGATACCTAAGAACTTTAAATACGATATAAATTTAGACTGGTTTCTTTATTGCACTGTTTGTTGATTTAAAACTGTACACTTCACCTGAACACATGTTCATATCACTTTTTGATCATTGTTATCTATGTTGCATTGATTTATATTCGGTAGAGTACAATTGATCTTTTCTAGGAAAACTATTTAAAGCAACAGTGAAACATTCAATTTGACAGTTCACAAATGCAAACGTAACGGCATTATCATTCCACGAGGCTCTAGTTGGAAACAAAGGAAATAATGGAAAAACGTTAAATGGCTGCACATATTAGCTAAGTCTATTGCCATAATTATATCTGATAACTATTCAGAATACGTAGCAAACCACTTCGGTCGCCTAAGTGGTTATAGCGTCTGCCTTGGATACGGGAGGTCGCGGATTCGAACCATGCCGAGTCATACTAAAGTCTAATAAAAAAGGTTATAGTAGCTGTCTCGCTTAGCACACAGCATTAAGAAATTAATATTAGAATAGTTGATTTGGTGTCGGGATAATGTGACTGGGTGGGACATGATGCTGCATGCCCGTGGCATGACGCCCCAGTGCTAGACACCACTATGAACTGTCACACAGCAGACATCCTAGCCATAGGACTCAAAAATTATCCCCAAAACACAAACACGTGAATATATAGCGATCTACAATGGTACATACGAATTCGCTAGGTAGTTGAAATTTATCATCTCAGTTTTCTTCTAACATTTACCTAGGGAGATAAAAATAAGCATGGCACCTAAGTTGACATGGCATATTCCGCATGTAAGTTTCTCTGTTTTAACATTTTAGGCAGCTTTTAATTTGAAGGTAATGCAAGTGGACACTTGGAAGTGGTAGTCTTAAGTACCGAACACGTGACTTAAAGAACGCTCTTAATGATCATTTTGAAACTCTTCAATTCGTAAGAGAATATTTGTTCAAAACTCTGTTTCCGATAGATTCATACACCTAGGGTAGATGTGAATCAATTTGGATCAACGACCCTTGGCTAACGAAGATAGACTTTTAATAAGAATTGCGACTTTGATGTTGATGAACTTTTGTTGCAGTCATTGAACATTACACAAAACCAATTTCTTACGAAACAAATTTAAATGCTTTTCAGTGTAGCATTATAACGATAAAACGGAGTGAAATACATTTGCCAATTCTATAAAAACGCTATTATATAACAACTGCTTCAAAAAATGATACCAGTTGCCTCGCTTGACGCTCAGCATTAAGAGGTTAGTATTAGGACTGGTCGGCCTGGTGTCAGGATAATGAGATGGGGTGAAACATCATGCTACATGTCTGCGGAATGATTTCCCAGTGCCAGAAATCACCATATACTGTCACACTGCAGATATTGTAGCGATATGACTGAAAAATTGTTAAAGCTACGTTAAAAATTTTAATCACATCACATCAAACAAAGTCTTGAGTGAAAAATAGTATAGTGTGCAACACATCCCATGAATTAATGACTCATATACCGTATATGCTCGCTTTTAAGTCTAATCCAACAGTAAAATGCATAGACCCCTATCTGTCGTAGCATAATGTGCGGGCAGATCTAAGTCAATGCAGTTGCAATGACTAGGCAATAGAACATATAACACTGACCTTGATCTGTCATTGCATTATCCAGTGGTTGATCTTGGTCTGTGTAGTTTTTAGGTGCAGCATGCATAGTATACAGTTAATTCTGCGTAAAATGCATTAATCGTAATTGCTAGTTTCGACAACTTTCAATCCGAATTCTCATTTTTGTCATACTTACTCATTTTGTCACTGTTTCATTTGCTTTTTTTATACATATTTCGTGAAGAAATAAAACAATCAAATGTGTTTCGGACGAAGTTTATTATGGATGGTGCACCGTGGGTTGAAACAGAGATGCATGAAAGAAACAAGCAAAAACACATGAACTAACGCCGGTTTTATTTGCTTTACTTGAAGAGTCCTTTTTAACCAGGAACATAAAATAATCCACACTTATCGATTTGATTTTTTTTCTCAAACAGTAATGAGCAAGTTGTGAAGTTATCGCCATGGGGATTGGGTCATCGTCAAAGAAACAGGATTCAAACAATAACAGCAATAATAAAAACAATGCAAACAACACCAATTCCAACATCAGACGGCAGATTCCTGAAGATGAGAACTGGCAGGAGCCGGAAATTGAAGATGTGAGTGATAGTACTAACAAAAACAACATCTACAATGACAACAACAGCAATGTTAATGACGATGACAGACATACTACTACTACTACTGCTGATATCTTAAATGATGATAAATAACGTCAGCAACTGGTACAGATGTAAATCAATTCCTCACACAACAACAACAACAACAACAACAACAACAATAATAATAATAATAATAATAATAATAATAATAATAATAATAATAATAATAATAATAATAATAATAATAATAATAATAATAATAACAATAATAATAATCCCCTAACTACAACTATTACCATCATCACAACTATTACCATTACACCACTCCTTTTATTTTCATCTGTTCTTGTCTTTTTTATTTTTCTTCCTTATCTTGATGCTGCTGCAGCCACACACTTTTACCATTGGTTGTCACTAAGTGATTGAAATGTACAGTTTATTACTGGTCAATGTATGATTGATTTGTACAGTTTATTAGGCTGTACTATTAGTTATTTTATATCACGATACGACTCCTTTGTCTTATGAATTTTAATTATTGGTCTACGCGTAAATAGGCACACCGTATTTGAAATTACATTTTGAGACGTAAAGCTTATTTATTTGTTAATTTTAAATCAACTTTTGATGCAGATAATTTCATTGTTTAATTTATGACTCTTGTGGATTCTATAAAAAAAATAAACATTCATCAAATGATTCCAGTTTCTTTTAATTGATCAAGGAACTTTTCACTGGTCTCACTGACAGTCTCAATCATTTTTGTTAACTTTAGGGAAATATGCTTTGTGTAAGCATGGGCGGGAATTTTTCCTGGGCTGGGGGAGGAATGGGAGTGGCCGGGATGGCGGGGACGGAGGAGACAATGGGATTAGAATCAAAGGCAAAATCAAAGAGTATATGTAGCTAGCACGATGTATTTTGCTTTAATCCAAGGGGTGGTAAGTTAAATACTGGGCACTGCTGACGGCTGTTGAGAGAACTGAAACAAGACGTGTCTATGGACAATCAATAAAATAACGCACATATCCTGATATTTCTGGGGATTTTTTTTAAAAAATTTTTTTAGTTGGAGATTGATAGTTACATTTGTTTAGGAAATAAAAATACGAATATTGTTAAAAAGTTCACTTCTTTTTTTTCAATGCTATTATTTTGTTCAATAATCGATTACGTGTCACCAGTAGTAAAACAGACAGAAAGTTTTCCATATTGACATGTTCTCTCAAAAGATTATGGATTATTAAAATCTGAAAATTTCGATTCACTCAAATTCTTATGTCAGATTCTCAACCGTAGTGTTAACCATACCAAGCCAACGATATCTTGTTTATCAAGTGATGACTAGGAACGTAATTCAATTTACTTACTGTTTGGCGATCAGCATTACTACAGTGCAAACGTTCGAATCTTGTCTTGGCTTCTAATCCACACATTCATCGACAATTGAAAGTTGTGAATGCATTCGCCCCCACCTTCTTACCCACGGGCATATCATATAATACATAGTCTTCACCCATTATTGATAACTGGCACCAAGCATAAATGCATTATAAGACAGTATGATACTAACACATACAGAGTTTTTTATTCAATGATATAAACGTTATGTTTCAGGTCCAGGTTCCGTTTATAGAGAGCGGATATCCGTCGGCTGCCATTCCACCAAACAGGAAAGATGAAATTTTCAATATCAACGATTTCCAAAACATTGACGAGAAAGCTAGAAACGTAACATTTTAACTTTCTTTCATCTAATCATCTTTGAAACTTTATGTTGATTTGATACTATTTATTATCATTATTATTATTATTATTATTATTATTATTATTATTATTATTATTATTATTATTATTATTATTATTATTATTATTATTATTATTATTATTATTATTATTATTATTCTGTCTGTCCTACATCGATAGGTAAAACAAGAAGAGACTAGTTATGAACGAGCGAACATCTAATTCAAACCTTTCACCATATATCAGACAGAACAGACAGTGCTATCCCTGAATTCTGTAGTAGAATCTTGATAACAGTGGGCAGAATTAATAGTTTAATACAAACAATAATATCATACAGGTTAGAGAAATTAAAATCGTACTTAACGGAGTTTCGAATCCAGATCCACGAGTAAATGGCACCCATAGCCTTGCCTGCACGCACCAGCCCATATACCGTCACGACTAAGCACGCATTACCAAAAATGATGGCATTGAGTCGTTTCACATACGCATGACGACCTAGTAAATAATTATCATACACACACACAGAATCGTTAAATAATTATCACACACACACACACACACACACACACACACACACACACACACACACACACACACACACACACACAGAGTCGTTCCAGATTCCTATGAAAGAAATCAAGGTATATAGGATTTGATAGGAAAGAAATCAAGGTATATAAGAATTATATACATTTACACTTATCTAAAAATGCAGCATCCATTTTGTTTTGATCTTTCAACCAAAATATATGTGTAGTTTTATGCACATATAAATGACATGTACTTATTTACAAAACCAGACTCCAACCGGCAAAGCCGATAGCTACGAGTTGCTCATTGACCATCTGATTTCCGGTTTGCAAACAGACGTACAGAAATTGCGAGCTCTATTTACATGGCTTGGTTCCCAAAATATAGATGGCGCTGATTATTCGAAAGTGATATCTAGCGACAGTCCTATTGGTTTTATGAAGCTTATGAAGGAAAATCGAGGATCCTATGCATCGTTTTTTGCTCTTCTGTGCAGGTATGTGGAGCGTTTTTAGTGTTCAAAGTATTCATTTTGAAGTGAAAGGAAGAGTATCAAAAGGATAAATTTCATTTTTTGTCATTTAAAAGCTTCAATAGATAGTAATTTATGATTTAAATCACGTGGGGACAAATAAATGTAATGACATCAGAAACATTTGAATGTTGGGGTGGTTGTTTCGAGTTTTCAGTCACATACATGGCTCCCCTCATTTCACCTCAAAACATGTTTTGGTCTAAATCAGTGAAAATGACTAGCTGACCACTACATGTGGTCATATATAGAAGATGCCCACTAAATGAGATATAAGTTTTCGTTTTCTGAAGCTCATACTTATATAAGACTCATTAAGAGACTTAAGACTAGTCGCTGATGATCTCCGTCATACGGTGTGGCTTAAAGACATTGCTAGCCACCTCAAGAACAAGAAGCAGAAGAAAACATTAAAATTCTCTAATAAAAAGACTATAGTTGGCATTAGTTGTTTCGAAAGGAAATCAAAATTAAGACATAATATGCAATCAACTAATACAGTTCATTATATTTATTACACCCGTGAGATATGAGCATATTTATCAGGACAGAAGTTTATTTATTACATCTGTGAGATATGAGAACCAGTAATCATCCAGTTTGCGAGAAATCAGCAGATTTTTAATGTTTCCAAAAAAAGCTTCTCTAGGAAAGCTTTGCATTTGTGAGCTGAAACTAGCACTTCTGATGATTGTAGTGTGACCTGTCAATGGTATTGAACTCGGTAAGATTGCTATTTAGGCATTTTCGCGTGCACGCGCATGTGTGTGTGACAGTCAGACAGAAGCAAGTTTGCATGCTAATAATGCAAATGTGAGTAAATGAGCCCGATTAATTTTTTTTTACAAAAGTAAATGCGGTAGAAATTGTAACTTTGATCCACAGGTTTCTTCAAATGCCTACGATCATCAGAATTCAAGATTGCCACTTGTTGTGAAGCATGTTTCATGAGAGAAATTACCACGTCAAATGAAACGTTCTGTCTCTTGATTCATTTAAATAAATTTTTTTCGATAAAGTCAGGCTTTGATAACAAGATAAGCCAACAAATACTTTCTAATGCACAAGACACACTCTAGACTTAGGGGCCAACAACAACAACAACTCTGGACTTAGCTGAAATCAATAAACAAATATTTTCGGCGGGTTTGTGAAATGCAACTCATCGTAGTACGACGTGGGCCAATACATACCAAATAATAATGCCAAATAAAATTCAAACTCAGCTATGAAGTTTATAGATTTGACATTTTTCCTCCATGAATGAGCTTATCTATTTTTAGTTTCAGGATCTTGCTTGATTAATGTGGACCGTGTGCTTTTTGGTTTTGCATAAATTATGTGTGTAGACGAACTGGTTTACCACCTACAAAAGATTGAATTCTGATGCATAAATGTTTGTTTTAATTTATATCCTTCTTAATAAATACACTGGTTCAAAATGTAGTAGCTGTCAAAGTATAGAAGCTATCTTAGGGATTCATGCTCTTACACATTCCAGCTAATACCATCGGCGAGATTACCGGTGTAGCGTCACGGAAGAGCAAGGGAGAGAATTCAGTTTCTCTTGGATTGCCTCGATAATGGCGCAATTAAATGTCGGTCTGTTTTGATTATCTGATGAAATGATCTAAAACTGGTTCAATAGTTTAGAATTTAACGAGAATAAATACTGCGATAACGTATTATTAGGTCGGAGTTTCCTTTTATGAGATTATCATCGGTGAATGCATTAGAAATTGGGCATATAAATTTCTCAATTACAAATAATAGGTTTCTGCAGTAAATTGATTTATTTCTATTTTAAGATGAACATTTATAGTTGGATAGCCTATATTTGTTTGTCAAATGTCTATAGGTACTCCAAGCGTTTAATTTAGTATTCTATTAACGTTGTGTTGTAATAATCATTTGTATTTGCAGAAATGTAACTGTTATAATCTTGTTTATCGTGTTCATATATGTTCTCGTATCAGAGCTGCAAAGCTTAAATGTGTCAAGTTCATTTATTTTCTTTTATCAGGGCTGTCAAACGTAATGTGTCATTTTCACTTTACTTCATTTTACCAGAGCTGCTAAGCTTAAATGTGTCAAGTTCATTTATTTTCTTTAATCAGAGCTGTCAAACGTAATGTGTCATTTTCACTTTACTTCATTTTACCAGAGCTGCTAAGCTTAAATGTGTCATAATCCCAGGAATTGCTAAGAGCGCTGCATATGAGGTTGGAATGTCCGAAGAAAAGTGCCAGACGTTGAAGAACTCGTGGACAGCGGTGTATATAGAGAAGGGGTGGAGACTGGTGTTTCCTTTGTGGGCATGCCAGGCATTAGTCGGCCATTCACTCGGAGCTTTTACAAAAGTTGAAGAAAAGGGTACTTGTGATGAACCACTTTGATTTCAAACTAATTGAACACTTAAACATCTAATAAGTTATTCGCCGTTGCAGCGCATTCTTGTTTTATTGAGAAAGGAAATGGTTAAGACGGCTTTTGCAATTCCTAGATTTAATTGAAATTTATTTATTTATTTCTTATTTTCCAGAAGAACAAAATTAGAGCATACAAAATAACGAAAGCTGATGACTGAGAAAACAACCATAAAAAACAACACTAAAGAATGTTCATGTAACTCCGCTGCATATAAGCTTTTTTTAAAGGTTTAAAATACAGATTTTCTGGTCATTACGAATTCATAATTACCATTTCTCAATCAAGATGAAAACGTTCTTTTCATTCAAAAGAAACTTCCCAACAATAATGTCCTATATGAAAACAATATTGTTTCTTAAATTCATAAAATGAAAGTAATGACACTTACCATCATTAAACCAAAGAAAGAAAGAAAGCGCAAAATGCCCCCCCCGCAAATATATATATATATATATATATATATATATATATATATATATATATATATATATATATATATATATATATATATATATATATATATATATATATATATATATATGAAACAGGTTTAACGGAGATAAGAATTCTTTGTAGGAAAGGCCGTGCGACAAAAGGAGCAAGCATCTTCAGGTGTTTCAATTCGTCATCTCAATGAGTATTACTTCTTGACGGATCCAGAGGAATTCATTTTTATGGCTTACCCGAATGATAAAAGGTGGCAGCTAATAAAACATCCTTGGCCTTTATCCAAGTTTGCCGATGTTCCTCAATGTAGACAAAGCTATTTCCAGCAGAAGCTCGAAATTACCAGCCGATTCAGTGGAAGGCTACACACAGTGGGTGGCGAATGCGAAGTGGCGATTCGAGACCAACAGGACGGTTTGTATCTCAGCTATGAGCTGTACTTCAACCACGTGGAATCTGGGAAGGATATTTCGCCAACGTTACAACTAAATCGATATGTGTTGGTGATGAGGCAAGACGTCACTTGGATTTTCCGTCTTCGGTTTCCGGAGTCAGGAGTGTATAAACTTGTAGTCGTCGGTGGTTCTTCTTCAGCAGATTGTATTGACTTTTGTTCCTTCAAAATATTTTGCGACGAAGCGAAAGAGGATTGCCAGCCTTTTCCAGCAAATCCTGAAATTGGATACGGACCAAATAAAGAAACAGAAAATGCGGGCATTCGAGCCACATCTCACCAAACAGGGATAGTAAATATTATTGCCTATCAGGAGGTGAACTTTTCCTTTCATATAGTAAAAAATGTGGAAATAATGACAAAATTAGTGCACAATTCCGTGTCTGAAGAGCAACTCAAGGCCTGCATAAAGCAAACAGTTCAGAATAAAATCGTAAAAGTTGGAGTGCGAGTTCCAGAGAATGGGGAATACGCATTGCAGATGTTTGCACGAGATAAAAACTCGAATGAAAGTTTCGAAAATGTTTGTAATTATCTCCTCACCTCTGAGTCGAAAAAGAAGAAAAAGAAAAGAAAATACGAGGTAGGTGAATTTAAAGATGTTTTACAAAAAGAACAAACTCATAGTTTACTTAGTTCGATGCAGGAATACCTTCTTCAAAGTATACAATGAAGTCTAAAAGAATTTATTATCCATTACTAAATACAATTTAAATTTTGTAATAAGAGAGAGAGATCATTATTTTAGTATTTTGAAATTATATTTCGTTGTTTTTTTTCTCAAGTATACCTTAGTTTTTCATTTGTGTTATTCAGGTATTAGCATGTCATACAATTGTTTATAATATGCTTAGTTCATTGGATTTATTTCTAAGATATGTATGGTCATTCTTTTTTTGAGATATATTTTACTTCATATATCTGGATAAAATAAATAGTAATGTGCTTTCAGACTCCAATCGAAAGGAACGCTCGCTCAGCGTTGCAAGAGAAAACTCAATCCCGAGATATTGAAGGTCTGGAGAAAGCCATAGAAAAATTTCAAAGTCTGGAGCTGGACGATAAAGAAGGGGAACTGGTAAAGGCAAATGACGCTCTCGATTTCAGAAAGGTTCAACACGGTGAGCATCTCGTAACTAATGAAAATTGCAAGAAAACATAAATTAGTGTGTCATTATATATTCGAACATCTAAAGGACTACACGTGTTCGAGAAATCGTTAAAGGTTTGAGATAAATTTTATTATAATTGGCATTTTAGCCGAATTACATAACTATGATGGAGAAGTGATAAAAGTTAGAGTCTTCTCATTCCAATTGACACGGTATTGATACTTGCATTAAAATATATCTTGTTAATTGATTTATTAATTAAATAACTCTTAGCAGTTAACCGAATTACCTGACTATTAATGAGGGGGCATATAAAAGTCAGGGTGATCTCATATTAACTGTAACACCCTGTAGGCTTATAAGAAAAATAGATCATGTTATTTGAAGAAATAATTACTAACTTAGTTTTTTTTCACCGTTACCTGCGAAATGCTCCAAAGGTTGCGAGGATGATTTAGCTTGTAAAATTCAACAAATATTTTTTTTTCTAAAATACAAAATGAAACTGGTAAAGAACATAACGGTGTTGCGAATTAAATCCCAGAAAATCCTAAATTGCTGACACAAGTTCTAATCAACAAATTTCCGAATAAACTTTAGTGGCATTCTAAATAATTATCAATGCTGAATGTGTTGATGTGCCTGTGACCAGTAGTATCTAATGAACAAATGTATCAATGCCCTGTATTATAATGATGTGCCAACTGTCTTTTGTAGAATAACATTAATGTAATCCACGGTTTCCTTGTCTGAATTCATTATAATTCTCAGTTATTGTCTCTGTTCAAGAATATTATTAAGCACTTTGTATTTCCAGAGAATAAAAAATAATGTCAACAAATCAAAATCTAAATACCACAATATAGACGAATTCTGCACAGATGTTATCGCAGGAAATCATTTTTCCATTAAACGAGATTATATAAAAAGCTAAGATAGAAAATAAGAGCCAGGACTTAGGAAAAAGGAAAATTTTCAGAACAATCCAAACTATAATTAGGCAAGATCTGTTACTCAAAGTGCACCAAACAAGATGCTAAACATTATAAACAATGAACTCTACTTTGGATAAGGTTATCTTCATAACCCTTAGCACATAATGAAGAAGAAAATAACAAACAATGCAAATTAAATAAAAATAACAATATGTAAAGGAATGAGCAAGATAGCAGACGTAATAGACCAACATAAGTCAAACTGGCTCACTTTTGATAAAAACCAACCAGACCTAATTTTTTTTATATCAAAGTCTGAGTTTTGGTATTAAAATGTTTGTAAACCTGTGACAAGACCCAATTAGGAGAGATAGGTTTTAATTTTTTCATTGTATCAAGAGTGAAAATAAAACAAAAATTGACAAAAAAATTAAATACTATGAACTCTCGCGAAGTTGTTTAACTTGATTGATTGGTTGATTTTTTATTTTACGACGCACCAGTATCAAAAGGATATATAGTGCCACAAAAAGGTCATATGATAAATGATTTATGTATGAAAAGTTGTTCACGGTCAAAATGCGACTAAAAGACAACGCAAAATGATGAGATGGTGAGGATAATATATGAAGGTTTCCGATTAACGTAGAATGTAAATGAAATGTATCAAGGGTAATTAGTTACTAAGAATATTTACGTGATTGATATCACACATGTTAGTTAAGAATGATCAAAGGAAATAGGTTGAACGCACGTTATATTTTTGAGCAAATATTAACTTCCTTCAAAATACAAGACACATTTACCGTATCAGAAAATTCATTCGTGTGCTGAACATTGTAGTAGCGATAGCGTATAGGTTGAAGATGGAAACAATATTTTAGAAAATACTTTACGGTAAAAGGTTCTTTGCAAGAAATGCGCTCGGTTAGATCCTCACCCTTTATCAATGTATAACCATTTCTAATTATTACAAGGATTATACCGTCCTTTACTGACATCATCATTTCATTATGCCTGCCGCTTTCTAAATAAGGAGTTTTTGATACAAGGTTTAAAATCAGTGTATGTCATTTTAAAATGACATTTTTGAGAAAGAGTCGTGTTAGCAGCTCGGTCAATTCTTTCATTACGTTTAATATCGACAAAACATGGTAGCCAACGGTGTTATGAAAGGCATGCAGCTTGGTATGTTTAATGTAATGGTTGGTCAATAATGTGTTTTCCAACCCTCCTATTATGGATTGATTGAAGCAATAATAGTAAGTGGGGGAAGATAAATGAGTTTCAAGTATTTTGGTTTCTTAATATTTCAGGCAAGATATATTGCTCTGATTTCTGAAAATACGAAAACGGTCTAGTCGTGTTTCCGCTTTTAAATATGCTGAACGATGCAAATGTTTTTTGTGTGTTAAAATATAAGATGTGACGTATCACGAGAGTAATTTTCAAACATCAAATCAATTTTAGAGCTTAGTGATGCAATCAATCGAAGACATCTGGAGACTCTTGACAAAGCCATTCAACATGGCCACGAGTCCAGGTTCAAACCCAAACTTGAAAACCTCATCAAAGAAGCGGAGGATGTCAGGGATCACCTGAGACAGCTCAATCGGTTTGCGCATGACATACTGGAAATGAAGCAGACGACAATCGCTGAGCTGCGGAGCTACAAAAAGCCTCCTGAAGTTGTGAAGGACGTCATGACCGGCACATTTCTGATGCTGGGTGAAAGAAGAGATTATATAGAGGTAAAGATATTATAGAATTTATTATCTCACTCTTATTTTTTTCAACATGCTTTTCTTATACACGCATATTAACTCTATCAACAGCCGCTGTTGACTAAAAATAAGTATTTTGTTAACCTTGAAAATGCACCGCTCCGGTGGCCTTGTGGTAGAGCGTCCTCCTCGAATGTGGAAGACTTATAAAATGGTATTATCAGCTGCTTTTCTTGGAGTTCAACATTAGGAGGTTAGTGTTAAGACTTTTCGACCTGGTTTCAGGAGACTGGGACCGGGTGGGACATCATGCTACATGTCTTCGGCATGATGCCCCAGTGCTAAACATCACTAAACTGTCACACTGCAGACATCGTAGCGATACGACTGAAAAATTGTTAAAGCTACGTTAAAAAAAATCTAAAACACACACATACACACATTGGAAAAGCATGTTCATATCATATAAATTATTTTAACGTCAATTATTTATGTATTAAAACGACATTTTGATGCTGAATAAAGAAGATTTACCAATTTTAGAAAAAATATTCGATAATCAATGTCAATCATTAGAAAATGCCTATATTCTTCCACTATGGCTTGGCCTAGAATACAGAAGTTAGGACAAATGCCTTTGGGTACGTGAATATTTTTAAACTGACTTTAAGTTAAATTTGCACATGTGTCTTACAGTTTAAATGAGTTCATGACTATCTATAAGATGTGTTTGTCTTGAACTTGTTAGCGCTTATGTTTAGAATCATCCACCAATCTATTTAAAGTCATCTTTTTTTTAGAATCATCTACCAATCTATTTAAAGTTAATATCACCAGAACTATATTAAGCATAGACCTACAAGACTTTTAGAGGCTGTTAGAGGCACAAGAAACCTCCAGAAGTTGTTCAGACTTATTGGCCGACACATTTTGAGCTTGGAAAAACAAAATAAACTTGAAATAAAATTATGATATATCACATCAATTTTCTTTAATCAATGTTTTTATGCAGTATTATTGAATTTAGATGACTTTGCTCTTACCACCACCACCACCACTACTACTACTACTACTACTACTACTACTACTACTACTACTACTACTACTACTACTACTACTACTACTACTGCCGCTCTTTAGTTTTCAAAGTTTTTCAGTGTTATATTGCATTTATTACCAGGAAAATTTTACTCATAAAGAGATAAATAAGAATTGGTCTATCTATGGAAATGTTTCTAGTATTCTAGTATATACGGTAAAGCTATTCTTTACTCCGTACATTTTGTGAAATGCACGTATTTAATTTCAAACCAGTATAATAAATGTATTAAAAGCGCGTTGTAAGAACATGAATCTAGACATTACTGATATACACTGATTTGCCATAAAACTTATAATTTTAAGATATCAGCAAAATTGAAATGGTCTAAGAAGAAACATTGATTTTTTTTAATGGTTACTCTTGCAAAATCGATAACCTGAAGACCAAGGACACCAAATAAATATTTTGCCTTTGACTGAAACATTTGCAGAGCAATTTTCGTATTGGTCCGATAAATCACCCCCTACTCATAAATTTGTGTTGATAGAGATGGACGATTTGTGGGTTATGATGTCACCTGTTCATTCAAATTTGCAATTTTCCTGCATGCAGATCTTTCCGGAACACACCTGCCTACACTCTAGACACTTATCTGTAATTGGCAACAGCCATATTTAGCGAAATTCAAAATGGATATAAGGCAAAGGGTTTGTGCTATTCCAATTGGATGCACAGGTCACCAAACGTAGAATTTGCTCCAGAAATATGTGCATGTCACGAAAACAAACCTTCAGCCCACGGTAGCTTCACAGTCTCGAGAAATTCCAGTAAGTTTATAAAATGTACACTGATGTATGCAGACAAGATTGGCTGCCGAATGTTGCAAGTTTTGATGAATAGACGATATCAGTCCCTAAACCGTCCGTCATTGCCATCACGCTTAAGGAGCTGATTTTATCGGCCTATTTTCTTGTAAATACTGAACTGTTTTGAAATTAAATAAATGCATTTGACCTGATGTACATATGCAAAGTTTGCTTGTCTATATAATTTTTTTTAATTATTTCCATTGATAAACCAGTTCCTTTTGAATTGTATGTGATGTTATTTTTTGCAACCTTAGCTACGGATCCAATTTAAAAGGCTGGAAGAGAAAGTGGGGAAGAGGTGTGAGAATACAAGAGTCCTACCAGCCTTACTTTATTCATTTTTAGCGTTATTTTAAAACACACTTATGTTATCATTCCTTAGAATTCGTTACTCCACATCACAACAATCATTCTTGATCCATATCCGGGACTGGCGCGTAGATTTGATCCAAAGAGATGACAGTGCATCGTCTGATTTGCTACTTGTAGATCACTCGTTGTAAGGAGAGCGACATTGCCAGAAAAGCTAACGCAAAGCATACTTTGAGTTTTGATGAGTGAATACCTAAAAAAAAATTCACAGAAGAAATTCAAAAAGATGAAGTGAAAACCAAGAATATGGTTTGAATTTTTGGTAGCTCAGGCGCTTTTGGGTCGATATCAAGGGATGGATTTACTCAGGGGAAGAGGAACTCCGAATGCCGATTGTTTTAATAACTGAATTGTTAATTACTGAAGTTTGATATAGCTAGCATTCCTCTTTTTTTAAAAAAAATTTCATTCGTTTCTGAAAGGTATGGGAAGACATCCAAAGCCTTATGGGAAAACTTGGAAAAGAAAGTCTCATTAGACGAGCAAAGCAATTCGACACGGTGAACGTGCAGCTTGGAATTTTTTCCGAGGTTGAGCAGCTCATCAAGGATCACGACGAAACAAGTGCGAGGCTTGCCAGCGCTGGATGTGGTACATTTTATGTTTGGGTAGGACTTTACTTTCTTTTCTTAATCGACACAAGTTCTACAAATACAACACAAAATACTATAAGGCACATTTACTGAGCAACTTAATTTAGCTGTTTATGATGCGAGTTGTACCATGCATGTAATATTCAGAATTTTGTTTAAAAAATGAAAAAAAAAACTTCAGTTATTGTTTAATAACTACTATGGAGTCAATATAGTTCCCTATGTAGAGGTTATGCCCCCTACCCAACACCGCAACCGCTGCTACTTCTGAACAGCCATTCCACGGATGTTAAACAATAAAAATAAAACGTATCGCTGTTCTCGCACTATCAATTATCATCATTACGTATTATACATAATGTATTTTTTTCTTTACAGCTGAAAAACATTCTTTCAACGGTGGAAACAAAAACAAGCGAGCAATAGATGTGTACATTCTAATGGACTTCCTTCGCGCACCTCGAATTCTGTACTACCTGAATTGCTAAAATAAAAATAGCTTCCTATGTATGTATGTATGCATGCATGCATGCATGCATGCATGTATGTATGTATGTATGTATGTATGTATGTATGTATGTATGTATGTATGTATGTATGTATGTATGTATGTATGTATGTATGTATGTATGTATGTATGTATGTATGTATGTATGTATGTATGTATGTATGGTACATCTAGTGTTTGAGATCATTTTATGCCCTCTGTTGAATTGGACGTCAGTTGGGAAATCATTTTGTGTCTTGGAGTGTATTGTACGACTGATGGGGCATTATTTCATGTTCTGACGTTAATTGTACATATAGTGGGAGAATCGTTCTGTGTCTAGAGTTTGGATGTACATCTAGCCTGAGATCATTCCATGCCCTGGACCAAGAACATCTTAAAAATTGACGTAATTTTGAACAATATATATATATTTAATTTTGGAGCTGACCATGTACCGGTGAGACATCACAATAAAGTTTATTGCGAATTGATATCTTAAGTGCTTGAAGGTCAAGTATGTTCGTATTAAGCAAGGTCAAGTACATTCATATTAAGTAGCAAATGCTGTGGATAATCTGTTCCGAAGTACTTACGACACAAATTGATTTTATCAGCAATGTGATTCTGATAATAACAGTTTAAAATTCTGCCATTATTTTAAGTATACATTGCTGGAAGCCTATTAATATTATTTTGGCAGAAATATTAGAACAATAATTGATGTGAGATAAACAAAATCGAGGGTGTTATCCAAAATGTTTCTCGCAATGATTGGGGACATATTTCTGAATCTTATTTTAACTATTAGTTTGCCAATTTCTTATTGTTTATTTTTTAATATTTAAGTTCATTATCTAAATCAATATATTGGAGTAAAATATGTTTTTAAATCTTAAGAATGTATATTTATTGTAGTTTAAGATACACATTAGTTTCAAGACGTTTTGTTTCTTTTATATAGACTTCAATTGTATTGAGCTGGCCATACCAATGAGAGACCTAGTCTCTTTATTTTCTGCCAGTCATAAACATTCCTATGCTCAGATTGCAGAATTGATCTTATTTTGTTAACATTTTTGTCAGCAAAGTGAAAAAAACAAACAAACAATTATTGTGGCTTTAATTTTAGAAGCGGATTCACTGTGCCGGCATCCTAACGTTCAGTAGCAATACAACATTAAGGTCTGTGGTGTCAAAATTGATCATGCCTTTTAGGTGTCAAAATGAAACTTTTTTAAAAGCTTTGTTTCCCTATTGGAAGAATGAACTGGGCTCCTGGAAATCGCTAACCTTAGTTTAAGATACATGTACTTTCCTATACGTGCTTCCGTTTAGCAAGAATGTAAAAAAATCTGAAAAGCGTCGACGTTATCTAATTTCAGTGAAAACCCAACGATGTTAGGACCAATATCTTACTCTGATGATTTGGCACATACGACTTTTTGTTCGTAACGACGGCATTAAGGCTTTAAAAAATTAATCCTAAACTTGAAAGAAATAAGTTTATATGAAGTACCATTGAATGCTTTATATAATAAAATCATTTTGATCATTTTAAACATGATCTTTCCATTTGAGCCAAAAGTGATTTTTGCTGTAAATTATCAGACAGGCTGGTGCATTGAAAGGTCACCTGCAGATACTATTGTTTGAAATCATCGATATCTACCTTTTATATTTCTATTAAAGTCAAATTTTAATTTCTTGCGGAAAGAAATCATAAAAGCAATGTGTAACTATAGAGGAGCTATAATTAGAAGTAAATTGTGTAAGGTTTGATAGTTTGAACAAACAGAACAATTAGTTGATTCGACGCCTTTCGTAAGCGAAACCTGCCTACTGTGCAACACAAAACAGAATCTTAGTGACCTACCGGGCAAATATCAGTTGCATAGACGAAATCGAAAAGTCACGCAGAGAGAGAGAGAGAGAGAGAGAGAGAGAGAGAGAGAGAGAGAGAGAGAGAGAGAGAGAGAGAGAGAGAGAGAGAGAGAGAGAGAGAGAGAGAGAGAGAGAGAGAGAGAGAGAGAGAGAGAGAGAGAGAGAGAGAAGGTAGGTACTTGCACCATTGCAGGGGGTAGAGCTTGGCATTTGTACTATTGCAGCAATCGATCATGTACATGATTTTGAAATTAATCTGGGCACAAACGTCGCAATTAAATCAATATGCAGCCAAGCAAGATGCAGAAACCTCCATTTTCTTGTATTTGCGCTTGCATGTGTTCATGCCCATGACAGATTAAGAATGTGTAGTCGTGTAGTCCTTCGATAATTCAACAAATATTTATGGTTAGCTATCACATATTTCGATTGGAACATAAATGAATCAATAAATTATGTTAAATAGAGATAGATTTTGATAAGGCTGGAATGAAAGTGAGTTGTGGAGAATATGGTGACACGTGGAGAGAGAAGATATGCAAGAGATTTTGGTTTGACCTCGTATAATTTTGCTGCCTGTGATTTTAAATAGCATGAATTACGTGCGTGTGTGTCTGTGCTTGAGTGTGTCTATGAGAGATGTCTTAAGAATTTTCACAGTGATACCACAAATAATTGACATAATATCAATGCTTTATCCACATTTAAGGAATAAAATTCGCTTTTAAAGGTAATTTCCAAGATAAGCAGAACAAGCAGCAACATATTGCGAGAGATTCTCCAGGGTTCATTGCATTTGGCTAGAATGACCTCTTCTGTTCTGCAATGTTTAGAAGAAGTAGTAAAATTAAAAACAAACCCCAACAACAATCAAGCAGTAAGACCAGGAATGAGGAAGCCAGTTTTACAGGATAGTTCTATACATACATATCTGCAACCATGATATCAATTCTTAATAATGCAAATATCCGTCCACAAAATCAGACTATATTCTAGATTGCATTCTAGTTCTTGTGGAGACAGAAGTCAGTGTCCACTTTAGGTTGCATCGTGAGAGCAACAGTTTTTGCTTTTATAAGGCCCAAATTCTCAACACCGCATAGTACCTGAAGCAACACGGGCATGTTTCTCTCATATTTAATATTAGTAAGTTCTTTTTCTCGTAATTAATCACTTTTGCACACATCTCAGGAATATTTTATGTGATTATGTGATGTGATGTGATTATGATTTTTAACGTAGCTTTAACAGTTTTTCAGTCATATCACTACGATATCTGCAGTGTGGCAGTTTATAGTGATGTCTAGCACTGGGGCATCATGCCGCAGACATGTAGCATGATGTCACACGCTGTCACATAATCATAATTACATCACATCACATCACATCACATCTTGCAGATATTTCTATTATTGCTACTCATCAATGAATAGTTACCTCAAAATTGTCTTTTCACTAGCAGTCTGCCACAATGACAGTTGTTGTATGAACTTTGTATTTTCACTAGCAGTGTACTACGGTGCAAATGTCTTTATCATTTTAGTACTCTCAGTACCTTGATTTGAATGCATTGAGGTTGTGCGAAATGGTTATGTTCAATTGTTAGTTTAAATTCATTATTTTTTTCATAATTTGGTATTAGCTTAGTTTTAGTTACTAAAATGAAAACAAATAACGCTTTGTAACTCTTTTCCACTCATTCCGCATTAATGATTTTACTTTCTGAATTTATCTTCAAAGAAAGGTAGTCGTCGCTTTTTGAGGTTAAAAAGGTACCGTGACTGGCTTAGTTTACCAACAACCGTAGATTACATGTATATCTTTGTTAAATGACTGGCACAATATTTATTCAAGCAAAATAGCAGACTTCACTTATGTGTTTGCAAAATGACTTGCTAAGTATCTATTCAAGCAATTACATGTACAAAAAGTACATTTAATGGTTAATTTATTCAAGCAATAAGATGTACAAAACGGACATTGAATGGTTAATTAGTTATTCAAGCAATTAGATGTACAAAAAGTACATTGAATGGTTAATTAGTTATTCAAACAATTAGATGTACAAAAAGTACATTGAATGGTCAATTAGTTATTTAAGCAATAAGATGTACAAAACGTACATTGAATGGTTAATTAGTTATTCAAGCAATTAGATGTACAAAAAGTACATTGAATGGTTAATTAGTTATTCAAACAATTAGATGTAGAAAAAGTGCATTGAATGGTTAATTAGTTATTCAAGCAGCAAGATGTTAAAAGGTACAGTCACTCGCAATAACATTAGACTATACTAATGTATTTGTGAAACAAATATCCCTACTCACACCCATTTTGACCCCAACCCCCACATTTACACCTTTATTACAGTTTTACGGGTTAACCAGGTCCTCCTTCAGGTAGTGGGTAATAAAAGATGTATACATCTTCAGAGACAGCGAACCATATCCCAGAGTTTCGAGTCTCTCTATTGAACGATATAAGACGAAATGAGAGACATTAATTAAACACGCATGTCCAAGTAGGAATACACAATCCCCACCTTTTCGTTGAAAAGCCTTGGCATATAAATAACTTCCCGTCTATTATTTTGCTTCTTCAATCGCGTGTACTTTTACTGACAATATAAACAGATTTATCATCTGTAATGCTAGTTGTACCAAACCTCTCCAAATAAACATAAATCGCCAAGCAGCCGATACACATAATGTTCTGCAATTACGCCTCAGTAATATGGAGGGTAATTACCCCGATAATTCTATATATGTATTTTATATTAATATATGCTGTGTATTCCATTCTACATTATTGTATTTGCATTCTCTATTATAGTAGTTTTATACTGTATAGTCTAGTTTGTATTATTCTGTTTTACATTTTATATGTGTATTATTGATTGCATCTTTATATCTGCCATTATTATAATATATTACTGAGTTTTTAAGATATGATGTTACAATACTGCAATTCCGTGTTTGATGTGCGTTTCTAATATTACACACATTATAAATTGTCTTTCCAGCTGTAAACATTTTCTTTGCAATTGACAGCTTTCATTTTATAACACACTGTTAAGTATTACAAGATTAAAACCTTCACAAACTGAAAGCTGCAATGCAGCCCAATGAAAGTTTCAAGTTGGTTGTAAACAATACGCAAGATGCAACATGTTAATGTCCCGTTATGACAACAGAGGGCGCCGTGATAACCCAAGGAAAATAGTGACGCAGATTAAGTATGATGTACTTTCTAATTATGGAGGACTGAAAAACTGATCTGATCGGCCATGTCTTGTCTACAACGTATTATTTG
Organism: Potamilus streckersoni; assembly: GCA_016746295.1. NCBI lineage: Eukaryota > Metazoa > Mollusca > Bivalvia > Unionida > Unionidae > Potamilus > Potamilus streckersoni. Next base: position 1,431,772 of record JAEAOA010000627.1, read on the forward strand.
CTGGATACTAAGACAATATAACGCCGTATTTCACAGTATTTTTGTTTTTACTCCAATGTGGATGTTTAACAACTTTGGCCACCAGGTCAGTCAAACCTGTTATTTACAGACTCAAATAGCGGTTACGTATTTGTTGTTCCCCTACATCTGGTCATAGAAAAAAAGACAACGAAAAGAGATATGTCAACACAAGAATAAGTTTATTATGGCGACCATAAGTTGCTGATACATATATGTATGATTCAGTTCTGCAAATAAATATAGGTAAGCACAATTCACAATAACATAATGTGGGTGTAAATAAAATGAAAAAGGAAATAATTTAATGATTTGTTAAGTAAAGAGATTCTAATCCAGGTATTTTAAGTCCGATATAGATGATGTTATATTGATTACATGACTTCTAATTGAAGCTGGTTTCACCAGAGAATGGGTTTTGCGTTTATATATATATATATATATATATATATATATATATATATATATATATATATATATATATATATATATATATATATATATATATATATATATATATATATATATATATATGTATATATATGTATATATATATATATATATATATATATATATATATATATATATATATATATATATATATATATATATATATATATATATATATATATATATATATATATATATATATGGCGCACCAGCGCGAAAAACTGGCGATGAGCGTGGCAAATGGTGCAAGTAGGGAGATCAACAAGTGAAGGCGCATTGAATGCTTGTCACACGAAAGTACACCGTTTATTGTGGCCGAAGATAGAAGGTGGTAAAGACACACGATACCACAAGGCGAAAGTGCAGTGAAAACAAATACATGTACCAAGGTTCTTACATTAACGTAAGGTGCAGACATTACAAACATCCGAAAGTGCAAGTACTAGAGTCAATGGGTAAAGGCGCTACGCAGAAGGAACACAATCCTACCATAATTGTAATGACACTCCGTAGGTATTACACCATCGGCTCCGGTCTTAGGTTATATAATGTAGACATTTAGAACAAAAATATTGGCAGATGTAAGGATGCAATCTTGAAAGTACATCTTACACTCATAGAAAACGCAAAATAGAATAATGCAAAATAAAATATAAAACATAGCTGTTAGTTGTTATACAGATAATTATATTGTTCCGAGGTTACATTTTCCATTGTAGGCATTGATTTTAGAACGGAACATTGCGATACTCACCATTACTGTTTTCTCTTTGCATACGAATATTTGCTGTTGTTCTGTGTCCTCCTTTTTCTCTCACCAAGTACATTACTCAGAAAATGTTTAACAAATATCTTACATAATAAGAAGCAACTAATTGTCAAGGAATTGTATAAGTTTATTTCTTTATTAAATAAATGTACTCGGTTTCATTTTCCGTAAACAAAGATACCCTAGGGTGATCAATGTATATACTACAATATTTCGAAACAGTGAGTTCGGTTTATCTTGCGTTGCAAGTGAGGAGATACCCGAGGGTGATCACTGTATATACTACAATATTTCGAAACAGTGAGTTCGGTTTATCTTGCGTTGCAAAAGAGGAGTGCTTCAGACGGGAAAAACCGAATACATGAATTACACAGACGATGTTGAGCTAAATTTCCTGTGTATAAATCCTTTACGTTACAACCAAATCCTTACAATACGAACTGTTTTGTCGATCGGAGGTCTACTTTGAGAGTTAGATATCTCCAGCTGTAGAGAAATGTAATTTATTCGTTTATATGCATTGTAAGTTATATCTATTGTATTATCATATTTGATTCCGTGTTTCTGTCGCTTCGACTAGTTTAGTGCTGTTTAGTAAATGCTAATGTTCTATTTTTCTGTGATTGGCAAGAACTCTACAAGATTGTATTTATGAATGAATGTTTAGTGCAAATGAATCGCATGGTTCACCAATTTACTTAGGAACCTATTGTGGTTTAGACGGGAAAAACCGAATACATGAATTACGCAGACGATGTTGAGCTACATTTCCTGTGTATAAATTATTTACGTTAGAAACAAATCCTTACATTACGAACCGTTTTATCGATCGGAGGTCTACTTTGAAGCCTTGATATCTCCAGCTGTAGAGGTATGTAATTTATTCCTTTATATGCATTGTAAGTTGTATCTATTGTATTATCATGTTTGATTCCGTGTTTCTGTCTCTTCGTCTAGTTTAGTAAATTCTGCTTAGTAAATGCTAATGTTCTATTTCTCTGTGATTTAGCAAGAACTCTGTGTGTTTGTGTGTGGGTGTGGGTGTCTGGGTATGGGTGTGGGGGTGTGGGGGCGTGAGTGTATGGGTATGTGTGTGTGTCTGGTGTGGGTGTATGGGTGTGGTGGGTGTGTCTGTGTGGGTGTTGTGGGGAAGTGTGGGTGTGATGGGGTGTGTATTTGTGAGAGTGTGGGTGATGGTATTTTGGGGGTGTATGTGTGAGTGTGGTGGGTGTGTGTGGGGTGGGGGTTGGGGTGTGAGGGTGGGTGTGCTTTTGCAGGAGAACAGGTCGTATGATGGCTAAAATCAGGGCCAACAAGAGAGGTGGGGCAACTGGACTTATATCCTCGGGGCCCGGGACTGTGAGGGGGCCCGGGCTGAAGAACACTTTATAATATATGTTTGAATAACAACTTGGAGAGGCCCGGTTGTTTCGTACCCCAGGGCCTGTGATCGCTCTCTATTGACCCTTATTAAACTTGAGTGTAGCCATCGAAATCGGATTACCAGTTCATTACCTTTAATATCAAGTGTACTATTGTTAACCATGCGCTTTTCCCCATTTTCATCACCCATCGTCATTTTCATCAAATACAGTTTACATGTAGACATCTCACATAACAAATTAAAATTATCTTACCTATGACATGGTGGTCCCTGGTGGTGGAGTGGTCGCTTTACAGATCACAGACTTTCATCTCATTTCGCCTGACTGCGATTATCGGACTTGGCTACTATGGATTGTTATGTACATTTGATTTATGTTGCTAGCTTAACGTTTGTCCATGATTATAAGTTGTACTTTAATATATGTTCACTTGTAAATAGAATGTTTACATAAGATTTGAGTTGAAGACCAGTATTATTTACAATTAAACTAGATTTTATGTTGGAATGATTTACATCTAGGTCAAGTGAAAACGAATACCAATATGGATTTGATAAACAATTCTTTCCTGTTTTGGATCAGTCTCTGGGAGTTTACGGTTGTTTTCAGATATAATTCGAAAGGAATTATTTATTTAAGTGCTTATTTGCACTGAAACTTAGTTTGGTTTATTGTCGACTCATTCAAAGACATTATGGGTTGCATCACTGTGTAATCTCAAGACATTCAAAAGAATTGGAATTCATTCGGACTTGTGATAAGACATTTAAGATTATTTAATTCGCAATGCTATAAGTGTCGTCTTCTGAATTTTCACTTTATTTTATACTGTAGAGAAAAAAATTGATTGTTGAATTTAGTTAAATTATTGTTTCACATTCTGTAACATATTTTTAGACCAAGAGTAGCCAGTAGCTTTCCGTGGGTAAGTGGCTTCCCCCCGGGTTTTCCAGGGATTTCCTGCACCAAATATAATGACAGCCATGTATAGCTTATGATGTGATGAAAAATGGCTTGAAACCGATAACAACAGCATTATCATATACCGAATTGCGTGTTCACCCCTTCACCTACAATGATCAACCTTGGAATATAATGACGTTCCTTACTTTATCTCGACATATTTTGTTGACAAAGAAAATCAAAACGGTTAAATGAAATGCGTAGGACAACGTAGCTGTAATTGTGAATTGAAACCTAAATCGATTTATAACCTAACAAAGAGCCTTTGATAAACTCTTGTACTTGCAGTATGTGTAATTTTAGAAGCTGTTAAAATGAGTGTTTACCTATACAAAATATTTTTGTAAGGAACTGTCAAATAAAATTACACATCACCAGTGGATACCTGAGGGGATAGGACGAGGAAAAACAGGAAATAACCATATAGTTAAAATTATATCACTGATTCACTCTAGCGACACGCTGATCACTTGACTGCATTGATTGCGCGAGGAACTCCCATTATCTACAGGTAGGTCTCATTATCTCATTTAAATATTTACTATTGTTAGATCAGTATTTTTTTCATTTCTCATTTATTTGTGGACGAAGAGGAAGTAGAAGATTATTATTAGGGGAAAAAGAAGTTTACGTTCCGTTGTTTTGTCATTATATCTACTGACAGAGGTTAAGCACGCTTGTCCATTCACTCACTCACTCACTCGAATACTAGATACCACTATAATGACTAACCCAGTCCTAACGAATAGTATTCTCGTATTTGCGGGTTCGAAAATTCGAGGTATTTTGATTAATTCTTTGAAACAAAACGTGATGGAACAATCATTTGAATCACTAGCACCTTAGATTTTAAAAATTCTTCTCTTATTTTGTTCAGCGTAATCTGTCGCTATTTATGCCTGCCTTAAATTTATAACAAATACGGAACGTGAAGTCCTTAGGATCGCATCTTCAATGTGCACAATGTATACTATTCGGTGCTAGGAGACATGTTTAACGTCAATCGGAATATCCTCGGTCTTTTCCGTTCTTTGGAGAAAGAAACGGATGTAATTCGTTGAAATTGAGAACTATATTCGGAACTATTTTTGTTCACCTGGACTACTATTGTGGAGGAAGGAGACAAAAGTCGCAATAAGAACATTGTCAGCCTCTTGTGTCGCAGCGTATGTGGTACACTGATCCAGAGGGGAATCACCACACAGATGAAATTAATATGTATTTTGAAACTAATTCTGAAGACATTTCTCTGACCGACTTAATGTACGAAGCTTTGCTGATCTGAAATAATCGTAAAAATTTTATTCAATAATCAACAAACTGTAGGATATTAATAGTGCCGTTTTAAGGCATAGGCAAGCAGGGCACGTACCTAGGGCTCCACGCAGCGGGTTCACCGCGGCGGCCCCACTCCAAAAAAAAAAAATTAAAAAAAATCGGTGTCAGTTGTGTTAACAGTTTAGTACTATATTAATAAATTTAACAAAATGATACACAAGCACATGGAAATGTAATGCAATACTCTATATCTGAGACTGAGAGAATGAGGCGAAATTCTGGTTACTTTTAATGTTTGTACTAAGGGCCAACAAACATCTTAAAACGGCTCTGGATATAAGATGAAGGATATGGGCACACAATCGTAACTTTATGGGCATTTCCTGATCAAAATATCGAACAAGAATCCTTGAATGAACCTTAAATATTTAACCATTTGAGATAAATGCGGACAGTCTAGGATGCCAGCCATTTTAAAAAATTTTCTTAGCACTTGCATTTCCTTGTTTTGTATTTGCTTAATTGCTAGAGAGGAAAACCTGCACATAAAATGTGTGAAAATCGCACGTGTCACTACGCTTGTCAAGGCACGCGTCTCGTACAAAGTTATTCTCCATACTATTGTAATGACCTTGTTGTTACGAATGAAAAGGACTAGGACGAGAGTGGTGGAGACGAGTAACTATTTGATCATGAGAGATCATTACTGTAAAGCTTAAGAAAGATTACCATTATGAGAAATCGAATCATGCACATTAGCACTTAACACGTGGAGCTTTTCTGATGGTTTTCCCGAGCTATGGGTTGAAGTGGTAGTTTCGTGAGGTGGGAAGGGGTAGAAAGAAATTTGATTGCAGTAGTTGAAAAGGTACACTGCCATTTTTGAGTCTACAACCGTGTTCTATTCCGTTGCTGTAAACGTTTCTTGACAATTGTAATGTGCAACAAGTACTAATTTTGCCACTAGTGGATGTAATAATAATGTTAAAATCAAGAGGAAGTCGTCCTTGGTGAGTCATATTTTTATATACCTTGGTCAAAGAAATTATTATTTAAGTTTTTTTTTAAAGACATTGTTTTTTCATAAATACTTGAAATATACCCATAAGTGGTTTAAGAATGTGACAGAGTTGCATGCAGAGGGTACTGAGATTGTCTAACCATTAATTTTCAAAACCAAATCTCATAAAAAAACGCGATCTTCCTAATCAATTCAAACGAAACGGATATGAAAAAGCAAACGACAATGCTATCTACACGTTAAATGCATATTATTACTATGGTCCAGTCCTCGATACGTAAACTTGAACATCACGAAATTGCCGGAAAGACCGGCTGTGTAGCATTATTGATCATTACCATTATATTATTACGTCGAATTGATCCTGGATGTGAAATTGTGTTATCGCTTTTGCTATCCTGTTATGACAATGTTCATTACACTTTGACATTATCATCCCGATGTAAATGAGTCAACATATCCGTTATTTATTGGATGCTATGACTACCTACACACCGTTCCAGTCATGATCGGTCGTTCCTAATTAATTCATAGTTTTTCTGAAAAATGTAAGAATCTTTAAATAACATCCAACAAACAACCCTTTTATACATATAAATTAATCTGCGTCGTTACTGAATGAGTCTGTATGTGATAACGAAACGTTTGAAAATAATTAAATAGCTGTTTACAATCAGATAATCAGATGAAGTATAAATTATGTTAACTGGGGTAATGCTTAATTATGTCTTGTTAGATTGAAATATTATCGTAATCACAAATTTTAAAGGTTTTTTCCCCTCAGCTTCCTAAAAAATATCAAGATTCTAGAAACACGTCTTGAAAACTATACTAAAATATTAATTACCGTGATAAGCTAACATGAACAATCTGCCTCCCAAAATAAATCATAAGGTACCTTCCATGCAGCCTTTCGTCCGTATCGGACGTACCCGCCCCAACGAAAATTACGTTTGAACATAGAGTTGGAGAAAAGATGAAAAATATCGTCAAGTCATCGTTAAAACCAGGGTCATATGAAGAATCACCCTTCTAAGGTGAAAGCTTAGCCAAGACACGCATCCGCTTTATCGATTTTTCAGATCTGCTAAAGAACATATTGAGAGAGGTGCCTATGAGTGAGTACAGTAAAATCCCCTCCCCCAAACCAAATTAAAAAATAACAAACAAACTCTCCCAAGGATCACTTGGTACGAACATAAATTAATCCATTTCGTATTTACAAAAACATTAATTTAGAGTTGTAATGACCAGTGAAGCTTCATTCAGCGAACAAATGGCTGAGACTAGATTCAGAAGTTCAAGAATAGGAATGAGTTTCAAATATCAACCAAAATTAAATGTTTCAGAAAAATTTCATCTATCTCATGTAATGAAAGGGTAAGTAAGCAATCATTTGTTATATTGTTCATCATGCAAAGAGATAAAACCTTTACAGATGGAGAGTCGAAATAGCTCTGCTGGCAGAGCGTCAGACGCGTAATCCAGAAGTCTCATTTTCGATACCTGCGATACCTGCCAACACCATACTGGCTGGCCGCTACAGTGTCGGTATTTCAGTGTATATTTGAGGTGCATTGTTTGTTAGTTAGTTGTTCATAACTTAAAAAAAAATTCATTAATGATATTTTGATGCAACATTGTATGTTGGTCTTGACCTTGTCAAAATCAGTTAATTTCTGCTTGACCTGAATTGACTTTATTCTGTAAACAACTCATACATAGCTAAAATATTATCTGTGTGTATGGGTTTAAAATCAGTTTTATCATTAATAGAAGCAAAAATGTTTTTTTTAGTCTAGGTTTAGGTTTTTGGAATTTTCTTAGTGTAGTTTACATAATGTAGGTTCTGGTTTTCATTTTGTTAACATCAGAATGATTCTAGAAGGTTATTTTACATTAGGCAATAGTTTTGTATAGAAAATGTTATTTGTGACCAGAAGGCAAATAGAAAGCTATGTAATCTTGTAAAGGTGGGAATTTTGCAATCGTGTCTTTTTAAGATAAAGCACTTTCAAGTTGTGTTATATGCTGTGTCCAGTATTTCATTCGAATCATTGAATTCAAGTGATTATTTTCTATGGAAATGCAAAAGTGCTCTGATAAAATTCGTCGACAGAGACACTCTCTGGAATTTCTAGGGAATTCATACCTGGCATTATATTACTGTGATTAAATAAAAGATTGTTGGCACATCAACACACTACAAGATACCACAGACACATTATCGCCTTCTGTTTTTGGATTTATTCTGGACTTGTATTGACGTTTATTCAGGACTTAAAATAATTAGGTTTTGTGTCTGTAGTTCTTGGATTCTTTTGGGGTTTAAATTCGCAATACCTTAAGTTCTTTTTTTTTTTCATTTTCATTTTGTAATCAGGGGAAATAAATTGCTGTATTTTAAAAGCCTGTTGCTTTTCGCTCTTTTTTGTTACTTATTTTAAGAGCATAGATTCGTAAGATCATCATATTTATATATACCTTGCTAGTTGACAAGTATCAGGTCATCTAACACGAATTCCACTTTTTGCTAAATTCGGTGCCATTGTTTCTATGCTTCACAGTGCTGTATAAATCGATTTTAGACCATTTCAGTACAATGCAGTGCAAAACCTCATATTTGATGAACATGGATTTTACAAAATCTCTCTGCTGCACAAGGGAAATTCACAAATTCATTTGAAACAAGCCTTAGATATTTTTAATTATAATTTTAGATTTTAGTCGATGAAACGATTACGCTCTTTAAAAAAAACATGACATCGATTCGCTGACATGTCTCGATTTGCGACATCATTCATAAACTATGTTTAACATGCATTTCATGCTTACAAAATACACACTTTGTTACTTTTTCAATGTGTATATCTTTATCTATTGCTTCAAGTCTACAGAAAGGTCACTATCAAACAGCAAATCGCCTTGACGAACTCCACTTTCTAAAATGAACCAGTCTTCTGATACACTCAGACCGATACTTTAGTGCTGGTAAATATCTTTTATAGATTCATATAGTTTTCCATCTATGTCAGTTATAAGTGTATTTTATAGTAAAATGGTCTCTGTTAATTTTCGAAGTCCTTACGTCTGTAAATAAACGTAGTTAATATAGATTTTCCATCATAACAATTGAACTCATGAAAATGTATAATCCAGACAGGGACTGTTTTAATCACCATTCTGTTCATCCATCAGAAAATTATTGGTGTTCTAAAAGCAAAGTATTCGCCTATTTAAAAAACTGCATTTGTGGATACAATGTTGCTGAGTTCATTTTGAGGTTTTGTATTCAGTAGAACTGGAAGATTTGCCGCATATATGTAGTGTAGAATTGTCGACGAAAAGATATGTTTGAATGAAGTGGATAAAGAGCTAACTCAGTAATATATTAGCAGAAAATGAAGTGACCATAACACAATATTTGGAGTGGGGGAAACATTCAGAATATCCATTCGACCGCTATTAGTAATCGATTTATGGAACTTAATGTTTGTGAGCTTAATGCATCGATGTCTGATTTAATGTCTTTTTCAAGGTATTTAAATAAAAGGCAAACGCTCTTTATATCTTTTGTGGTAAATATGAATAAACACTGATACGCATTTGGTAAAAAAAGAATGGGGATTGCTTGATAGATTTATGTCAGACCACAGTACATATCGGGTAAGTAGAATTAACTTGGACTGGATCTTTTATGTATGATTTATTTACGATGTTAATGACACGAACTTTTGGTCTGCATTTTATCTTTCTGTTATGACGTAAAATTTAGCTCTCCCACCAACATTGAAAAATAATTGATAGACAAAATAAACAGTGTGATCGAACAAATGTTAATAATCCAAAAAAGTCGTAATTTACTTTTGGAGTTGTTTTTGTTTTACATGCCACACATTTTTATTCGAGAGAAAGTTTTGTTCATTTTATATTTGTTTGAAATCCCCAAGGTCTCCAGTTATTAGAGAGCTAAAAACTGGTAGATCTATTAAATACATTTATATTCGTATATAAAAGCTTTTTCATCACTAATTCAGTAAGTGGTATGTTTCACAAAACTATAATGAATTTATTTGACTTTATATATATATATATATATATATATATATATATATATATATATATATATATATATATATATATATATATATATATATATATATATATATATATATATATATATGCAAAAGTAATTGGCTCAGTTTAATTACATACATACATACATACATACATACATACATACATACATACATACATACATACATACATACATACATACATACATACATACATACATACATACATACATACATACATACATACATACATACATACATACATACATACATACATACATACATACATACATACATACATACTCAGAAAAATGTAGGACTCTACATACATACATACATACATACATACATACATACATACATACATACATACATACATACATACATACATACATACATACATACATACATACATACATACATACATACATACATACATACATACATACATACATACATACATACATACATACATACATACATACATACATACATACTCAGAAAAATGTAGGACTATACATACATACATACATACATACATACATACATACATACATACATACATACATACATACATACATACATACATACATACATACATACATACATACATACATACATACATACATACATACATACATACATACATACATATATACATACATACATACATACTCAGAAAAATGTAGGACTCTACATACATACATACATACATACATACATACATACATACATACATACATACATACATACATACATACATACATACATACATACATACATACATACATACATACATACATACATACATACATACATACATACATACATACATACATACTCAGAAAAATGTAGGACTCTTCATACGTACATACTCAGAAAAATGTAGGACTCTTCATACATACATACTCAAAAAAATGTGGGACTCTTCATACATACATAGGTTTAGATTTAATGTTTATTGCAAATAATTTAGGGCTATATGCTAATCTTTAAGCAGGCAAAATACAGACGAGTAGCGAAAGACGATTAGACATAATCAAGGACAATATTTTCAAAATTATGTTTCAATTTTGCTGAGTAGTTTTATATATCAGATTTTGACGATGTATGTCCGAATTCATTTATTTCAAAACCATTCTTAAAAATGTTATTTCCTTCAACTCAGTTTTATTTACATTCATGTCGCTCTGACTTTTATCTTTGATTATTCCATACCAAACGGAACAATTATTCAAATTTATTAGCTATACACATTATCATTCTGCAATACAATCTACATTTGTATGCAGTTACCATAAACGAAATCATTAATACTATGTTGGCTCATAGACATAACGGTACATATGCATACTATTTGCACCCGTATCATGTGATACTCACGAATGAATTTCCAACCTCTGTGTTAACTGGAAATGGACCATTCCACAGATATATCTAATATGGAAGCTGACTTATGATAACACTCGTAATTGCGTTTTGGCTCATTGTAACCTAGTTACGTGACGTTGAATCTATTTACAGTGCAGCCTGTCAAATTGTTCGGACACGTATTGTTTATATGAAGCAACGGTGCTCGAAGATAGCTTGATGTTAAGAAAAAACAATAATCTGAAAGAAAAAAGTCATACAGAGTGACAAAAATACCTCAGATTACCCCCATCACCCGTTCTGACATTGGACACTCTATCATACTATCATCTTATTTGGTATAATAGAGAGGATCCAATATCAGAACGGGTCATGGGGGTAATCTGAGGTATTTTTGTCACTCTGTATGACTTTCCTTCAAATTTTTGTTCTCGCGTCGAGCTCCTGTGATACGATGTTTAAATCAGTGGTTAATCTTCAGATTTTCCATTTTTAATGGAAATTCAAATTCAATGTTGATGAGACAGATTTACAACCCAATTCTTTCTGAATCGACAACTCTAGTCATGATTTTGTTGAGCTATGTGTCTTCTGAAGCGTGCGACCGTCATGATCCACGTCTGATCACATCAACTGATTCACAGTTAAGTTAAAGAACTGGTTTATCTGAATGCTTGTGTAATGGTTCTCGCAACTAAACAGCTATAAAAATACTGCCGGCCTCATGAAAACGGAATGCATGCCGACCCAGTAGGAATATCCTATGCCTTTTCCGTCGGTGGAGAAAGAAAAAACAACCGCAGATGTATTTCGTCGCATTGATAACTATATTTTGAATAATCGATTTACCTTGAACTTACTAGATATTCCAGATTCCAGTGTTGCAATTTACATGTTCATATATATATATATATATATATATATATATATATATATATATATATATATATATATATATATATATATATATATATATATATATATATATAGACTGTTTTATTCACAACAATCGTAATAAAAAGGACAAAATAATTGGTGATATTTGAAGGCCTATAACTGCAAGGTCAGAAGGGCTGTGGTATGAAACTTAGTTGTGGCTCTAAGCGTATCCACATGCCTAATTTACAGAAAGGAGTTCAAAGATCACCGAAAAGAAAAATGTGAAGAAAAGCATACATTGATTCTAAGAGATTTACGTAGCCGCAGTTGAGAAATAAATAGAGGCAGCCTTATCGCTATGCAAGACTGGAGGTTATGAAAAAAAAGTCCAAGAGTAGCGAATTGTTTTTTTTTAATAGCTTGTTTCATTTGAATTAGATAAGACGACTTAATGTTTATTTTTTAATGTATCAACTTGGCAATTGAAGTAGTTTCAATTGACAAGTTGATACATTAAAATAAAACTTAATGTGACGTCGTTTAACGATAACTTTAGTGGGCCGGTTGAATACCTCTTTCGTGCACACGTCTGAAATCCAAGCATGAATCATTGTTTAATAATTAAGAAAAAATTATTAATATGGAATAATAATAGCTGAACATCGTTTCTTGCCATACTCGACAATTGAAAATAGTTAATTATTTTCTTTACTGGTCTGATAAATGTTGGTCGTTTATTTACTTACTTATTTGATTTTTTCCACATTTTTGTATCTGCCCTAGATGTGAAGATAAATGCAGTAAATGTGGTTCAGTATACATTTATCGATCTTCGAAAAATTGTATTTTGGTTTGTTTAAGGGGTGGGGTGGAATTTATGTACCCAAGAACAAGCTAGTCAACCGTGTAAGAGAAACGAGTCCCTTGTCACTCATTTTTTCTGTCACTCTTTTTATCGTGTGCTAGTTATTTCTACGAGTTGGCTGGATGATAATGTTACTGTAATTGCAAAGGTTTAGACAATTTGGAAAACAGAATGACTTATTCACAAGTTTAGAGGGCAGCAAGAAATATATATTTTGACAGTTCGAAAACGCAACATTATATACCCAGTATAATAATGGTAACAAAAGGAGGTTTTCCCCGGAAGTTCTCTGTTGTTGCAATTTTTCTGTCCTTAAAAGTTATGCTTCATCAAACAGGCTGACGTACCGGTCTACTTCTGTGAAGGTAAATATTTACATTTCACAAGATAGCCTCGATGACTGTAAGTTTTACATTTGGAATTTAACTAAAGAACAGTATCGCGTGACAATTTAAAACTATTTTTGCCTTCACAACGTATGTCACCCTGCATTATTATGAACTATGTTTGAACGCGTGTACAACGTTTAATAATCAATTATTATTACCCCCTCTGCTGCACTGATGAACCAAAAGGCGATGAATGGTAGAACGTGATTAATCGTTTATCGTTTCATTGGAAGGTATTTAAAGCAACAGCAATTTGACTTGCCAACCTGTAAACACAGCAGTACCATTAAAATGAACTGCAAGTTAATAGCGAAGACTAGGACTGGATAGTTTTAAATGGCCGCATAATTTATTTGACAGCCCATATTGGTGAGTAATTCTTATTAAAACTGTATTTATTTGTATAAAAGAAAAAATATTCTATTTTCGTCATGTAAAGTATACGTATTGTAATGGCTGACATCGTTAGTCTTTGTTCGTGTTTCCACTGTAAATCTTCCCTACAGCGGCTCTTAGCAACCTTGTCTTATCCGCTGGCTAGTCCATAACAACTTAGTCTTATCTGCTGGCTTGCCAACAGAAAGCTGGTCTTATTTGCAGGAAAGCCAAGTACGTATAGATAGATATAGTCCTCTAAGGTCTCACTGGATAGTTTCGTATTTTGACACCCCTAAGTTTTATGGTAAAAGGCACGAGCCTAATTATAACAATTTTAGCATTTATAAATTCACACACAATCTATATATGTAATGTGGTTTACATTTACATTGAGTTAGGCTTGAAAATGGATTGGCTTGTTGGTGACTGCCTGTCACAGTTAGACTAGTATTGGAGATCAAATGCATAATTTGGGTTGCAAATGACCGACTTGATTTACATATTTACATGTGTCTGATACCGAAGTCTTTTCTATCAAAAGTGAATGTTAAAGGAGGGGGTTGATGGCTTACAAGTATCCTTTCAACAAAAAATCATTAAGTAATTTTTATTTGTATCTTTAATGTAATATTATTATCATTTTTCTGCAATAGGTCATCGTTGGATGAAAATTTGCACAAAATAAAACTATCCAGTGAGACCTAATACTAATCGAACCTCCACATTCGGACGGCCTCTACAAAGCGGCAAGAATACTTAATTTAAACCGAATACTAATTGATTTGGTCAGGTCGTCATATTACAGGAACTGTATGAATAGATGCGTTTATACCACGAGTCTAGAACACATTTGGTCATACTACAGGGCTTGGGTGTCTGGTCAATTTCTATTCGACATGTCTATTGTACAAATCGTTTTACTAACGAACCTGGGTGTCAGGGCGTTGGACATGGCATGACAACTTGGACTATATTCCGGTGACCCGTGATGGGGGGGGGGCACCACCGTCACAATTTGAAATTCATAGGGGCCTCATAGAGAATTTTTTCTAGGGCCCACAAATTCTGTCCGCGGCCCTGCTAGTTTCGTATGCCGTTTATGTACATTTCTATATACAGTTCGTCTTATGCATGGCTATTTTAGTAGAGACATTTTATATGATTCATCTGTTTTCCAATTTGGATAGAATACACATTTCAAGAAATGTTCTGCTTCTGCAGTCCAAAAACAATACAAGTATAATCTTTACAGCATTAGGGACATTAATAATTTAGTTTAACTGGGTCTCTAAATCCATGGTATTGTAGCTAGTGAGAATAACAGACATGGTGTTTCTGCAAATTAATTAAATGATTATTTAAAAGACTTATAATTAGTTTAGATTTCGAAAATGTTGATGATCTTAGAGACAAGATAGTAGATTAAGTTTCTCTAATTAGCAAGAATAATTTGTATATTGTTTTGAAAGACATATATTTTATACTCGAATTCTGACAATTTTTGCCAACCCTTCCCTATAAACTTCCTTTATTTAAGATTTATATTTTGAGGAAGAGGTTGAAAGTCAGTGTGAGTCTGATCAGATATATTATAATCATTTTTATTCTTTCAAATCAACTTCTGGACAGCTCATTAGTGAGATATCAAATGTTTAGTTTATTGTAGGAAACATAGATTTTGTGTACCAGAAACAATCAAGTCAGTTATATAAATATTATATCAGTAGTTTTCTGTGAAGTCTGCTAGGACTAGATATATACAGAGTTTTTGAATTTGAAAGAGGGGTAGGAATGTGGAGACAGTGAAAAGTAACAATTAAAGAAATATGTAGCCCAGACATTTGCACTACCAGCTAATTCCCCAAAGTAGCTGCCACCCACCCACAACAGCAACACACCTACTACACATGACTGCTACACAAAACACGGTTAGTTCTATCACCCGCTCTTAATCTATATGCAGTTTTTATACATATTTATATACATTTCGTCCGATTTCAGGGCCAGAGTGTATCGACAATTTCTATACATGTCTATACAATTTGTCTTATTAAAGCCAATTATTTCTGTACGACGTGTCTATAGATAATTCATCGTCTTACAGGACCTTGGGTCTATACACAGTTTTCCTATTTAACTCTATACTTTTCGTCCTATTACAGGGTCCGAGTATATTGACAGTTTATATGTCTATACGATATGTCTTGTTATAGGCAATTATTTGTATACGACGTGTCTATAGACAGTTCATCCTTTTAATGGGTTGAGGTATCAAGAAAAGAGTGGGTAATCGATAGTAATCAGTATACAGTTCGTCCTAATACAGCGCATGCGTATATAGGCTATTTCTATTCACGTGCTTCTTATAAGACGTGTTTATAGGGCCCACGGTACTAATTCAGTTCCCATAGCAAACCTATGTAAAAACCATGATATAAAAATTCATTAACTTAAAATTTCTGAGTGCCCATGATCAAACCTATATTTATCAGTATAGATGAACCTGGACGAATGCTTCTGTGTAGAGGAAAGGATACGAGCCGCGGAAATTTATGGACCTGCATGTGTTTGAAACATGTGCTTTGAATTCCGCACCAAAAAGTCATGTGCTAATTTTAATTATGAGTGTTCCAAACTCAAGACTGCTCAAGGACTGGAATTCCATCAATAAAACAATGTCTCTATTTCTTTTCCCTTACAACTTATAAGCTTTCAAAATATTCTTTTTTCTTAAAACATAGCTTACATTATTAACCAATCACGGCCACTCAAACCCATGTATACTTTATTAAACGTTCACTCATTTCCAGGCTGGTTTACATTTTTCCATACCTTTAGTACCGTGTGTCCTATAGTAGTTCATTTTGTTAGAGCAGGGATCTCAACCATAAACCATTACGAGGGCCGCATGGAAACACCTTTGTCATCTCTCATGACAACTTGTGACGCCAGTTATTTTGCCGGCCACAGAATACAGCTTAGCGGGCTACAGGATACAACTTGAGGCCCCTTTCTTAGGATGTTGGGGTATTTAAATTAGTTTTGTTACACTGAAATTTCTAAAAGCGTTTTTCTTTGATCAAAGTATGAATAAAAACCTCTTTGTTACCAGTGCCGGAATTTAGGACAGATGAGGCCTTGTACTAGTTAAAATCCTTTAGGGAATAATCTCCCACGGTGTAATAGCCCAGTGTGGATGGCTAGATGGAACGTTACAGATAGCTGAGCAAAGTATTGAAAGAAATATAAACAACAAGCCCCCTTTTCAATAAATAAAAATATAAAATTTTAATCAATTGACATATAATCAAAAGAGGAATCACTTTCCAGCCAACCGACTTATTAAATTAAAAATATTCAATTAAAACATAGCCAAAATTTACTTTCCAGTTCGACTGATTGTCAGTGACAGAATTTAATTACATTGTACGACTTTCATCATGTTTCACGAGTGTTGACTTTGAGCACAATTTCCAAGCCTGACAGCATCCCCTGTCAATTGTCTTTTCACGACTTGTTTCTCACGCCTAAGTCATGTGCTTGGTCCTTTTACCAATTCTCGCTATTTTGACATCTCGTATATATAGTTTTCCCCTTTAACCCATTGGGTTCCTTCCGTATTCATCCTCCTTCTCCTTTGTCTCAAAATGATTGCGAAGTACGAAGTTGTCCCCTTAAATATATAGTATGTCTCACGCTAGACAAATACCACTACACAGCTACATATAAATATAAACTATAATTCTCGTGCTCAGATTTAGCTGGTTTACACTGCACAATTATGACCTAGCGTGATTTTAACCAATACTCCTCACATATTCTGTTTTTGCGGTATATTACCGTTAAGTTGATAAAAATGACCTTAGCTCAACTTCATTCACCCTAAGGCAAGTTATCATGAATTCCAACGTGTTTCCTACAATGTGGCTGTATATGTCAGCATATATTACAACATGACTTATTTACGTTTGGCTATTCAATGCAGTTTAATGCTCAAATTTTTATGGCATAATATCCACTAAATCCAGCTTTTCTGAAGTAACTTGCGTAATCAATTAAATATTGCAAACACATAAATATACACCTGTCGTTAACTCACAAGAGTAAATATCATCATACACATATAATCAATTCATGTATCCTAAGAAATATGACACATCCGTATATTAGTGTGTGTTCATGAAATCCCTACGCAACGCTACATATCGAATATTTAATTATTTGCATTAAGTCAATTCTCTCAATGAAATAATAATTGAAAATTCAAAGAATTAAATGTTATTAACGAACATGTCAATAGTCTTACGAAATAAATAAGATGCATGTGTGAATCATAATATATCAACACAATTGCAAATGAACAAACAAATGAAATATAATGTTAAAAATCGAAAACGAAAACTGCGTACCTTACTGTCATTTTTCTTTCCAAACAAAGACTCTCATAGCCTTTAGTCTCTTTTCTTTTTCTAAGACAACTATCGGTCCCCTTTCTAGTAGTACTCGAAGAACACTACTCACTAGCGTCTCCAGAGTCACTTTAATCTTCTCTCAAGAAAAATCTGACTGAAGAATGTTTTTGCAAGAGATAGCCCCTAAATTGTTTGTCAAAGTGTACACCCTTAAGTTTCCCGTGTCTCTCGTCGATTGCAATAGCCTGAAACAGGTTGCAATTAGCTTCCTTTGAAAAATCGATTTTTTGACGTGCTCCCCTTTTGATACGAGTCGGAGTATTATTACACTTACGCCATGTACCATTAAAAATGACCGGGTCAGCTTCTACTGAAGCTTAACATAGTTCCTTTTATGTTTAGAAATGAAATAAAGAAATAATCATTGAACTTTATCCAGACCGTTCTACTTTGATTATGTTAACTTGAAAGCACAATTTATTTAACCTTACGTTTCAACTAGTTTCAAAATTCGACACATCACTTTAAGTTATTAGTCCCCTTACTTGGGTCCTAAAGGAGGTAGGCCCGGTAGGCCTACACAGGTACTCAGGCATATATACTCAGAATATTTAGGTGTAGTTAAAATAACCAGACGTTTGAAAAATTCATCGTAATTTTATTTTGTCAAGAAGATTCCCCCCTCCCCCTTTCCCTACCGCCCTGGCCAACAGAGGCCATGTGCTTGAGCACACTTAAACACAATGGTTTATCTGGCACTGGTTGTGACTTTGAAGATTACTTATATTGTGATGTTAGTAAAAAACGAAATGCTTAGGTCCATGCCTGTTGATAACGGTTTCGTAGTTATGCCGATTTGTTGGGGGATGGTATTGTTGGGTACTTATTAGATAACACTAAGATTTTGAATCAACAAACTTCGATAACTGGTGATACGCAGACTCAGGTGATTCCTCCATAAGACCTACGCAAGGACTGCTACGGTGGCCTAGTGGTTAGAGCGTCAACCTCGGATGCTGGAGGTCGCGGGTTGAACCCAAACCAAAGGCTGATAAAATGGTACTAACAGCTGCCTCGCTAGACACTTAGCATGAAGAGATCAATGTTAGGACTGGTCGGCTTGGTTTCATAATAATGTGACTGGGTGGAACATCATGCTATATGTCTGCGGCATGATGCCCCAGTGATATACATCACTATAAACTGCCACACTGCAGACATCGTAGCGAAATGACTGAAAAATAAGTTAAAAATCCAAATCACACATACACACGCGCAAGAATATACTAATTGTGAGTGACGTAATTCCACATTATCTGACTCTCTCAATAGGACCATTGGACGACTATTTCCTGGTCAAGAAGTAACATCGATTGTAGCTGTAGGAATACATGTAACTTTGAATGGTTGTGTGATTCGTACACCTTAGCCCCCCCCCCTCGGTGGTGTGCACCATGTGCGATTCAACGGAAAAGGACTATAACATACTGTCTGTACATTTGTCTCTTACCCCGGCCATATTTTGTGTCATTTTAACAAAAGTAGTTAAGACTATACGGCAGCGATTATATTTGGTAATTCTTTCACGACTTGACGGAAAAGGGCGGACTGAGTTGCGACAGTCCAATCTGAAAACGTGGAAAAATCTTCAACCTAAAGTATCACGAATTGCAGTCGGACTGTCATGATATTTTGCACGGCAATGTTTGCATGTTGAAACAGGATAAATGTTACGAAACTAGGTCTTAATTGTCCTATCACAAGTCACAAAATATTGACTGTTCAGAATGAATTCGAATAGGCTTTAATTTTCCGATGCGATACATTATGCCTTTGAATGAGTCATCATGATTCCAAAAGTAATGCATTAATCCAAAGTCAATAAGCATTTAGTAATTCCAATGAATGATTTAAATAAATAATTCATCTTGGATTATATCAGACACTGACTGTAAAACAGGAATTAATTATTTGTTTATCAAATTCCTATTCATATTCATTCTCACTTGACCTGTACTGTAATGTAGTTTGACAATTTCAGATGGAAAACCGTGCCTGACTGTAAACAAGTATGATCTTGAACTCTTGCTTGGTAAATAAGCCTGTTTCTGGAATGTCCTGAACTAAAAAGTTATGTCAACATGTTATTTATAATTTACAATTATGGGCAAAAGTTAGGTATGTAAACATCCTGCATTCAAATGACATTATCTTAAAGTGCAATCTATCACCATGGACAAAGGTCAAGCACATAATACAGCTATACAAGCAAAATAAGAAAGTAATTATCACGAGAAGGAAATAATCCATCTTCTTAAGCGATTAAGTATCTGATTCAAATAGGAGAAACAACAGCAGCAGCAACATTAGCAATAATAATAATAACAATAATAATATAATGATATTATTATTATTATTATTATTATTATTATTATTATTATGATTATTATTATGATTATTATTATTATTATTATTATTATTAGTATTATTATTAGTAGTAGTAGTAGTAGTAGTAGTAGTAGTAGTAGTAGTAGTAATAGTAGTAGTAGTAGTAGTAGTAATACCAGTAATACCAGTATTAGTATAACTTACAATGACGGCTTTTCATCTAATCAAGGAATCAAGGTGTCCATACAATGTCAAATTTATTAATGGAATTATAATGTTGGGGTAATGAAATGGGACCCCAGCCCAATAGCAATTTGTTTATAGAAAAGGCATACAAAGTTTGTCCATGTTAGATCTTAAACATAAAGATGCATTTCACGTCACAAAATCCTTAATAGGTTTTATGATTGGTCTTAATTTAGAGTCTAAATTTTCAGACTACACGTTTGTTCAGAACAGTGTCATATTCTATTGATATGACATGCGCCTTTAAAGTCGATATGTATACAGCTTGTTCTTTGATTCCAGCTGAAGAAATTTATTAGTCTGCAATAAAAAATAGTATCGCATTAGATTTGAACCCATATGCTACAGCTACATTTTTGTTAGTAAAACAATTATGCTTTAACTGTAAACATTTTGCACACGATACTAAGTGAACAGTATTTGTAAAACGTACCCTTAAAAATGAATGTAATGTCACGAAAACTTAATCAAATCATTTGTATTCACATGCATGTATGCAAGTATGTATACAAAAGTAACAACACATTTCACATGTATACTTGTAGTGATATGTTATGATTTCAACAAAATGTCATAAATTATAGTTTAAAATCAATTAAGTTGGATTGTTAAAAAAAAAACACTTCAGTGACAACAAATTCTAATCTGGTCATTTGGATATCCATACAAACAATATGCCTCTTTCCATATATTGTTGACAAGTGCTTTTTGCGTGGTCGTGATAACAACCTCCCTAAACGAACATTGGATACTGCGTACGGACAGATTTGAAAACTCAGAACATACCCTCTGCAAATTTGATCATATTAGCGATTTACAAATTTAGATTCATAAGAGACTCATAAGAAATAGCATACTGCGTTAACCGAAATCGGTATTTATTTACTAACTGATATTATGCTGTGAATTGTCGAGCTTTGTATAATGTAACTTTCCAAAATCCTTCACTTTCATCCCACCTGGGAATTTATGTCCAATAGACGTTATAAATTGCTAGATTCTGGCTTGCATATTTCGTGCGAATGACGGATTATCAAATAAACAGTACACATTATTCCCATAAATGCATGCACAAATCATTCCTATCAAATCCAATTATCACGAAATCAACAACTTTGTATATCGACGATCACGAGTTACAAATTACTTTCAAAAGCTGAATTTCTAATTGACTTTCTAATGTAATTGAAAATGATGATCAATAATTTCCAATCCATTTGTGATCGGGAAATTACTTTCTAAATAAATATTAATGAGTTTTTAAGATCCTTGTGAAATAAAATTTAAATATCAATCGGTTTTGAAAAGCTTGTTTTTCTTTGTTAAATTATAAATTTGAGGACAGATGATTCGAAAAAAAAAATGGGTAGATTTTAATAGCTATTGTTATTACAGTGCTTTTCCATTTGAAACTGCAGACTCTACTCGCTTATAAGTAGTGTCCAATTTTAACATCAAGGATCATACTCTGTCGGTGCATTATGGACTGGCTTTTCAGGGTATATGGTCTTTATTCTGCCGAATGCTCCTAGCAAACTGCATTAACCCAAATCTGCTGACGTATTATTTGATAGCAAATCAAGGTCTATGCCTTTGGATACAAACTTATGAGCGAGTCATGCGGTCTTAAGTTTACAGCCTCAGTTTACCACATTGTCGGCACACTTTAAGTATACTTTCTGCATTTTAATATTTTTGATATCACATCATATTAATATAAAACTTTCTGATTGGTCCAAATACTCCCATGAAATTATTGTGCAGTATTATTTACTGACCGGCTGCGATCGTGGGAAAATTTTCCAAACTTCGCCTTCTGAAACTTTTTCTTTTTACTGTTACTATCAACATTTGACGGCCATTTTTCGAATCGATTTCCCAAAGAGAACTGGGAAGGAAGGTCACGTGTCTGAATATGACCTATTTACCCCGCACGTGCCAGTTGCGCCATATATAGCTTATAATGCGCAGAAAAATGGAGTGAAACCTAAATATGAACAACAATAAGAAAAACAAAAACTAAAACTTAGGGTATAGATAAATTTATATCGGCCGTTGATGGTGGTGGTGGGCTGTATACCATTAACACGGAATCCACCATTTGTACAAGAATGGTTTAAATGCTACCTTGTTAGAGTAAACTCTGTTCAAAGAAGTGGACACAAACAAGTGTCCCAAATTAAAGAACGTTATCCAACCACAGCATGTTTATGCTGTAAAACAGTTCAAACGATCCAATGTTTATGTGATGTATCTCCGACTCTATATATATAGTTTGTCTATGTCTGCTGTGGTGTACTGTTCTAAAACAAATGATGCAAATATCCAGTCACAAATACATTACAATAAATCTGGAATTTCTGCATCCAGTAATCTTCCTTCCACGTAAATATCCAATAACAATTGATAGCGGGACAGACGTCGGAGAGTCATACTATATGACACAACAAGAAACTTCCATTAGGCATTGTGTTGAAAATTGATGTTGTCGGAGTCAAATGTTCTATTTATTCGGAAGGACATTGGTTGAATGAATTAGAAATTGTATTTTTTACTATTTATTTTATAAAAAAATGTTACAAGTTAAAGAACTGGAAAACGTTCCACTAAAGAATGGGACGAATCAAAGGATGAGCCAGAATGACCATTTTTTCTTCTTTCTCTCTAAACTATTTTCAATAAAAAAAATTATATGATAAACAGAATCTCAAATTGGAAGTGATTTAATATTACATTTATGAAACTTTTGAATAATGTCTAGCTTTATATTATTCAACATTATAAAATTGGCTTAAAAATCAGTATTAAATCATTACCGAATTTAGATCCTCTATTTATTAATGTGATAACAAGCGAACGTTATATATGAGATTTATGGAAGGACGAACATTATTTTTGATTCAACTTCACAAATACTGAACACAATATTCTATTAGAGTGCAGTTTAGCGTATTATGCCTTTGTTAAAGGCTAGTTATTCGTCTATGCCTTAGTACCAACATATCTAGTTTATAACAGGCAATGTAGCTGCTTTTTGTATGATAACAAATTCAAAAGCATTTGAAACTGACTATCGTATTGATTGAACATTCGAGTCATCATGTCCCAATGTACTAGTTTATCGACGTATTCTTCCGTCTTCTGGAGGCGTTATGAGAGAGAGAGAGAGAGAGAGAGAGAGAGAGAGAGAGAGAGAGAGAGAGAGAGAGAGAGAGAGAGAGAGAGAGAGAGAGAGAGAGAGAGAGAGAGAGAGAGAGAGAGAGATGTTTAAGTTATGAAATGGCATTAATTTAGAACACGACTCACTCACGCTGGTCTTAGTCCTGAATCAAATCATAAAGCAGGCAGTCTATAGACACTTCAAGAAATAAATAAATAAAATAAATAAATATAACATAGACGAGTTAACCGCCTTCAACCTTCATCTGAACGTTTTAAAATTCACCTGGGTAATTTCATTAACTCTTAATAAGGTAAGTTAGATTAAGTCAAGTTAAACTCGTTATTAGTAGCCACTTAGCGATGTAAGACAAACGGCGTCCTATAACAGATGTGGTTTAATTAGAGACTATTTTAAGTTTTTTCTGTATCGTATACCTGAAAGAAGGTGACTTTAAATGACTAGTTTTTACTTAACCGAGGTGATCTTTATGCAGGTTTGACTGTACAGCACTATTTTGTTTTGAAAACGTTCTTAATAAAATTTCATTTTATGAAGTTGATTATTCTGTATTAGGCCTATTAGTGATGTGGAGGATCAAACGAACCTTCTATTGCGCACAAAATACGATTAACATCTGTACAATTTTGCGAGAGAAGCGTTGTTTCTCTGCAGTGCTAATGAGTTCTGATTTTTTTATTTTCTTATTACCTTTTTGTCAAGCCCATTATCTCAAAAACACGAAACTATTGATTTCCATTCCCCATTGTAAATATTTGTTTGGTAACTATTGATCACAACTAAAGTAATTGGAAAACATTTGAAAGCACTACCTCTTTGTGAAATAATTTCAAGCATTTTTAACACATTCGTACGTGCTATAATCACAATGAATATGTTGTGTCATTGCCTCGCTGGGGTGACATAGATTTTCCATTTTCCTGTTACTTAGAGAAAGATATTCTTTCGTGTATATATATATATATATATATATATATATATATATATATATATATATATATATATATATATATATATATATATATATATATATTCTGAAACAGATCACTAACAGCGCCATCTAGGAAATGCATGGCTGTCATAGTTCGTTTTGAGTAAACTGCATTTATTTTGTAATCGCTCTCATTTAGGTTTTTTGAATCCGACGTTCTGGTTTGAATCATTCTTGCATTTGCTCTTTATTTTACTAATTTTATTTTAGAAATTAAACATTTAACGACGACATATACCGTTTTCAGTGTGCCATGCATTTATACAAAAGACAAATTATGTCATTGCCAGTGTGCCATGTAGTATAGGGTTGATACAAAATACAAATTATGCCATTTACAGAGTGCCATGCAGCAAAGCGTTTATGTACTGGACAAAGTAAGTATACTTCGACATGTGGTAAAGCGCTTATTTTAAGAAAGGAAGAAATACGAATACAGAGATTAAAGCAGATGTTTTCAACACGTATTCTTTAGAGCACTTTCATGGTTAGGAAAAGTGAATAATGTCCAAAAGTTTTCATTATATTCTTTAACAGGTCAAAGCCAGATGCAATTCTATCGACATGGGTTGTGGGTCATCGTCTGAAGTACAGGACACAAATAACAATAACAACAAGAAAATCAACGAAAGCAATACCAAGCCAAACAACAACAACAATAATAACAAGAAAAATGACCAAAGCAATGCCAATTCAAACAAAAACAATAACAAAAACATACAAAAGATTTCAGAAGAAGACAAGAACACCAAACGAAAGATTCCAGAAGAAGAGAACTGGCAGGAGCCGGAAAATGAAGATGTGAGTGTTAATAATTGTAGTTGTAGCAATAGTAGAAGTAGCAGTAGTAACAGCAGTAGTATAGGTACAATAGCTGATATTATTGTTGATTTTATTGTATTTGTGTTTTTTGTAATAGTAGTAACAGCAACAATGATAATTATCACAATCATGATTATGATAATAATGATGATGAAGGTAATTAAAACCACCCTTAACACTGGTAGAGGCAAACGCACTGCCATAGGCCACAATCGTAATCCGCTTCCCACTGTAGTATTTGCAATCATCGATTCAGAAAAACGTCGCAGAGAGGCTTCGTTGGTAAATTTACTGACCGACGCAGGCATTGTTGTTATTTATGGAGGTGTAACCATCTTTCGTTCTGCCCGTAGAAATGCAACGGTCTTTTATGGTCAAACCGGCAATCGTCGCATTTGATCGTAAATCGATTGAAAGGCGAGCGATCCTGAATTTTTTTCACCGGTCTGTAGCTAGCGCATTTGATGCCTTCAACGATCCTTAATGCAACTTCCTTAGATATCAGTGTTGCTAGCGAGACCAATCATGCAAGCACATTTGGGTCTTCATGGAACAGTCCCTGGATAATAGCACAATGACCATTTCCATAATGCGTCACGTGAACTCGATTTGACCTATTGTTGACACTCATAGGTCTTACACGTCCACGTACGAATTTCATGTTATTAAATATCAGGCTGATATGCAATGTACAGTTGACTATTCAAAGTCTTCCCGCGAAACTCTAATGCTTATCCATCCTAGTCGACGAGGGTAAAACGAAAGTGCGCCGACCGGACAATGCTGCATGGAAGCAAATCGAAAGAAAATTACCTTTGGCGCATCTGGGGGACCCCCCCCCCAAACAAAAACCAATATAAAACCTTGATACGTTATAACAAAACCGGAACTATTTAATTGCCGCTGATTGCTTCACATATTTGATTCACCTGAATCGTTTATGTAATCCTGACAATATCTGGCGAGGTATAGTTTTCGGACCAGTCGGATCCTACACACAGAAGTTGCTCGCACTCGGGAATCTCGTCTGCTTCGGGTCAAGCAAGAACTGTTCTCCACGATGACCATGTGATGTCAACCGCGTACTGTGGAGACTCAACAGAGACGACAGAGCAGAGTGTAGGACTGTGTTCGTGTATGATGATTTTAAATCTATTTTGTTGGTGACCAATGAAATCCCACGTCAGGTCTCATCAGTGGCCGATATCTAAGCCGATTACGATTTTCAATTACTGGCATATGTCACGATCATACGACATGCACTGGTCGAAATATCAGTAACTTACACAAAGGAACAATAACATCGTAAATGGACAGAAGTATTACATAAATTGCGGATTGTGTTCCCTGCATAAAACTAGTTATCGGTAGTTGGGTGAAAATGTCACGTAATTCCATTTCAGTATTACCATTCTGAAAATTTACGTTTAGTCGAGCAGTTTTGAAATAGAAAGTTTGTTGAAATACATGTTTGCTATAAATAGGTCCGATAAAGAGACGAAATTTCTGCTGTTAATACAGTTATATAACACATTATTACAAAGGTTCAATAATGGTAATACTTCATACTTGTTTGGACCGAAAAATTAATCTACTCATGTCTTGAAGTTTTCGCAAAACAACAGAATACAGGGTATAAAAATATTTATGTTGGTTATTGTCAACCTACTTACTCTATCTCCCTCCCGACACTATCGAATCGCTCCGCCACTGCAGAATTAACGATATCAATGTCATATAGAATAATATGTTTCCCATGTTCATTATATATCCTTTATTGATATTGCAGGTCACAGTTCCACCCACTGAGAGAGGATACCCCGCGGCAACAGTACCACCGGGCAGAAAGGATGATATTTTTAACATGAATAACTTTCGACACATAGAGGAGAGAGCTAGAAACGTAAACTCAGTAGCAATCATCTAATGTTCATTCGAATATAATTTTGAAATGATACAGAACCAGATTAATCTAAGAAAAGAGATGCACTCAAGTTCTTGTTATTTAGTAAAAACTAACAATTCATTTTTGACTATAGTTTGATAAATGTTAAATTATCTCGATAGTGTATGTTCATTACAAAGTTCGATTGCTTTATTATGGTAGTTCTGTCACGTTTGTCACGTAAGTTCTATTATCCGGTCACAAATACATTACAGTAAATATGGGTACTTCTGCATCAAGTAAACATTCTTTAACATGAATATCGCCATATGATGTAATATTTACTTGTGAAAGTCATACTTACGGTTATGTAAACATGGACCATCAACTGTACGGGTATTGCATCAAACAATGCGACATGATACACATTGGACATTCTGTGATGAAAAATAATTTATCTCTAAATGTTCTTTTTATTCGGAAGTACGCTTGTTCTTGATATATAATTTGTAAGAAACGTAGTATCTACTTTTAAACGCCAAATACTAGGTTAACTTTTGTTGGAATTATTTTTTACGCACAACAAGTTAAAGATGCATCTTCCGTCAGGTTCTTCTTTCCTTCTAAATAATTTCACTGAAATAAACACTATGTAATTCAAAGAATCTCAAATGGATAAAGATTTAATATCAAATTCATGAAACGTTTTGAATAATGTCCAACTTTTGCTCGCCATGACTCGTAAAGCTGCACATTATTCAATTCGTTTCATAAAGTCAATGGTAAATCATTACTCATTTAAGATTTTCTATTTACGTTTATCAACAATTAGATTACGTTTCTTACAGTGGTTCTCTTAAGTTCGTCACGGTAGAGCTATTGTCTTTGTCACGATAGTTCTATTACGTTTCTGAAGGTAGCTTCATTACGTTTTTCACGGTAGTTCTATTACCTTTGTCACGATAGTTCAATTACGTATGTTATGGTACTTCTATTACGTTTGTCACTGTAGTTGTATTACGTTTGCACGGTAGATCAATTACATTTGTCACGGTAGTTCTATTATATTTGTCACTTTAGTTCTGTTACGCTTGTCACGGTAGTTCTATTACCTTTGTCACGGTAGTTCAATTACGTTTGTCACTGTGGTTGTATTACGTTTGTTGCGATAGTTCTATTACGTTTGTCACGGCGGTTAAACTACGTTTGTCACTGCAGTTGTATTACTTAACTCCATCAATCTTTATCAGGCAATATAATACAAAATACATTTTTTTTAGCAAGATCTCATGAAAATTGAAGAAATAAAAAAATCCAATTGTTCTGTGTTTGACATCCCTGTCATTACATCATTGCTTTTATTATTGTTTCTATGAAATATATCAAGCTAGAAAAGCAGACTTTGACGGTCTTTTTATTCGCCCTCCTCGACAAGCGTCATTTACAATAATGAACATGGGTGTTAGTGTTACGAATTATGTAAGTGATTATATATATATATATATATATATATATATATATATATATATATATATATATATATATATACACACATATATATATACATATATATACATATATACATATATAAATATATATATATATATACACACATAAATATATATATATATATATATATATATATATATATATATATATATATATATATATATATATATATATATATATATATATATATATATATATATATACCATTTATAGACTCCGCCAGACAAAGCCGAGACCTACGAGGCTCTCATCGACCATCTGACCTCCGGTTTGCAAACTGACCTTGAAAAATTGAGAGCTATATTTATATGGCTTGGGTCGCAAAATATGGATGGCGCTGATTATTCGAAAGTTACATCTAGCGACAGTCCTATTGGCTTTATGAAGCTTATAAAGGAAAGTCGAGGATCATATGCTTCGTTTTTTACTCTTCTGTGCAGGTATGTGGAGCGGTTTCGTGCTTGAAGTTATCTTTTAAACCGAAGGAAAAAAGTATGAGATCTCTGTGATAATTCATGCGTTCAATCTCCTTTACCATCGTTGTAAGGAACAAAGTTAAATGGATAGTAAATATAAGATTTCCATTACATATAGCAACAGATGCGACGATACCAAAACCATTTTAAATTTGGGGTTGATTGTGTCCAATTATCATTTATATAATATGTGTAGCACGTGTACATACATAATCATGTAATATCCAAACGATGTTGCAAAACGGAGAAGACTAAGTCCAAATGAAACGCAAATTGCCGTCTTGGACAGGCCAAAGGATTGCACGACACACGAAGAGAGAATAGTGACGTAGCTACAAATGCATGGCCTAAAAGTCTTGCTAGCAACCTCAAAATCTATTACAAAAAGCTGGAGTAATGAGAGAATGGAAAAGCTATGCACTACGGACAAAATAGTTTATATGAGGCTAATTCTCAGTGTATATATTATTAAATTTGCTTCAAGCTTAAATGGAAAGTTTGTCTAGTAAATTATTTATATTTTTCAAGTACTTAAATGTATAAGCAAAGTTGTACTGTCATATTTTCTTTATAAATCATTTCTGGATATACAGAAATGTATTAGTTTTTATTTCTTTTTTCTTTTGCTGTGTTTTGTAAGTACAATAGTAAGCATTTCATAATACCCACAAAATCTCTATAATCTTGTTCATCGGGTTTATTGACTTCCTTAAACTAGGAGTGCTATGCTTAAACGTGTCATAACCTTGTACATAGTGTTCATTTACTTCTTTTAAGCAAGACTGCCAATCTTAAACGTGTAATCTTGTACATGGTGTTCATTTATTTTTTTTACCAGAGCTGCTAAGCTTAAATGTGTCGTGTTCATTTATTTCCTTTTATTAGAGCTGTCAAACGTAATGTGTCATTTTCACTTTACTTCATTTTACCAGAGCTGCTAAGCTTAAATGTGTCGTGTTCATTTATTTCCTTTTATTAGAGCTGTCAAACGTAATGTTTCATTTTCACTTTACATCCTTTTACCAGAGCTGCTAAGCTTAAATGTGTCATAATCCGAGGAATTGCTAAGAGCGCTGCATATGAGGTGGGAATGTCAGAAGAAAAGTGCCAGACGTTGAAGAACTCATGGACAGCAGTGTATGTAGAGAAGGGGTGGAGACTGGTGTTTCCTTTGTGGGCATGCAAGGCATTAGTCGGCCACTCTCTTGGCACCTACACAAAAGTGGAGGAAAAAGGTATCTTTAATGGAGTGCTTTTTTTTCAACATTTTCGGACATAATTTTCTTTTCAATTATTTCGTTTCTTTTAAGGCAAATTTGTCAGTCATATTGAGATTTTTGCGTAGGGGGTTGGGGAGAAAATATATAACTGTCATACTAGGCCGGTGATTCGAAGCAGCTGTTTTGTTCGAAATTTGTTTAGAGTTCTTCTTCAGGACAAAACAAGAAATCAAATACAGAATTTAGACAACAAAATTAAAATATTGAGCAATGCTAATGTCGAATTTTGTGCGTATAGTTGTTGCATAAATGTTTTAAATGTCGATTTTCTAGACGATACGAATCCTACAGATACTAAATACCAGACAAAAAGACAACATAACCTTTATTTCAAATGATACAAGGACAGGGACACTATAGCTACCTGACAACGAATGCAATGTCAAAACAAATGCTCTCTTTCAACGTAATATTTATTTCTATGTCTACAATATGGCGATTTGAACAGATGCCTGTATTAAAAAGAGAACATTTTTGTTACCAATAAACACATACACGTTATTAGATCTGAAGAATGAAATAATTCCTTGCAGGACAAGCTGTACGACATAAGGAACAGGCAGCATCAGGGGAGACTATCCGTCATCTGAACGAGTATTTCTTTTTGACGGATCCAGAGGAGTTTATTTTCATGGCTTACCCGGATGATAAAAAGTGGCAATTAATTGGCAATCCTTGGTCCCTATCCAAGTTTATTGATGTTCCCGAATGCGAACAAAACTACTTCCAGCAGAAGCTTCAAATTACGAGTAGATTCAGTGGAAAACTTCACACAGTGGATGGTGAATGTGAGGTTACGATTCAGGATCAAGAGGATAATCTGAGTCTCAGCTATGAACTTTACTTCAACCACTTGGAATCTGGTAAAGATATTTCGCCAACGTTGCAACCAAATAACTATGTGTTGATGATGTGGCAAGATAAGAATTGGATCTTCCGTATTCGTTTTCCAGAGTCTGGTGTATACAAGCTCACCGTTATCGGAGGCTACACTCCGTCAGACTGTATAAAGTTTTGTTCCTTCAAAATTCTTTGTGAAGAGGCTAAAGAGGATTGCCATCCTTTTCCAACAAATCCTGACATTGGATACGGACCTAACAAAGAAACAGAGAAGGCGGGCATTCAGGCGAAATCTCACACAACAGGGATTGTCTATATTGTTGCCTACCAGGAGGTAAACTTTGCCTTTCATCTGATAAAAAATGTGGAAGTGACGACCACGTTAGTACACTGTTCGATGTCTGAAGAACAACTGAAAACGTGTGTAAAGCAAAAGATTGAAAACAGAAAGATGCAAGTTGGAGTGCGCGTTCCAGAGAATGGGGAATATGCATTACAAATGTTCACGCGAGATAAGAACTCCAACAAAGATTTCGCAAATGTCTGCAATTATCTTCTCACGTCTGAAACGAAAAGGAAGAAAAAGAAGAGAAACTATGAGGTATGTTAATTCAGTAGTTTATCACAAGTAAACAAGCATCAATGTTCAACAAATCCGTTTCGTTCTCAATATCCCGTGCCTTTCCTCTAGCGGAACATCACCTTAAATGTAGCAGCTGATTTGTCAGTTATTTGTAGTGTAGCAATACTACGTTCCAGCGCTCCATGGTATTGTTAGGAGTTATGCCCAGATGGCCTCTCTATGTTTTATTATTTTAGCAGCATTTTTGCTTTTAGTGTTTATAAGATTTTAACTAAAGCTTACATATATAATTCTGCTGATGGTACCTTGAATGAAGTTGATTTATAGTATTCATCTGCAAGATTTTTAGGCGTTATATGTCACCTCCTGTTTTTCCCAGAGCCGTTATAAAAAGTTTAGGAGCCCTAGGCACAAACTCTAATCTTAAAAGTAACCAAAATTACATTTTAATTTCTCAGTCTCAGATATAGTGTATTGCATTACATTTCCATGTGCATGTTTGTCATTTTGTTACATTTATTAATATAGAACTAAACTGCTAACACAACCGACACCGAAATTTTGTTTTTGGGCCGCCGCAGGGTTCCCTGGTGCCCTAGGTACGTGCCTCGCGTGTCTCTGCCTTAAAACGGCACTACTTTTCCCATCCATCTATTTCTGGTTTCTGTAGCATAATCCGAGATTTTGTCAAACACTGAATAAAAATGTATTTGAATCCTTGGTTTTGCGGGGGGTGGGGTAATTTGTTAATATAACAAAAACAAACTTGCGCTATGGGACCGGAGTTAATCGTACCAATCTGAATGCGTCAAATGGCGTAACGACCAATACTAATTCTGGGTGCAGTTGATTACATGGCTATGGCCGAATGAGTATTCTTGCAGTACTGACATTTTAAATGTTCACGAAACATCCGGAACATGTCCTGATAGGATTGGAACTAGTTTCAATAACATTTTATATTGATTGAATGCGCCATCATACAATATGGACTGTTCTTGCTATAGAAAGAAAACGCTGACAGCTTTGAACTAAATTATCACAATTAATTTATGTTTTGAGTATTTGGAATGCTTTAAAAGTCTTTACGCAATTTAGTCAATTTGTTATGCATAAAATATGCATATAAGCTGCTTGTCATGAAATCTGAATGATTTAATCAAAGATTGATTTTATTTTAACTACGGTATATACTGGCTCGAAAGTTGAGTTCCACTGCAAACTGCACCTACACAGATTTGCCATCGCAATATGTGCGTGCAATATGCGCGGACAAATCCAGGTGTATGTAGTTTGTTTGGAACAAACATCTTAGACCCTCGTCTGCTGATGTATTATTCGATGAAAGTTCGGGATCTTTGAATAAGTTTTTTTAAAATTGTGCATATTCATTCAAAGTCTAGCCATCCAATCACATAACCACATATGTTACTTCTTGTTTTTTTTTCCACGTGAACTATCTGTATCATTTTTAGCTGTGCAATTAAAGTAGTCCCAATATGGCGAAAATGAATAACGTTCGATCTGCCTTGGTCATTATGGAAAATCCCGAGATGTTGCAAGTAATCGGATGACAGATTACATAGTAATTGAACAACATATACCGTCTGAATTCACTTATAAGATGTGTCAAATTGCAAATTACACAGACCCATATCTGCCATCTCATAATGCGCCTGCATATTTGGAACTGTGCAGTTTATTAGGAGTAATCAGTAGAACAAACTACATAGACTCTGAGCTTCAGGCACATTATGATTCGGCAAATCAGGATTTTTGTCGTTTGCAGTTTAAATGGACTTATAAGCGGGTAAATACTGTAGCTGCATTAATAGACAGAGAGAGAGAGAGAGAGAGAGAGAGAGAGAGAGAGAGAGAGAGAGAGAGAGAGAGAGAGAGAGAGAGAGAGAGAGAGAGAGAGAGAGAGAGAGACAGACAGACAGACAGACAGACAGACAGACAGACAGACAGACAGACAGAGGGACAGAGACAGAGACAGAGATGCTGTCTGTTATTAGATTTTTTTCAGTTGCTACTTATTCGTTCATTCACTACAGTCAGACACTTTGTACAACAAACACTACCTTTTGTTCTAGAAATATTAACTCCATATGATGCCAGACCTATACATAACAATAAATTTGTTTTCAGACTCCAATTGAAAAGAACGCACGCTCAGCGATTCAGGAGAAAACACATTCTCGAGATATTGAAGGTCTAGAGAAAGCCATAGAAAAGTTTCAACGGTTAGAATTGGATGAGAAGAAAGGTGAATTGATCAAGGCAAATGATGCGCTTGAATTCAAAAAGGTTCAACACGGTGAGTATCTGTTATATATTGGCATATTTAAATATATAAATAATTAAAATCGCCGGGTAATAATAGTAGCTTTTAATGATAAACTCGAAGACTACAGGGACTAACTTAAATGGTTCGAGAGATTAACTATTCGAGCCAATTTGGTAGATCATAATCGTAATCATCTTAAAGGGACTTAAGCACGAGTTCGAGCGAGCGTAGCTGTCAGAGTTAACTACACTTGAGAGATCCGACTAATAAAAACCAGATTACATATAATTTTAAGATATACCCTGTCTGTGTTTCATAAGATTAATCAAATGACTTTGTATAATGCGGAAAGAACCATACGAACCCATTCCCTCATTTGTATACTAATTACATTTTGTCAATGTATATGCTACTGATGGTACACCTTGTTTTCATGGTAACCAAACTATATCGAATATATAGAATTCTAAGTATGGAAAGGCACCCCTTCCCATAACTTGCTTGGCATGAGTGCCAAGTTTGATTGAAAGGTCAAGATCGTTCTGAGAGTTATGCCAATGAAAGGAAAAAGTGTATCGATAGGCATACGAACGGACATAGCACTAGTGATATCCCCTCACCTTATTAGATATCAAGTGGAAAAAAGCTAATATATTTACAACTGTTTTTCAACGTAACTCAATGTTGTACCTCCAAAATTTCACAAAACTTCTTAAAAGTTTGTGAATATAGTTGCAATCTAGAAAGACTGTAGAAATGAACTCATACCTAATCTAAAACTTGCACACTTTTTAAACTAGTAATGCATGAGGACATTGTTCATTTGATACTGTTTTGTTTTAAAAGTGCTGTCCACTTCCACTTTAAACGCAGTACACAAAAATCTATTTCCGCAATGTTGAGTTTGATTGCATCTGCATAAATAGCTAGGTATATTTTAATCGTAATCTATTTTTACTTTATGTTTTCGATCTATATTTTTGAAGTTTAAAGATTTTAAAATTTTAACACAATGTTTTTTTTTTTGCGCTGACAGACAGTTTCGAAACCAAGTGCACTTTAAAAAATTTTGAAACTTGTTTTGTTAAATTTTATTCTCTAAAAGAGTTCAAATGTTATTGATAAATCATTCAATGCTAAGAAAAGTTCAGTATTTACTAAAATAAGGAGAACTGATCCATTAATCTAACCCCTGTAATTTTCGAGTATATGAAGTCTGGAATAGGGGGATTGATTTTAAATGTGTTTAAACTAACACATAGTATCAAGAATATAACTTTCATACGTCTTCAATTTTAGAGCTTGGTGATGCAATCAATCGAAGACATCTGGAGACTCTTGACAAAGCCATTCAACATGGCCACGAGTCCAGGTTTAAACCCAAACTTGAAAACCTCATCAAAGAAGCGGAGGATGTCAGGGATCACCTGAGACAGCTTAATCGGTTTGCGCATGAAATACTGGAGATGAAGCAGACGACAATCGCTGAGCTGCGGAGCTACAAAAATCCTCCCGAGGTTGTGAAAGACGTCATGACAGGCACATTTTTGATGCTGGGCGAAAGAAAAGATCAAATTGAGGTATGTGCAAAATCGGATAGATTTTCTTGCCCCTTTTGTCTTGAAATTTCTAACAGAGCAATGAATAGCAGTTGTTTACTCAAAAGGCATATGGTGGCATTAGAAAATAATATTATAATGCAGGAAGATACAAAATCTTAATCAAATATTAGGGAATAATTTTACTATAAGATAATTTCTGATATCGTAAATTTTTATTTGTGTAAAAATAAACCGGTTTGCCAAAAGTGTGTGTATGTATAAATAAATAAATAAATAAATATATATATATATATATATATATATATATATATATATATATATATATATATATATATATATATATATATATATATATATATATATATATATATAATGCATACATAAAGACACAGACCCTATTAGGATTAATACCGTAGACAGGGGGAAATTTAAATTTTGAATGACTCACGAGACTAATTCAGCAATGCAGAGAGCCAAAATACATAAAAACCCAAGGTAAAAAATATATTTTAATCAATATTATTGATATATAGCAATTCCTGGATATAATTATTTCGGAGTTTCACTCCACTCATAAATTAATACATTAATTTGGCCTTTCAACAAATGCTTTCTTTATTGCGTCACAAGAGTTAATGTCCTAATGCGAGAGTCTCCATTCAGTGTGAAGCAATCCGCTGTGGGTCTCCATTACCTTGTGTCAACTTCTATTAAACATAAGTAACACTTAGCCAGCAAGAAAATTAAAATTACAGCCGTAAAGATGGAACAATTTCTTCACACACACACACACACACACACACACACATACACACAAACACACACACAAACACAAACACACCCACCCACATGTATATAATATACACACTAACGAGTCCACTAGCTCCACTTGAGCAGTCTGAGGAAAATGTTCTTTTTAGCTTGGTTGTCTAGATGATAGTGTTCGTCTTTCGTAATCTGGTATGCATGTAGACACCGTCAACCACTGACTTCACACATTGACTCAATATTGCTATATTTGCTTTGTCTGAATAACACGTCTTTCGTAATCTGGTATGCATGTAGACTATGTCAACCACTGACTTCACACATTGACTTAATATTGTTATATTTGCTTTGTCTGAATAACACGTCTTTCGCAATTTGGTATGCATGTAGACACTGTCAACCACTGACTTCACACATTGACTCAATATTGTTATATTTGCTTTGTCTGAATAACACGTCTTTCGTAATCTGGTATGCATGTAGACTATGTCAACCACTGACTTCACACATTGACTTAATATTGTTATATTTGCTTTGTCTGAATAACACGTCTTTCGCAATTTGGTATGCATGTAGACACCGTCAACCACTGACTTCACACATTGACTCAATATTGCTATATTTGCTTTGTCTGAATAACACGTCTTTCGTAATCTGGTATGCATGTAGACTATGTCAACCACTGACTTCACACATTGACTTAATATTGTTATATTTGCTTTGTCTGAATAACACGTCTTTCGCAATTTGGTATGCATGTAGACACTGTCAACCACTGACTTCACACATTGACGCAATATTGCTATATTTGCTTTGTCTGAATAACACGTCTTTCGTAATCTGGTATGCATGTAGACTATGTCAACCACTGACTTCACACATTGACTCAATATTGTTATATTTGCTTTGTCTGAATAACACGTCTTTCGCAATTTGGTATGCATGTAGACACTGTCAACCACTGACTTCACACATTGACTCAATATTGTTATATTTGCTTTGTCTGAATAACACGTCTTTCGCAATTTGGTATGCATGTAGACTATGTCAACCACTGACTTCACACATTGACTCAATATTGTTATATTTGCTTTGTCTGAATAACACGTCTGTCGATCAATAATATATTAATAAAGCTAACCTCTATTTCCGTTACATTGTAAACGTATTTTAACACCTTCACTTCGACATTTTGCTGTATTTTTAAGGCATCCACGTTTGAATTTAGTGATCTCTTTTGACAAAAAGTATTCGAATCAAATCCAAACCGTTGTCTTAAATGTCATCTTTGTCGCCGAATATGACAGCAGTGGTGGTAAAGAATTGAGAAATATTATACAGATTTCTAGCTTAGTCCACATAACAAATTATAGTGAACAGTTTCTGTAGATATTTTTCAGTCCATATTATAAATTGTGATGAATAATTTCTGTGTATTTTTATTACAGTCCACAGTATAAATAGTGATGAATAATTTCAGTGTATTTTTATTACGGTCCAAAGTATAAATTTTAGTGAATAGTCTTAAATTATAAAATATTTAGCATTTTTGCTTTATTTGACGAGATTCATTTGATCTGTTGTTTTTTTATATACTTAAGAAGGTAAATAGTTTATAAAGAAAAAAAATTCAATTTGGAAACATAATTGCTTGATAAATATGAAAAGTGCGTACTTTAACAGCTCTATTTAAACAAAACCCCCCAGTCTCACAAATGTGCATAATTTATTTAAGTTTCCACATGTAAATACATTTTGATATAATTTACATTGCGTTCGTACAAATTTGAGACTAAGTATTGTCGAATTCACATATACTGTCTGCTGTGACATTGTCGAGATCATATAAATATAAATATTATCGAGGTCAGATATACTGTCATTTAAAGTATGATCGAGGTCACATATACTCTCATCTCAAAAAGTGTCAAGATCGTATAAATATTGTCAGCTCTAGTAATGTCGAGATCGTATAACTATTGTCAGCACAAGTACTGTCGAGATCGTATTAACATTGTCAGTTCGGTATGGTACAGGTCACATTTACTC
Organism: Potamilus streckersoni; assembly: GCA_016746295.1. Classification (NCBI taxonomy): domain Eukaryota; kingdom Metazoa; phylum Mollusca; class Bivalvia; order Unionida; family Unionidae; genus Potamilus; species Potamilus streckersoni. Next base: position 1,470,896 of record JAEAOA010000627.1, read on the forward strand.
TCAGCTCAAGTATTTGCGAGGTCACATATACTGTGAACTCAAGTATTCTCGAGGTCAGATATTCTGTGAGCTCAAGTATTGTCAATGTCAGGTATACTGTCAGCTCAAGTATTGTCGAGGTCACAGATATTGTCAGCTCAAGTACTTTCGAGGTCGCACCTAGTCATCATCATGTGACAGTTCTAAGAATGCAGCTTAAATCAATTGATCAATCAGTCAATCAATGACGTGACAAATATTTGTATCTATTGTCAACACGTGCATATAACAGGCAGCCTCAAATTTATTAGACCTCCTTTGAGCGCGATAGTCGAGTGTTACGAGATAGAGTTTAAGCATGCGAAAGTCTGGTTTAAATGGAGTTATGTCCCCTAATGATCGCACTTTCCGTTCATTAAACCAACTCCATTGTGTCTTGTTGGATTTTAACTAAATTTGATATTTATTTATATATGTTGTTTAACTAGCAATCACCAGTTTTGCTCAAAATACGATTGATCTTGGAAATTTCACAATAAACCACAAAATGGCCAGCTAGCAACTTTGGTCATTCGGGAATCTACAGATAGATAGTGCAGAACCCCGCCCACAATACATTATCATTTTTCTCCTTACATCTTATGCTCTAAGCTTATCGCTCTGGTACAGAGATTATCACGTTATCTGGACAGGTTTCCTATTCACCTCTCACATTCTTTTCAGGCTATGCCATCTATTTATAAATGATACTGTTATTATTTAAACGATTAAACTAAAATAACACAAAACAACCGTTTCTACCTTATAATTAATAATCTGTACATGTTAATAGTCGCGTCAGTAATGTAGTCTTTTACAAATATATGTCAACTCCTTTTCTATTTCACTCAGGTCACGTGGCTCTTACTCTGTCAGACTAAACTCTCCTTCTTCCTATGAAAAGCAGGTGCAATAAATTCATGGAGTTTGCGCATTGACTCCAGTATAACGAGGGCATTGCAGCGATTAAACTTTCTTTATTTGGTTGATATTATTTTTCTAAAGGTATGGGAAGACCACCAGTATATGATGGGAAAGCTTGGAAAAGAAAGTCTGATCAGACGAGTACAACAATTTGACACGGTAAACGTGCAGCCTGAAACTTTTTCCGAGGTAGAGGAGCTCATTAAAGATCATGACGAAACAAGTGCGAGGCTTGCCAGCGCTGGCTGTGGGACATTTTACGTCTGGGTATTTAATTTTGATTGAATTATTTTTTCTCTTCAAATTTTGCTTTTTCGTTTGCATGATTAACGTCTGGTGCAACAAGCAATATACACACAGCTTCAACCAACTGATATGAAACCATCTTGTATACCTGTATGCAACTCACATTTCGTTCATGAAAATTAATTCAACAAATCCAATAACATAAAGTTTTATTTAGAGAAAAGACGATACTAAAAATCTGTATGCGTATGTGGGATGGGAAGGGAGAAGGAGTAGAAATATTGATTTGATGACCAGAAATATGACTGGACCTATTCCACCAGTCAGACGTGTTTGTTGTTTTGTTTTGGTTCAGTTATAATCATGCAATGTGTCCTCCCCACCCAAGACATAACGTAATTTATACCCCATCGAAACATTCTAATCATAGCGCCGAAATACAGCCTTGATAGTACGAAAACAACAAAAGCTACACCAAATAAACTTATCAAGCGCCAATGTTTCCAGAAGTTACATTCTACTACCAACTTCCAGCTGGATGTTACGTTTTCACATAGGAGTCATCTCCCTTATGGGATTGTCAAAGGTGGCGCTCTACAATTTCATATTTTGCATAGGGTTAAAATTGTAAAGTAAAAGAATATCTTCGTGTTTCCACATACGTTACATTTAAAAAAGACCTTATATAGGTTATGTATTTTGCAAAGAACCTTCAATTCCCCTTATTTTGATGTATGATTGATGGGTGTAATATGGTTTATAGAGGATAGAGCTTCGCCTTACTCCAGAAGTACACCTTTCAAAAAAGTGCTAGATCGACTTGGCCATTTTCACTTCTTGAACTTAAGAGGTAAATTGTAAGAAAGAACCGATAACATTTTTTTTTTCGCATTTTATATATTTAGTAATTCATTCATTGCACTTTTAGAAGCTGGTATTGTCTAGTCTGGAAAAATTAATTTTCTCTATTTTAATATGTGCTAAAGATAGTGTACTTTAGGCTGAATTTTTTATCACAAGGGATCATTCATTTAAGTTAACAGTGTACTAAGATCATTTTCAATTTCCAAAAGTACAATATCCAAAGAAATGTCAGCCATATTACATCAAAGTAGCAAATCCCACTTTTTTCCTCGAAGATGCACCTTCAGGATATTTCATTGTCAGATTAATGTAAACACTTGAAGTTCTGAACTGATTTACCAGATTCAAAGAAGGAAATATGTTCCCACACTGGAAGGGAGTTAACTCCCGATAACATGGGCAACGCTGAACTAAGCGACTGAGTGCCTCTACACAACTTCCACATCATACGGTATGGAGATTAGCGCCGAAAAAAAACCAACAAGGTGATGACAAACAACACGCAAGAGCATCAGTGCAGAAATAATGGTCAGTGGACAGAAGCTGGAAAGAGTCAAAAGCTTCATGTTTTTGGGATCAGTTATCACAAATGAGGATTCCAAACCAGAACAACTTTGCAGGATTGACAAGAAAACAGCCACAACAACAAGGTTGAGACCAATATGGAAAGATACCAACATTGCCTTTGGTTTCAAAACAAGGATGATACACTCAGTTGTATAATTCATCTTTATGTATGCTTGTGAAATAATGCACGCACACATCAGATCTACAAAGAAGGATTCAATCCTTTGAAATGAGATACTACCGCAAGATTTTGGGCAACTCATACATTGACCATATAACCAACGAGGAAGTCCACAACAGGATCCAACGAGCTATCAGATCCTACGAAGACCTCTTGATTGCTGTCAAAAAACGCAAACTGAAGTGGTACAGTCTTGTCTCAAGATCATCTGGACTGGAAAAAACAATTATGCAAGGTGCCTTTCGATGGTGCAGAAGTAGAGGCAGACAGAAAAGAGACGAAAAGACACCATTAAGGAATAGACAGGCATGGGATTTAGAGATTCCCAAAGGGCAGTATAGAACAGGGAAATATGGAGAGAATTGGTTGTAAAGTCAACTGTGGTGCATCAAATAACTCTTCGGTTAAGGGATTGATGATGATGAAAATGGTCGGAAGACTGAAACTTTCTAATCAGTAGATCTCTCTCTCTTTCTTTCTCTCTCTCTCTCTCTCTCTCTCTCTCTCTCTCTCTCTCTCTCTCTCTCTCTCTCTCTCTCTCTCTCTCTCTCTCTCTCTCTCTCTCTCTCTCTCACACACACACACACACACACACACACACACACACATCTGGTTAGAAGAACTTAAACTTTCTAATCAGGAAATCTTGCACTATTTACATATTGAACTGTACCACTCACTTACTTCAATGATATTATTGCAGTTTTAAATTGTGCAAGATGGTTCTTGATTTCAATCAGTGCCACGTGGAATAAGGTGAAGAAAGTCACCAACTTGTCTAAAGGCTATTTTGTCAATGCTTAAGAATCATTAGTTATGAAGCTATAGTATTTCAGCTTGACTGATTTATTTTTTTACGTTACGTATGTAGATTTTTTTTCGAAGCTAATTTATAATTTTCTGATACTGAATCGAATGAATAAATCAAGTTTTGGGTGGATATTTGTTCTTACATTCATTACGAATTGATCTTAATTCTTTTCTGAATTTTTTAAAAATATGTTCTTAAAATTTTTTGTTGACTATAACTGTTAATGTTTTGAGATTTCGCGATACAATATTTAACTTCTGTTTAAGGCAAATGCATGTTAAAGTTTTTTGTTTATTAATTAGAATGAAGTTATTTCATATTTAGAGTTGATGTCAGTACCCATGTATTCGTTTTAACAGTAAAACGTTATTTAAAGAAATAAACACTGAAATTTCTGACAGCTTTAATCTATTGCATTCATATTTAATCCATGCCAAGTGCATTTTTCTTGCAGCTAAAGAACGTCCTATCAACTGTGGAAAAGAAACCAAGCGATCAGTAGTCCGAGACAGTCGAAGATGTTAAGTTTCCATCTCATCATGCACACAAATTGCATGATCTATTTCACGAACGTACAACATGGCTTCCTCTCATATTATCTGTTACTAATTTTAAGCGTACAATTGAAATCATATAGTTAGATTAAACAGGACTAAAATGTCACATTTTTCTTTTAGGTACGGTGTATATTATAGTTGTGATATTTGTCTTGTAGTTTCTCTATCATTAGAACGGGAACATGATATTTATTATGTTAATTTTAAAACAGTTTAGTTATCAAAGATGCATTATTTATTTTAACATTGTAATAATTTCTCATCTTTTCAATCAATAAGATTAATCAGAAATCTCTATTTCTTACCATAAAGTGTAATATATTCTTTTGAACTCAAATAAAGTTAAGTGAGAAGAGAATATAAAAAAAACGATAATATTAATTTTACAGTAAAGGCATATATACTGGATTAAATTTTATAGGATGAAGAAAATTTTTATTGAGAAGATTCATTATGAAGTATCAATTTTTATATAATCCTATCTTAGTCTAATTGTTGCAATTCTCATCCTATTGCGATCAAATACAGATAAACTAACAATCTGTAGGGTTAAACATAAATGTATGTGCAGAGGACATGTACAGTAGCATACTAAATCATTCGGATTGTAACATAACTTACATTATATATTCTGATACGAGAAACTTTTCTGTTTCCAGTACTGCTTTTCAGTTGTTAAATATTGCCTCTTCGTTTTCAGAAGATGCACAAGTAAACGTCTCAAATATTTAACGATGTATAACCAGCACTGATTAATAACATGGTAGACCCAAATTGACTGCCGCAGAGTACATCGGCAGACTTGGGTTTATGCCACGAGCATGAAAATATAGTAAAACATTCCAGCTATACTCATCACAGCGTGTTACCTTCTATTAAGGCTTGAATAATGCCACTTCCACCACAAAATGAAATTTGTAAAAAAATTCGAAGAACGAATTTTGCTCGATTTCATATTTATTTCGAAAGAATTTACCAAAAGTATTGGATCAAAGTGGAACTTAAACACTTATGTTATCCGATCGAGCACCATCTTATACAACGTGTCAGTCGTTTGATACAAAATTCACACTGTGACGTTAAAAAATAAGACAGACTACTGGGTCAAACGGGAGCAGTTTTACCTCCAATTTGACTTTTTATTTTTGTCAGATGCAATACTCATTTGTACTTATCACATATAGAAGCGAACTGAAGTTACTTGACATTTTTCAAATGCGCCGATGGTTATTTTTATTTATTAAATATTTTAATTTTTTGTAACAAATATCATTTACTTTCTTTTAACTCTGACAATTACATAAGTTTTGCTTCCATGGCTTTGCTATTTACAATATAATGTTTCTTGTTATGTCTTTTAGAAATGTTTTAAAAATAAAATGGTAAAATTCAACTAGATGTATCTTACACCACTAATGTCCTCTTTGTTTGTCTCTCTGTCTTTCTCAAATAAAAATCTAAATCACACACACACACACACACAGAATCACCCACTCTCTCTCTCTCATATATATATATATATATATATATATATATATATATATATATATATATATATATATATATATATATATATATATATATATATATATATATTGTTATTCAAATCCCAAATAATCCTAAAAAATTCTATCACAAGTCCAAACGTATTGAGTATTTGAATGAATTTCAATTTTGAATATGCTGATCTATCAATAACCTTGAATGTACCGATTGCTAATAGTCTTTATGCATCACATTATTATAATCCCAAAGTGTTTTAGTCTAAAATGAGCACTTTGTATTCACGGATGTATATAACAACTGTTTTGTATATAAAAAAAAATTTCACCTCCGTCATAATTTATCCACTATAGTTTATATTTTGACAGGCGAAAGGGACTTATGATTTTGCTGTCCCTAAGGATTGCCATAGTTGCCGACCCTGCCCATCCCTGATGCTCAAAACCAAGTCCTAAAACCCAAATATGACAAAGATATTTTCATAATATTTTTAAATAGTGGTAAGATTTAACTGATTTCCATAAAACATTATTTATTTTTAAAGAAAGCCAGATGTTCATACTTTAAAGTTTGCCCGCCCTAGCCTTCTGCTTTGCCTACTGCATGTAGACAGGTTTATTATTTGCGATGGCTGTTATGCTGTACTGAGCCTTTTCAGATTCATATCATTCGTATGGCAGCCAATAGATGTAAAGGAAAAATCAACATGCTTTCTAACACAACTGATTTCTGATTGGTTGTTTGTGATCTCGTGCATGGGATGCAGTGGAGTACTAAGGGTAAGCAACGCTCGGGGAGACGTTGATGGCACAAAAGGGTTTTGTCTTCCCAAGATCTCTTACGCCCGTGGTTCTAGCACCCCAAGACATCTGGCCCTCCCCCCCCATTAGTACGCTACTGACCTCGTTATTGCCTATGTGTAGTATCACATAAAATGAATTTTATTACATACATACATACATACATACATACATACATACATACATACATACATACACACATACATACATATATATATATATATATATATATATATATATATATATATATATATATATCTAAATAAATATGTATATAAATATATATATATATAAATATATATATATATATATATATATATATATATATATATATATATATATATATATAGAGAGAGAGAGAGAGAGAGAGAGAGAGAGAGAGAGAACTTTAATCTATTTCCTTTATTTCTTTATGGTATCTTTTTAACTTAGAGAGGAGGAAATGATGATTAGTAATGATGATTTAAATGATTTAGACATGTTCATTATGTGATAACACTCTGCAGTCTACAAAATAGTTATCATCCTCGTCGGCCACAGGCGATAATCCACAACACATTTTCATCACCCGTGGCTGTCTTTACTTTGATGTCCTCATGTTTTCAGGAGTACGCATAAATAAAAATGCGTCATTAACAAAATAAGGCAACAATCTCATACAGAACGATGGAAGCACTTGCTTTATCCTTCGATAAGTGACTGCGCTTGGAAGTGAAACTGTTATTGACTCATTCAAACAGCATGTTTTAGTCACAATAATAAGATTTTACTCAACCTGGCAGATACTATTATTGGTTATGGTGATTTATGAATATTCATGAATCAAGTGAAAATCTCCGCACATAGTCACGGGAGATAATGCCTTGCAGCAGTGCATTATTTCTTGTGACTTGCGACGATGACAATATACGACTGTGTGTGTTTTGTATGTGCTATAAATACTGCTCTTGTTATTCCTCTTCAGCACATATTTTGCATCGTATTTATAGTTGGTCTTCTCTGCTTATGGACTGATCCAATTTCGTCGGTCTTATGGTATCACGGTACCAATTGCTTTTCCATAGAGCGCAATGCTAATGTTTTGCGAAATAAATATACTTTATATCCTACCTCAGCATGCATGTCACACACTGTCACAAAGAACAATGTTAGATTGTTAATTTGATAACATCGAAAATAGGTACTCCATCGCATTTAAGAGAGATAACTCTGCTGGAACTAGACAGGGGTAAGAGTTATCTAGTTACACCGGACACATTTTCAGTCATGTGTACCACATTTTAAAAAAATCTTAAAAAATACAAAATGTGATCTAGATATGAATTAACATGATTTCACATGTTGCCAAGAGGCTCAACTTTTTTTTAAAGCCTAACAGAATGTACAACTCTTAAATAATGCACCAATCACAACTAGTTTTGTGGTTTATTTCTGAATGCAGTGTTTCCTACACCTTAAGCTCCGCCCACATGGGGTTGTACAATTGGTACGTTATACCTTATATATCTAGGAAATGTATCGTATGTTTACTGAGGGTAAGGCGGCAGTTCTGCTAACATTGAAATAGAACTCTTGAAAAAGGTAACGTGCAAGTATTTTGCATCAGTCAATAGATACATATTTGAACATTTTGCCACAAAATATAGATTATTTGATAATACAAGATACAATGTTAATAAAATTATGCTTATATATGTTAGCAAAGAAGTGACTGAAGTAATGGTTTGTATTTTATGACTATTATATTATATTTCATTACTGTGTTGTATTTGTTGCTATTATATTACATTACTGTGCTATATTGTATTTCATAGCTAGTATATTATATTACATTACTGTGCTATATTGCACTTTTTGGCTATTGTATTATATTACAGTACTGTGTTATATTGTATTTCATGGCTATTATATTATATTACATTACTGTGCTATATTGTACTTTATGGATATTATAATATATTACAATACAGTGTTATATTGTATTTCATGGCTATTATACTATATTACTGTGCTATATTGTATTTATGGCTATAATATTATATTACATTACTGTGCTATATTGTGTTATGGCTATTATATTATATTACAGTATTGTGTTATATTGTACTTTATGGTTATTATAATATATTACATTTTTGTGTTATATTTATACGGCTATTATATTATACCACATTATTGTGTTATATTATACTGTATGGCTATTATATTTATATTATATCATTGTGTTTTATTTTATTTAAGCTATTATATGATACTACATTATTGTATTATAATATATTTTATGTGTATTATATTATTGTATTATATTGTTGTGATAAATTGGCGGCGTTCAAAACACATCAACCTTTTCCACTACAGTTCGTTGCTAGGGAATGACCTCCCGCGGTGTAATTTACCCAGTGTGGATAGACAGAAAAAAGAATGCAGATCTCTGAACAAGTATATTGAAGAAATAAACACAACGAGCCCCCTTTCAGTGAACAAATATAAAATTGAATCAGTTTAACAACATAATTTAAATGAAAAGAAATCAATGCTTGGTTACAAAAGAAGGAAAAATTTACTATCATGTACTCAAATAAAAAAAAATACTAATTTTCTTTACTGGTACAATTACCTGTCAGAGACAGAATTAATTCAATTCGTCATTGCCTACGAGATGTGACCTTTGAGTGCAACGATGAGCGACATCATCACCTATCTTATCCGGACATCGAATCTTCCATTCGACCCTGCTCTGCCAACATTTTTCTAGTCGTCTGGACCTCCACTGGTGCCAGTCGAACATTGATTTGACGATCGTCCCTAGACCTTGACTTCGGCTCAGAATTTGCTCTGGTGCTTGGAATTGGTACAGGAATTTTTCAAAGAATCTCATGAATCGAATCTCGGGAACTTACAGAAGAGTTCAGGAAATCTCGTGAGAGTTTATGAAAGCTTTTTCCTTTTGCCGTTTCTTTTTCGTTTCCAACGAACCACAAATGTAGAGCTTGTCTACTTTCTGAGACAATTCTCACGCTTCATTGCAATCATGAGAGACGTCTTTCACGTTTCCCGGAGCCGATCCCTAACTTCTTTCAAGAAAGATTGAAGACTGAAGAATTTCTTCAAAGCAAAACACTTAATTCCTTACAGAATTACGCTCATAAATCCATATTAACCAATCAGAATAGACTGTTTCCTAAATATTCTCCGTAGAATTTTTTTATTGTCAAGACAGCTAATCATGCCGTAATTAACGTTCTTTTGAACAATCAATTCTTGCCAAGCTTCCCCCTTTAACCTGTTGATTTTGGGAAAAGTCTTATGTCATAACCTTGTACCATAGAATATGACTCGGTCAAGTTTCGTCGCATGGATCGAATTCCCTTTTACGTTCAGAGATGAGATGAAAATAATCATACAAAATTCTCTAGCCCTTTCTACTTTAATTAAGTTGACTTTGATACTATTCCTTTAAACAATGCTTCTAAGAGTTTTCAAAATTCGACACATCACAATTGTATAGCTATCATGATTTTAAGGAGAAACAAAAGGCCCATATACGAATAGAATTACTGACTTACATCTTTACACGTTTATTTTCCAGTCGTGTCTTTAATCACATTGTTACAATTCACATAACAGAGCGAATGTAATTATTCAACCTTACTGGGTTTTATAAGTGTTATTTTTTTAAAATTTGGAAATGACCAATTGCGATTTATTAAATGATAAGCATGAAAAACTGTCTTTTAAATCAATTTCGCTTTTGTTCGGATTCATTTTTATTATATACATGTTCAGTAAGTTTACGAACCATATTTACCAAACACAAAAATATAGAGACAGCTTTGAATGATTTGATGAAACAATATTTAATAAGCAAACGGAAATTTTCAAATCAGACCTAAGTAATAAAAGCAAAACTAATAATAATTATACTCAGGCAGTATTGGTTTTGGATAAACATGGCTATACAAATTTAGTAGATAGGCAGGATTTATATTTATAAACTCTTAGTTCTTGTTAATATATTCCAGCGTTTCAGACAGTGTGTGTGTCTCTGTGTGTGTAAGTGTGTGTGTGTGTGTGCGTGTGTGTGTGTGTGTGTGTGTGTGTGAGAGAGAGAGATTTTAATGTAGCTTTAAAAAACAAAAATTCAATAAAAACCAATAATAATTATTCTCAAGCAATATTGGTTTGGGATAAACATGGCTACAAAATTTAGTAGATAGGCAGGATTTATATTTATTAACTCTTAGTTCTTGTTAATATATTCCAGCGTTTCAGACAGTGTGCGTGTGTGTAAGAGAGAGAGAGAGAGAGAGAGAGAGAGAGAGAGAGAGAGAGAGAGAGAGAGAGAGAGAGAGAGAGAGAGAGAGAGAGAGAGAGAGAGAGAGAGAGAGAGATTTTATTTAATGCAGCTTTAAAAAAAATTCAGTCTTATTGCTAGGGTGTCTGCAGTATAGCAGTTTATAGTGATGTCTAGCACTGCAATTTTGTCACGTCACAAATACATCCATCGTGGCTTTTTTTGCAGCCGGGAAGCTCTAATTATATTATTATAACTGATCTTTGAATTTTTTTTTTTACAAACTGGATTTTATTTCAGTTAAATTAGTATAATAATTCACAGCACATCTAAAATTAAGAGACCGTTTTATTTTTAAGGCCCTTGAATGCCGTAAAAACAAAAATCCAGGCTTGTCCGTGGCGGTTGTTAAATGTGGGAAGGTACTCCTGGCCAAAGGATATGGCTTTGCGGAAGTGTCATCCGGTAGAAGGGCATCCAATACCACAAACTTTGCTGTGGTACCCAACTCGAAGGCATTTGCTGCAACCCTCATGTTGAAACAACTCCATGAGACGAAGTAGGTTACAAATCCATTAACTCAAGAAACAAATTGTAGCCAAAGTCACAAACTTTGAAGGCATATTTAATAACACGTGCATTTTCACAGTAGTAAATTCAGTTCAGTTGTAGCAGTTGACTCCCCTTATCATTTTTGATTATTTAGTCTGTATCAGTAAATGCAAATAAATAATGCTTCACAAAGTTATCCAATGTTTTCTCCACGCAATAATCCTTAGAAATGATATAAAGGCGCGTCGACAAACCAGTTTTCAAATGTTTTTGTTTAAAGACTGATAATAAAATTTAACAAAGAAAACAAGCGATTTGAACAATACAGTAAGATATTTGGAGTGAATAAATTTTGGTTGTACATAAATGTTTTTTTTTAGGAGTCTGTTTGTTGTTGTTCCATTGTTTTGATGGCTTTAACGGCACTTTTAGCACATTACACGTTATGCCACGAGAAGGAAACGTGCTCGTATCGCCTTTCCCAAGAACTCATATCGATTGCCTTCTAAATTTTTAAACTGTAAATAGCAATAACATCGAGCCATATCCACCCTCGTATAACGCGATTGTTAAATCAGACTCAGCTGATTCTGTAATCATTTTAAAGTTAAATTTATATTTGTATGGGTTAAAAGAATTGCAAATCAGAAATAAAATCATGTTTGCGTTGTCGACTAATTCATATTCCTTGACAGCGTTATATGGAGTTGGGGACTATTACACAATAATTTCACAAAATTGCTCAGTCAGTAACATTTATGTGAATGGACGCTTTGACTGGCAAAACAACCAATTTTGTCTATATACTCATTAAAGATCTTCAAAGTTCAGAAGTCATTCAAGATAAATCATTGTACATCGTGTAATTGAACACCGATTGACCTCTAACCTCTTGTGAGTGAAACCAGACTGATGTTCAATTTCTCCAGACATGCGTTATCCAAATGTAACATTTTTATACTGTTTATGAGTGCTTTGTCAACTTCATACAGATTTGTGGGTTAATTACCACTAATAGTTCCGCTTCTGGAAGCGCATTATCATTATTGATATCTTAGCATGACAAACGACAGTGACTGTCTCAATCAATAATTTTAATCTTTGGCTCTAGGCGTCTAAAATATTCAGGTTATTCCGACCTTATTTATGAAAATATCAAGGTGGCAACGCCAGAATTATATTAAATACCGCTCACACAATCGAGAAAAAAAAATGGTGTTACATTTGTCATGATGGGATTGTCTCCATAGAAAAAGAGCAAGGATGTTTCGTGCCAATATTTGTCTTTAAATTAATGGCTGTGATATGGGAAAGTAACGCAAGTAAATCGAGTATTAAATACAATACTGTGAGTAACCAAACATCTAATTTTTGGAGCAGGGGTTGGTGTGGAATTTTCTTTTGAGCCATATTTTTCTTCATATTACCTCGAAACAATTTATTTTGTTCAACTAAGATCGACACAATTAGTTCTTTTTGCTAAACCTTAAGACTTACATGATGGTTGAAAGTAAGGAGGGATAGAGGTTGGTGGACGGAATTTAATATATATATATATATATATATATATATATATATATATATATATATATATATATATATATATATATATATATATGACCCCTCCCAGACATCCATAAAAATAATAGTATGTACCCTGTTTTTTTCTCTTTTACAGATTAAGAATGTTTGTTATATTATTATTATTATTATTATTATTATTATTATTATTATTATTATTATTATTATTATTATTATTATTATTATTATTATTATTATTATTATTAAATGTTTTACATCGATTAATGAAGTATTTCGCTTTTATTATAGTTTGTCGATTTACGCGCACCCAGGGGACATCATTAAGGGAGATTTCCGCTTCAAAAGCAGTTATTACACCAGCTATGTGACCATTAGGGACCTGATGTGCCATGCGTCAGGTTTACCGTCCTATAACTTGATGAGGCTTGATCCTACGCTTACGAAGGCAGAAATGGCCAGGTACGCAAAGCCAAAGTGTTTGCTTATTACACATGCTTTCTTCTGATTTAAATTGTACTCCAAATCAGTTATATACGCTTATAGTCTTTCGAATTACATCGAATACCGTGACGTTTATTAGGTGGAAAGGCTGATGATAAGTACAGGTATTATGAAAGCGTTCTTTATTCTTCAAATGTTGAAGCAGAACGTAACTGTCTGCTTGAGTTTGAACGCAACATAGAAAGAGAAGAAGAGAATAACTAATATCGCATAAGATTGTGTTTCTTTGTGAATATCTCAAAGTCTTTGGTTTTAGTTTACGGTGTTTACGGTGGGGAAAATGCGGATGTTATTGCTATCAACCCCCAAATCCTTCTTTTAAGGTCATGTGAAACGGGATACAATTAAAACTACCTTGACCAATTTCCGCTGGCCTAAGTGGTTAGAGCGTTCGCTTTGGATGCAGGATGTCGTGGGTTCGAAACCCAGCTAAATCATGCCAAAGATAAAGTAAAATGCCAAAGATAAAGTAAAATGGTACTAGATGCTGCCTCGATTGGCTCTCAGCATTAAGAAGTTAATATACTATTGATCGGTCTGGTGTTATGATAACGTGACTGGGTGGGATATGATGCTACATGTCTGAGGCATAACGCACAGTGTAAGATATCACTATAATTTGCCACAAAGCAGATACCGTAACGATACGAATCTCTCTCTCTCTCTCTCTCTCTCTCTCTCTCTCTCTGTCTCACACACACACACACACACAAACACACACACACACGTTATTGTAATGATGAATTTATTCACTGAATTTGATAAATTTTTTTCGGAAATTTCTGTTTTCTGTTTTGACCTGATAAAAACGTAAGTCGATTTCTTCATTTTATTTTTAGCTCCCCTTAGTTGAGAAGTTTGTAAATACTAAGTTAAAATGATTGGTTAGTACCTAGGTCATATTTAAATTACGAGTTAGAAATCTGTAAACAATTTTTTAAAAAAAATCATTTCCAGTTTGAGAATAACTGATTCTTAGATAGTTCTGTGTTGCCCTACGCGATGAAATACTTGTAGTAATTGATCACCTGACCCATCATGCGTTCTGAAATTGCGTTTTAGTGAGGTTTAATTCTCAATCTCAATGTTTCTGAATCAGTCGTAAACAGCACATTTACGTGCTCGATGTGCTTTTAGTGTTGTTGCCAGCTGAATTTTAAAAGTTCTTCTGTTTCTTTTTAATTTAATAATTAATATTCTCTGGAAAACATTCATAAGTGCTTTTCTTCATCCACAAAGACATTCAGTGGAAATTATTTGGAATTCTAAACCCGGAATATTATTCTTGATTCACAAAATTCGGCGACGAACCGTTGACAAATCAATACTGCATTCGTCTTACGTCATTGTCTGCCATCTTTGAACTTTGCCATGGCATGAACTTGTAGTCATTTAGGACTCTTTAGTTATAGGACTTATATTTTTAGATTTCAGGATTAATATATGGGTTCTATTCACAAACTGTAAGTCCTTTTTCATATTTTTACTGTGTTTTCTAGGGACTTGTTTTGTTAAAATATACAAAGCTTGTTTGCTTCACTCTTTGTTTCTTTTGAACGTGCCTAAACGTGACACTTGTTCTTGTTATATGTATATACAGTTTGTTGTATTAACTTCTATTTTGTCATAAATTTACATTTGTTTATACAGTTACGTATAATACAATTTTATTCATCTGTTCTGACTTTATATGATCTACTTTTATTTATTTTCCTTAAGATGAAATGACGGCAATTTTAATGGAATTTTGATTTTGTTCATATATAGTCATTTGTTTTAATACGGCCTGATAGGATCATATTACATAAATTTGATTTAGCTGTATGATCAAATTATTAAATCAATTCAAATAAGGACGAAAAATTTATCTAAATGTTTTGCTGAGTTTTTTTATTCAATTATCATATACTTTTGTTTGTTGCAATCGTAAATGTGCCTATTGCATCTTAAGTGTAGGTTCGAAACTAAGAATAATTTCACAAAATAAATCTGCTGTTGCGCTGCGTAACAAACAGTAGTAAGTGAAATCTTTATTTTAATTCAGAATTACTCTGTTTCTTTCGTAACTAGACATAACTACCTTATCTTGCAATAAACAAACCTCTTGCATTAACACAACTTACTGTACTACTTCTAGACGGGTACGCTACTTAGATACGGTTCATCCTTTTCGGACCACATTCATGTACAGCAATCTGAATTATGGATTGCTAGCATACTGTTCGGAGATCCTCGGTGGGAAGTCATACGAGGATTTGATAAGGGAAACTATATGGAATCGGTACACAATTAATAAAATCCGGTTCAGTACCCACGAATGTAGTCCCAGTCTATTTTTAGATCACTTTTTCCGGTCTAAATTTAGTGGTGATACTAGAGTCAGATTTTGGCATTCTTGGTAAGGATTTAAAGGCAATTGTTTATTCTTTAAAATGTGAGCTTATGGTGTGGTTGTCTGTGTGTATTTCGGCGACAGTGCACATTGAGTAATAAGGTCATGGTGATGATCCGGAAGTGAATTCTGTGTTCCGTTGCCTGGTGTTTTGTTTACAATTCAGCCTCTCAAAAAAATGCAGGTCAACCCTTGACAAGAACTAAACCGTAAAGTCATCTTTGAAGGTATTTTAGATTAACATATGATTTGTATTGATTGTCACACAGTGGAAAGTTCAGTACTGAGAAACAAATGTAGAGAATATATAGTGAAATTAATTGTGTACTATGTCCTGTCAGTAAAAACTTGAAACTGATATAAAATTTTTATTATTAATTACATACACATGAAATTTTAATAGGTTATGTATATTGACTTTAAAAATATAAAAATGAAATTAAAAATAAAAAAATAATTTTAATTTTAAAAATTTAAATGAAATTGAAAAAACAATTAAAAAATAAAAATTTTCCACCAAGTATACACATATATAATATTTTTTGGGAATGATATTAAATGATATCAGCATATATATACTCCTACACCATATACAAGCTCAAATGATGGATATTTGTCAAATTTGATCAGAGAAAATATCTTTATTAGTCAAAATGAGACCCTCATTTAAAATACATGAAGACAAAATTCTACTTTGCTTTGTACCTTTAGGTCATTGAAACTATTTATTTGGGGTTCAAACAGCTAATTTATGTGTTTATGATGGGGTGGCTTCCTGAGTAACACATATCTGCTTGTATAGCTATCAGTAATTGTTTATAACCATAGTTATAGGGTATTTAGTGAGAGGACAGAGATGAAGACTTTATACTAGAACCTGTTCAAGTTCTCTACAAATTCATATTAAGCTGTCAGAGAATGAAATACAGGTCAGAGGGGTAAAATATACTTTACTCAGGTATATTTACCATTGCATGTAAGAAAACAGCAAAATGATGTAAGTTGAACACAGAATGCATTCCATTTTATTGTTCAGTTTCTTTAAGATGTTGATTGATGTAGTGCGACATTGTAGCCTAGATGATATTATGGGAATTCTCATGATCCATTTTGCTTTATGCATTATTAATGACTAATAATATTTGTTATCTGACACTTTAAAGATTACATAAGTAATATTCAAACAGATTATTTGAATTTAACTTTCTACAACTGATCCTAACATGGTTACATAGCTGACATGAACAAATATGCATATATTTTGTAATGTTTGGAATCAAAAGTTGACATTGTTAGGCTGACATGGTACCTATAGTGAATCTGTAAGGCTCAGTTTTGATTGTGTGCACTTAAAATATCCCAAGATGTTATTTTCATCATGAATATGCCTCTGTATGGTAACACATTTCAATTTAGTACTTTGACAGAGGGTGGTATTGCAGCATCAGCTGATATTTCATTCCATTGAATCATTGAATCATTGAACTTAAAACCTTGGTAGCCAAGACTCTTAAAAATAGACTAAAAATATTCAAACAGATTATTTGAATCATGTTTGCACATGTGATTTTAACAAGTACATTGCATATGTCCCACACATGCAAATATCCATCCTTGTTTACAAGTTTTCGGGATGCAAATTTCACATTTAGTTGATGATATAGGATCTATTGGTACCTATAGTTGATCTGTGTGGCCACATTTTGCTATATTCACTCACAATATCTAAAATTGTTTTTTCCTTCATGAATAGGATTGCATATAGTAATAAATTTTAATTTGGTACATTGTCATTTGACTTTCCACTATACTGGTATGTATCAATGTTTGCACCAATGATCAAACCTCACCATTCCAACATTGCCTTAAACTTTATGATACATACTCTACCTGATTAGTTATTTAACCTGTAAATGGCTAAATATGCTTGTAGAAACTTCATCTATTTTTAGGATGCATTTGTCACTTTAATACATGCCCATTGCTTCACATCTTTGAGTGTCACTCTATCAAGTTTACCTTTTTTAACCATATTTGCAACCTGAATGTTATATTGAAATCACCATATCTAACACATTTTAACTTCATTTGCCTACATCTTCCTTTTTTTTAGAATTAAGTGAAACATGTTATATATTTTCAGGTCTAGTCTGGTATCTGAAACAAAGTATTAGAGTTGGATCAATTTGGAAGCTCTCCAGTAGTCCAATGGTGATAGCAAGGTCTCATAAGGACATGTGCAGTGTGCTGCTATAAGTGACCAAGATGAGTTCATATCAGTACACTGATATACAGCATCTCAATGACATGGCTTAGATCTTCATGAGAGAGATTCGCATCTTTTTTCAGTAAGGTGAAACTGTATTTTCATATTGCATTGTTGACTTTTGTAGTTATCGGCATTAAAATGGAATGCATATTTGCTATAAAACATGGTAGTGGTCCCATCAAAACTTTAAATTTGAGTGGGATATTAGTTATACAAACAACTGTCCAAGTACCTGAAACAATAAATGTGGAACATAGTACCTGTCATTGTTTCTTTAGTATGTACACCTATATGCATCTGGATAGGCATATTGTAATTTGCTGTCAAAATCACTGTGAGCTATCATGCTTCAGTACCCCTGGGATTAATATTATCAGTTGTACAGACCTAAACTACTATTTGTTTTAAAGACCATTCATTAATCAACATTGCTGCCTTAAATTTGTCAAACTGAATGTCATAACTTGTATGAAAATTTATTTTTTGTAAAATAAAAAGTTTTTAAAATTTATATATTTTTTTAAATTTTCATTAAAATTTAATATATCAATATTTTTTAATTTCAAGACTATTTTCAGACAGGCCTTATCAAGTATTACAATTAGGTTTTTACTGCATTGAAAAATTCCTATAATTAAGGAAGATATAGCAAATTTAGTTTTGGTTTCTTAAGAACAATTGGACCTCAAATTGCACCCTATAGAACACCAGCACTACACACTTTCTGACAGCTGTCACATGTCTTGCTTGCAAGGAAATTTCAAAAGACTTTATGTATGAAGTTGAAACAGTAGTGGCATGCAAAATAAAATGCAAATATAAAAGGTTGACAAAAACATTGACCCTTTCAGGAATCGGTACACAATTAATAAAATCCGGTTCAGTACCCACGAATGTAGTCCCAGTCTATTTTTAGATCACTTTTTCCGGTCTAAATTTAGTGGTGATACTAGAGTCAGATTTTGGCATTCTTGGTAAGGATTTAAAGGCAATTGTTTATTCTTTAAAATGTGAGCTTATGGTGTGGTTGTCTGTGTGTATTTCGGCGACAGTGCACATTGAGTAATAAGGTCATGGTGATGATCCGGAAGTGAATTCTGTGTTCCGTTGCCTGGTGTTTTGTTTACAATTCAGCCTCTCAAAAAAATGCAGGTCAACCCTTGACAAGAACTAAACCGTAAAGTCATCTTTGAAGGTATTTTAGATTAACATATGATTTGTATTGATTGTCACACAGTGGAAAGTTCAGTACTGAGAAACAAATGTAGAGAATATATAGTGAAATTAATTGTGTACTATGTCCATATACACGCCTCTCGGGATGAGTCAGTCCAGCTTCCTCAAGTTCATAGGCCAGGATCATAATGACGTAGCACTAGGGTATGCCGATGACGAGGAAAACGGTGGAATCGTTCCTGTTCCTTATGAGCTTGACAGGTGATGCAATTAACTTCTAATGTGATACAATATTTATTAAAAGACGTAAGTAATTATCAAATGCAGTTATATCGAAACGAATTTCGCTTTCAAGGGATATTTAATCTAGTTAATTGAATTTTGAAGTTCGGTCAGACAGAAGGTCATCACTAAAGAATAGTGAAGACAATGTTTTTTTTTGTTAGAAATAGATGAATAGACTAGGGACAAACCATTTAATTTAAGATGGGGTCGACAGATTTCTCAAATTTTTTGAAGATCGAAAAATATTCCAGCCTCACTATCTTTTGAGAAAAGAACTGCTCTTTCTCTGATTTTAAAAAAGAAAAGCAAATTATACTCATTAAATGACAAGAATAAATTGCAGTGAGCGACAATAAAAAATAAAATACCGTGTTTCGAATGACCACCAATCCTTCATTACCCCCTTCCGAAAGTAAATGGTCAGTCCCTTGTGTTAATATATATCGTTGCATTAGAGAACTCAGACTGCTTAAATTTAATATATTTTGAAAATAACAATTTCAAAAAATGTAGAAATTGTTTTAAAAATTCTATCTAGAATTATTTGGTCAACAAAATGTTATTGGCAACTACTCAGGGTTCAAAATATATTTAGCTTCAAAATAATGTCATTTGGCATAATAATGCTACATTTTTCCAATAGAGAATTCTGGCCAACTACCTCTGTTTAGTATTCTGATGATAATGAGCGTCTGACAGGCTAAGACAGTAGTTATGTATTTGAGAGTTATTATATAATTTGAACTCGAAGCAGGTCAAATTCAATGTGAAAGTATCCAGCAACGGCCTATATCAAAATCCAGAAACGGCTTATATCAAACTAGAGTGGCCAAGTGATGCACACTAATACAAAAAAGCGTAACCACTGAAGACGACAATTAAGATATCATAAATTTTGAGTACCTATAAAGATTAATTTGCAGTATTGATAACACAGGATGTGGGGAGAAAATGGTGGGTCCACTGGGATAGTGAGTAACGCTGTTGACATGACTAAATGGTTGATGTTTCATCTGTCCGGGGGGAAGAACCAGCATGGTCAAACGGTAGTGGAGCAGGGCATATTAGACAGTATGTACAAGGGTAGGATGGCCATACAGTCATCGTCTATAGAAGCAGCTATCCATCGTCCGAAGACACCCGTTACACTCACTGAAGTAAGCTATGACTTTGGAATCAGGGATGGATTCTACAGGGGTAAGCAACTGCAATATTTGGAACCTTTTTCATTTATGTGTTGGTTTTTAATAGATTCAAAATTGAAACAAATTTTTATGGGAGTTTAGACGCAGTTATGTTTGTGTCAAAATATATCCTTGCTTTAGAAAGCTCAAGAAGAATAAATGCTTATATAAATGGTACTGACAGCTGCCTTGCTTGGCGCTAAACATTAATAGTTTAGTGATACGATTGCTCAGCCTGGTGTCAGGATAATGTGATCGGGTGGGAATGACGCTACATGTCTGCGACACGATGATCCAGTGCCATGACTGTAAAAATTGTTAAAGCTACGTTAAAAATCCAATTTACACCCCCACCCCCCATAACCATCCACTAACCCATATATTTGCGTCGAGTTCAATTGTACATAAGCAGATGTCATAGAATCGTATGGTGAATTGACGCCAACTATTTTTACCAGAAGGCGAGGATTCTGGACTGCATGTAGATGAAGGTTTCATTCTGAACAGCTGATTTTGCATGAACAACACTATTTTCCTGACCTTCAATCCGAGTCTATTTATTTTACTTTCAATGTTACTATTATTTTATGGGCATGTGATAGAAGTGTTGGTTTGCGAAGTGTTGGTTTGCTTGCATTTGCGTTCAAGTCTTGATACTTTAAAAGTTCGCGGTTAGATGTTGATGTCGGAGAAAGCGTTTCTTAAAATATCACGATATTTGATCTTTATTGCATTATTTCTGTATTACGTACATTTCTAAACCCATTTCATATTTTTTTAATAGTTGATGCATGTGTCATTACAACTGGAACAAATTTGAATTGTAAGCCAAATTGCGTAATATTTGTTCTCATATAAATTAGCATATTGTTCTTATAGAAAATACAAGTTGGTCACATCAGCTTTGACATGAGATCTGTTGGCTTGAATATGGAGTCTGAAACTATGACCTTTACACAACCTGTGACTTTTGACCAACCATATCCATATGTTGTGTGTATCTTGACTTATTGTGTATATCTTAATTTGTGGTACCGAGAATACTTTGATTGTCAATATTCGGACACAATACACAGGCAGAAACATACGAAAGGACCACGTCTACTTAACTGTAAATTTTTAATATAACAAGGTCATTAAAAACCGCTACCGCGGCCTTTGGAATGCAAGGGTGGGGATGTATTCAAGTATAGGCCCCAAAGTAACAATTTTTATTACTTTGGTAGTAGGGGTGGGTGAGCATTTTTGAAATTTGTTCATGTGGACCCTAAGTTTGATGTTAAGCCACTGAATATATTTTATTAATTTCCATATATTTCATCTGATTGTTTTGGAATTGTCCAGCATGTTTTGTAATTATTGTTCATAGTTACTCTCAAATACCATTCTAGAAGTCATCTTATAAACATCAGGGGTCTCCACCCGTGCTAAACAGAACAAGTCTTGACGATGTAAATTCAAACCAAATGTCTTACAGGTTATCGTCGCTAGTGGTTGTTGCCTAATTTTGTCGCGCCAACGTTGAGAACAATAAGCTGTTCGCTTTTTATTCTATAAATAGAAGAAAAATAATTTTCTGACATGAATTGTGGTGGAGAACAACCGTATTCAGGCCGAATCTATGTGGACGGTCCAATGCTTACAAAAGTAATGATTATTATGACGATCGCTACCAATTAATACATTTATTTCTACGGAACTTTGCATCCTTACGTCAAGTATAACCATTTGTGGGTTGATAAAAGACATTAAATCTTTTTTAACACTCACGTTTTAGTATAAATCCCTGTCATTACCGAATACCCGTGTATTTAATGGATTCTGGCATGGATTTTTAACCGCTGAAGCAGCTGCACCCCAGGGCCAGAGAAACGCGTTTGAAGCTTCTAGCAAGGATTTTGCTCTTGAGAGGTGGATGGTCAACACGCGTTCCTCTTGCCTTGGGGTGATGGTGCTTTCCAAGTCTGCAACAGCCACGTCAAATTCGAAGTCAACAGCCGCTGATTGCGCGAGCATTCTGTTCTGACAAGGATGATTACTATAAAGGAACTGTTATATAACGATTTAATTTAATTCCGTGGATCAATGAACGATAAATGATAATGCATTTTCGATAGAATGTCTGTCGAAATAATATTTATTAAGTGGGAGCGGTGGGCCTAAATATTACCTTATTACGGTTCGGAAAGCTCCCCCTATTGAGTTTGTGTTAATCCTGTTGTACTCTTTCACAAGTTATATATATATATATATATATATATATATATATATATATATATATATATATATATATATATATATATATATATATATATATATATATATATATATATATATATATATAAACAACGACGGAGAGAGCAACTTGTTGGTCTAGCCCAGGGGCCTCAAAGACGTGGCCCGCCAAGCCGTATAATGTTGCCCGCAAAATGATTGGTGTCACAAGGTGTCCTGAGAGATAACAAAGGGGGTGCGTCCCTGGGCCATTGTAAATACCCCCATTGCGGCCCTAAGATGTTCTCATTTTGTGACCTATTGTCTATCCAACGCTGGACAGCTTGAGTCAAAATTTGAAACATACTTTCAGGTTACAGAATTCTACGGCATACAGGAACAACGTTTGGCTTTTCTTCGCTCCTCACGCTTTTTCCGGAAATAAACGTGGGTATATTTACCTCTATGAGTGGCGAAGATGAGAATTACGTTTTCCGTGGACTTCTACACAGCTATTTATCAGATATCTCAATAGGTGATGATCAACCCTGGCTAAATGAAACTACCATTTGCACGTTCCCTGAGCCATGGTATCGCGCAGCTCCATCGTCCCGTCGCCAAATTAATCGCAACCACCATCCCACACACGCACTTTCAACGTATGTAGGCACATATCATAACATTGCTTTCGGAGATTTGAAAGTTTACTTTAACAGTACTATCGCTCAGCTCCAAATGACTTACGGGAAAGAACTGTGGACTCTCTATCCACTTTTTCATAACGACTCTTTCTACGGCGAAGGCCAAGGCTTCATCAGCAAACTAATTGATGTCTCCCCAGAAAGTTTCAAGGTAGCTGGAAGCGGAAGTGATGTGCATGCCACATCCGTTGAAATTTCAGATTTTGAATCAAATGCACCCCCCGTCTTTCAAAAACAGACTTCATCCGGAGGATCGGCGATTGTAGGCTGAGATCTACCACTGTAATATTTTGATTCATTCCAATAGTGAATTATAAAGTCTATACTAAAAATATTGCTTTTTAATATGGTTATGGTATTTTGTTTTTGTTTCCACTGGCTTGATTTCATACAAATATTCACACACACAAACACGATATATATATATATATATATATATATATATATATATATATATATATATATATATATATATATATATATATATATATATATATATCACATGCATTAAAATAACATGGCTTTAAAAGTAGTGATAAAAGGCAATTTGTCATACCAATTCTGTTGATATATGTACTTGTGATCTACACATATGGCACACTATTTCACATGTATAAACGTTGATTCAACAGTAGGCAACGGCTTCTATACTGTAAATCAGTGACGAATTTTCATTGATTTATGGTTAACAACAAAAGAAAATTTAAATAAAAATAGTAATCCCCGTTTCTTAATGAATGAACACAATGCTCTATTTCATAAAATATCTCTTTTGACCCCACCCTTTATCGTGCGTAAAAAAATAAAATACTGGAAAACGTGTGGAGTGAGAGTGAAAACATTATGGTGTAATGAAACGCTTGAAACTGAACTTGCACAAAGAAACCAACAAAAATCATGGTCATTGTAAAGGCATACATTTTATTTTCATTGTTCGCAATACCGATGACGCACAGTTGCAATAGCCTGTTGACACTGAACTTTATAATTTTAGTTAGGGGCACACAGACATACATATTATGATCGTTTAAATGCCCATTTCATAACCTATAATAAAGTTCTAAAACAGATTACATTTAATATTAAAATGTCTGAAGGTCGCTCATACCTCTCTTTTTCTTACTTTGATAGTAGGTCAGACAGCAGACTAATCAACCAAAATAGAAACATACGAATGGATAAGAAATGAAATAACCCTATGGTAAGTCTCCACAAACCCTTCCACCCACTCTGTTAGTTGGTCTGTCAGCATATGAGTTTTACCAGTCTCTGTATGTCCATCTGTCTATCTGTATCTGTTTGTCTCAGATACGGGCTTAGATCCGTGGAGAAACTAGCTTAACGAATTTTCGCTTATGTCATGCAACAATGTTTCTGGGTTATGAATAATTAAAAAAAAATTACAGAAAAGCCGACACAAAAAATAGAGACGACGGGGATGACGGATAAAAACAATCTTATGGTCAGTAGCAGTGCTGATTAAAGCACAATAATGTTTTTACATCAACTATAAATATATTAAAAGTTTTAATTACCTCCTGTTGGATCGTGACTTTACTTAATTGGTATTCCCTACTCGTGTAAGTAAATTCGCCGATATGTAAATGGATGCGTGTTCTGTATTCCAGATGCTTTCCAAGCTGTGTTTGTAATGCTTTGCTTTCTGCATTTAAATCATCTTTTGAATTTAAAAATCATCAGTTCGTCTATATATATATATATATATATATATATATATATATATATATATATATATATATATATATATATATATATATATATATATATATATATATATATATATATATATATATATATATATAAACAATACGAATGAAAAAAGAAGCTCAAAAAAGAAAATGTGCAAAAATTAATTTGCAAGTAGGTTCGTGAATCGCGACAAAAAGTACAGAACTTCAATTTCTGGAAAATGCACTGGGCATATGAAGAGTTTGCAAACTCCCTCAAAACCGTTTCTTGTAGTAAAATTTTTGTTCTGTTGGAAGTGCTAGTATGTTTCTGTGTATGTAGTATAAATAAAATATACGCATAGTTTCCCCGTTTCATTTTAATTCAAAGTTTCTACATCTCGGTGTATGTCAGTCAGCCACTTAGAAATTAAGCCATAGTCACCATTTGGTCCTGCTTATTATTAAGATTATTATTTATTATCAATATTTACGAAAACATCTATTTATAGATCCTTTGCAATATTACGCTCTTAACAGACCCATGTCACATAGGCAAAACGAAATAAATATATCATGTATATATTGCAGCCATGAATAAAAATGATAAAAACCTCATGTACCAGGAGTTACTATAATAAAGATATGTATATAACCATATGTTTGTATCAGTTTTTTTTTTAACCTTTTCGAGGTATGTTTCAATCCAATACAGTATCCTTATCTTTCTATTTAATGATTTACATAAAATACGTCGAATATATGGATGATTTTTATGTTGTTATTTTAAACATTCATTTATGAAGGACAGCCTACGTAATAATCTTATGAAGAGAGGAAAATAATTTCCGTCTTTCAAGTCATTGTTAACGATGACTAATACGGTTTTCGATAGGCCAGGTGATATTTTGTTTTAATCCTGAGAAAGATGCTAAAGAAACTTTTTCCATTGGTTCATTTTTTGTGATTAAAAACTGGAAGAAAACTTGAACTTGAATCGATGTGAAATTCAACTTGTTTTTTTTTAATGGGTCCCAGTTGTTTTTTTTTAATAAGGTTTGTTACTTGAAATTAATATATGGATGAAATTCATTATAGCTAATCACACCCAATAGTTTTATGTTTTCCAGTATTTTCATTTGATGGAATCACTTAAACATTTTTCTGACTTTACCAATTTTCACGACATGACAATGGGTCTGCGTGATCTCCCTTTATATGTATTATTTACCCATACTATTATAGCTAGATGCACACAACTGGTAGAAACTGCGATCCGAAGTTGGCAATGATGCACCCAACATTTCACAATTTCCAAGAATGACCCACTGGAGCCAACGGGTACAATTAACCAATAAGAGATCGTGAGAAAATATAAATGAAACAAATGAAACACTTATGAAATTAAAACGTATAATGCATAAATTATATTAAAGACTTCTCTATGAGAGCGAAGCTAGTAAGTTCTTACCATTTTCTAGAGTACATATAATGAACAAGGAAATATAGTTAGTGGTCATATCAAGGAAGTGGAAGTAGTTAACTAACAAAAATTGAAACAATGGAAGTTGAAATGGATAACAAGTAGATAGAAGACCAAAACAGTAAAGATGCAATTAGAAATGCTAATTTGCGAAAGAATTGGCAAGATACCGAATGCAAAGGGCACACATAATTGGACTTTTAACAAAATCTATTGAATTCAGCTATATGAGTATTGATTGTGTGCACTGTTTTTGTAATTTTAGGTACATTCTTCCTGTCCTCATTTTTAGAACTGTAATAAATTTTGGACTAATCTCACTTGTTTATAGCGCTCCGTTTTAAGGATTTCTTAGATGCTTATGATTATTTGTTTAATTATTTGAAGTTGATCCTGGAGAAATAGTCCTCAGACCAAGAATAATTAGTCAATTACTAGGAGCAAACGTGACGGAGTGAAGTGTTAGTGAGTTTCCATGATGCCATGGTTTATGTTTGTGAAGGCCGCATGAGTGTCTCTTGAGTTCGATAGCCACTATTAAAATCTAATTGTGTACATTGATTGTGTGACTCCAGGTGAAGTATTTATGATTGGAGATTATTAAATCACACAGTAGAATAAACAAGGAACTGTTCATTCTCGCCATGCACATTTGATTGTTGCCATGGTGGTTAATGTGATGCAATTTTACAGGCGAAATGTGGTTCAAAACCATGATTTGACTGGCCTAAGGCTGCGTAGTAAAAATAGTTCCATGTTTAAGGAGGAGTAGTATATATTTACGACTGACGGAACCCCACGAAAAGGTTAACAAAGAGAAACCACGCAGTTGTGCGATTGATGGTGAATTGGAAAGTTGTGAGATCTGTGATGTTGTATTAATTAGAGTAAAATTATTTACAGAACGGACACGTTGGACTTTCCTGTTTACAACTGGTGTATGTAAATCTTTGGAATCAGAGGAAAGTTATGACTGTAGTGGAATCGCGCTAGTGTTTGACATAACTCGGTCAAGAACAAGTAACCCAATAGATTATTACAGTGGTTATGTCTTCTTGTCTTGCTTCAATGTTTGTCAGTTGACGAACTGTTTTAACGGCTAGTTTTATATTCTTGATTATAACAGTGTTCTTGACTTTTGATTCTTTAAAACGTCAATCTGTGGAGGGAAGGTGTTCAGTTAGTGTAAACACGTTTGGCTCCTGTTTTTGCAGATTATAAGGGAATTTAGTTTGTGTTGTCAATGTACAGTTTCCTGGTATTCAGTCAATCACTTACAATTCATTTTCCTTATTTTAATAGCTGCCAAGGATGGTATACTTTAGACAAATTCAGGTTGATTTTTGGAGCACAAGGGAACAGTCATTTTAGTTAGCAGAAAACTCCGACTTCAGAGCTGATCTCCTTTTATCAACATTTGTTCAGAAGAGTAAAGTCTTTCTTATCCATCCGAGTTCATGTTTACTTCACCTTCTAAAAAAAAATATTGTTTACATCATTTGCATAAACAACAAATTAAAGCTTCCAAAATGGTAGCAGACATTTTATTGAAGAAACTTATCTCTTACGTTTGCAGTGGAAAACAATTTAGTGACTTTTAATCTTGTAGTAGCTGCACATGTTAGTGAAGAAACTGACTTGTATTGTTTCAAAAGGAAAGATGTTATTGCCATAACTGGCCTTTAATGTGGTAGTTGCGCACATGTTGGCAAAACTATATTGTTTCTGTTGCAGAAAAACTAATTTTAGTGAGAAAACAAGAACAACAAATCAAACAAAAAGATAACAAACACACATCAAACAAACTGACTTTTACTGTTGCTGATAACACCAGTACATCATAAACAAATGTTTAAGAAACCGATCTAGTTGAGAAGAATACAGCTGACAAGTGATGTTACTTTTAGTCTTTCATCACACACACACACACACACACAAACACACACACACCCTCTACCTACCTTTGTGTGTGTACCCATCAACTCCTTCTCCATTATTGCAAGCTTATGATGATTTAAAAAAGAGACGTTCTTGCAACGCTGAAAGTAAGGACAGACATTTGCTCAACAGTAAGAAAAGGGGAAAAAAAGTGGAAAAGAGGAAAAGATTGAACAGAAGTAAGAGAGTGACCCGCTCATTGTGCCAGAGTTTCAAGATCGGAAAGAAATGTATCAAGCTTCATTGGAGACTACTGACGGAAAAAGATATCCATCTAAACCTAATTAATCCGCTGTCATGACGTCATGAGCCACGGTAAGAAATTGCTACTGCCTCATTAGTAGTATGATATGGATCTGTGTTGGTGAGTAACTGTGAGTTATTGTCAGTCTAAAGGGGTTTTGGTTACTAGGTGTAGGGATATTGGATAGTATGCGTAGGGATAATAGATAGTAGGTCCATGGGTAGTGGTAAGTAGGCGTAGCTTTAACATGGCATTTTAGGCTAGATCCTATACAATCCCACATTGTTAAGTCTACAGCGCAATATTAAATCTCCTTAAACCCCATACAAGTCCACACATGGTAGGTGTGATCGCGTTGGATACTCGATCAATGTATGCTTGATAGTAGATAACTCGATTGTGGCAACATCACACGGGCGCGTTGGATAGTAGACTACTAGGTGATGGGTAGTAGATAACTTGGAGGTGGTTGATAAGATTATTGGGTGATGAACACTCCAAACTGCTAGTTGATTGTATGGTGCGGGTTTGATAGAAGATCACTGAGTGTTGGATAGTAGCTTTCTGGGTGAAGATCACTTCAGACGATGTGTTGGAAAGTAGATATCTGGGTGCTAACGGCATGTTGTGATATAGTGTTGGTGTTGGATAGTAAATAATTGGGTGATGATCAAAGTGTATGTTAAAGACCTATATCGTACAAACACAAACGTGTGATATTATTATAGTCAAAATAAAAATCATTTGTTACGCTAGCCTACCATAAAAATAATACTTAATTAGGCTTAAAATGCACTTTTGCAAATGAAAAAATTATTCCGAAATCTCCATAAACAATCGGGAGTTTCCGCGTGCCATACACGGATATGACGTACATATATCCCTTAAAATTAAAAACTTGTCATTACTAGTCAATATTGTCAATCAATTTTGCTCCATTATTCCATACAAATAAGAAAGGAATTAATTCTGTGTTGAATTTATCCTATCCCTTGCAAGGTACAAAAAAGATAGAAACATGCACTTTATGAAAATAACACGAAAGAAAGTAGCATTGCCTTGTTATCATTGTTTCCTTACTGTAGTGCGTATTGCTTATGTCAAACAACAAATTCACAAAAGAGACGAAAATATCACCCGATTGCTTGAAAGCACCTGCCATTCACGCATGAAGCAACAAGGTGCAAACTGACCAAGATTGCATTGTGTCCAGGTTAACTCTGTATCTCGCAAATAAAAATCATTTTTTTAAAATACATCCACTGTGAGTGCAAATAATAAATTTTTCGCTAGCATTTGTTACAAAAGTGTTATTAAAGCACGTTATTATTGTGTATACTATTTGCCCTGCAAACATAAATTATGATCACATATGGGAAACAAACAGAAACCCGAGGATAACACAATTTGGAGCGAGCAATAAACAGTTTAGTTAAACTTTCCGATAGGAAATCAAATACAAAGGCTATTTCATTACAAAGCAAACAACCCTGAAAACTGACTTTGGTATCTTTTAAGTGTGCTGAGTTTTCTTATGAAGATGGCCGACATAAGGAAGTCAAGTTTGGTTCATTCGGATTCTTTTAATTGTGCCGATTTTCATATTTTAATAACGTCGACGCTAACATTGATTCCTTTTTACCTGTATTAACGAGAATTTTCAAAATAAATTGAAACAATGGAACAGTTTTGAAAGTGACATAAGGCTGAACAGTAAATTAGTTTTCAGTATCTTCTAAGTTTAAGCACAGGAGTCTGCAGTTTTATCAATAAATCACGACGAAATTTCTGACAACATGAACTCACCTTAACGGTATTATGAATTAACACAAAGAATGTAAGCGTGATCAAAATCCTCCACTCGATTCGACTTTTCTCATGCGTTTTTTATTCCTTCAGAATCGCAAGAAGACTGAAATACTACACATATCCATTCAAAAAACAGTAACGTACCAACGCATCACTCTCAGACGACCATCGCCTGAATCCAATCCGGGGAATTAACATTTATTTTAACTATTTTTGTCACAAACCTTGAGAAGCGCGATCATTACAGGAAGTAGCCCATTTCTACTAGTTTCTACCCTGCAGGAAATATGCATTAGGGTCTAATAATCGTTCTGAACACGGCGCAGAATCTGTTTTCTTTTTTAATACTAGGCTCTAATATTTAAATGTGATGACGTCATCAACCGTTATTTGTACTATCAGAATTTTAACTACATATTTCTGTTCTGGAAATTTATACAAATTTATTAAATGATGTAATCTGAAATAAAAAAAAATGTAAAATATTTTATCTTGTAAAATTAGTTTCATGATGTTATTTAGCCCTTGGTAGAAATGGTCTACTTCCTGTAATATTCGCGCTTTTCATTGTTTGTGTCCGTAATAGTGGCACTCTACAGTTTCGTATTGAGCATAGGGTTAGAATTAAAAAAAAAAAGTGTTTCCCCGAGTTTCCTCATTAGTTATACTGGCTATTTAAAAAAGTCTTTGTATGTTTTAGGTATTTTTCAAAGAACCTTTCATTCCCTTTATTTTGGTGTATGATTGATGGGTGCACTATACAGCTTGGCCTTACTCCAGATATGCATCTTTCAAAAAAAGTGCTAGCTCTACTTGCTCATTTTCACTTCCCGAATTTCAGAGGTAAATTGTTAAAGAAAGAGCTGATAACATTTTTTTTTTTTTACATTTTATGTATTTGGTAATTCATTCATTGCACTTTTAGAAGCTGCTATTGTCTTGTTTGGCAAAATTCATTTCCCTATTTTAATAGCTGCCAAGGATGTTGTACTTTAGACAAATTCAGGTTGATTTTTGGAGCACAAGAAAGCTGTCATTTTAGTTAGCAGTGTGCTAAGATCATTTAAAATATCCAAAAGTACAATATCCAAAGAAATTTCAGCCAGATTACATGAAAGTAGCATATAGATATGAGAACATTCTCTTTACCGTGCATGTTTAAAATGCAAACAACTTCACCTTACATACATCACTCTCTCCAAAGTACATAATAACTGGTGAGTGCCACCAATGGTAAAAATAATGGTTAATTCGTCGAATTGGATTCATGCGATGGTCGTCCGAGGGTGATGCATTGGTACGTTACTGTTTTTTGAATGGATATGCGTAGTTTTTCAGTCTTCTTGCGATTCTGAAGCGATGAAAGACGCGTGAGAAAAGTCGAATCGAGTGTAGGGTTTTGGTCATGCTTTCATTCCTTGTGTTAATTTATCAGACCGTTAAGGTGATTTCATGTGAGAAATTTCGTCGTGCTTTATTGACACAAATGCAGACTCCTGTGGTTTCAGCCACTTACATCTAAAAATAATCATTATCATTCGACCCAGTTGAAAATATGGATTAGTAGTGTTAAGCAGTCATGGACTGACGTACCAAGCCACAGGTGCTTTACGCGAGCTTGATGTTGAGAAAAATATATGATCTGAAGAAGAAAAAAAAATCATATAGAGTGACAAAAATGCCTCAGATTCCTCCCATGATCCGTACTGAGATAGTCACTTGTATAGTATGATAGAGAGGGTCCAATATCAAAACAGGTCATGGGGGTAATCTGACGTATTTGTCAGTCAGCATGATTTTTTTTGCCTTCAGATTATTGTTTTTACTCAACAGCAAGCTCTCATCGAGCACTTGTGTACCAAGCAAGGTGTGCATGTGTGTGTGTATGTGTGTGTGTGTGTGTAATTTGGGTTTTTAACGTAGCTTTAACACTTTTTCAGTCATATCGCTACGATATCTGCAGTGTGGAAGTTTATATTGAGGTCTAGCACAAAGACATCTGTCCCACCCAGTCATATTATCTTGACACCAGGCGGACCAGTCCTAACATTAAACTCTTAATGCTAAATGCATATCGAGGTAACTGTTAATACCATTTTTAGAAGTCTTTGGCATGACTCTGCTGGAGTTCGAACCCGCTACCTCCCGCATTTGAGAAGGACGCTCTAACCACTAAGCCACCTGAGCGGTTATCAAACAAGGTAATTGCATATTAGCTGTGGAATTAAGTCATGGAAATCGTGCTAATTTTACACCCCGTATAATCGAAACAATTTGAGCTTGAAATTCAAGTTCAACTTAAAATCAAAAAGTCGTTGACAGTATGCTATTTGTATCAGAACAGACATAAAAACGAGGAATTCGTAATTTTCTTAGAATGTGTACCGTCCTGTAGCCTACCGGATTTAACTGCGCAAAGTTTTGTTTTCTTCAAGTATTATCTCTGTCCTGTATTCTCGTGAACTTTTCTTTGATAAACTCCACCTCAAGCTCAAAATGAAGAATTTTGATACTATATTTTAGGGGTTGGAAAACTATTTTACACAGCATGACACATTTTATCCGGATTAATTACAAAATGAACGAGCGCGTGGCGATAGTAAGAGAGTAAGACTGTTAAAATCGAGATTTTTTTCCCCTTCGCGTGTCACACAAAATCTCTTGACATACAACCTTATAGTACGCTATAGACTTTTCTTAAATTGTATTCGTCTATTTAAAGACTTGAGTTTTTAATTCTCAGTTTACTCCAGGACCGGTCAGAAAATTGGGCGTAACAAGTATAATAATACAAAATGACGTCGAAAGATAGGTTAAGTAGGGAATACGCAATTCCAAGTAATTTCAACAACATTTTGTGAGTTTGAATATATGTATCAATTTTTAGTCGTTTGATAAATAGATCTTATAGTTGTGTTCTCATTTGCAATGAAATTTAAGTAACTTGTGGAATATTAATGCTAAGCTCGTCAAGAACTTGCAAAAGATATCGGTCATTTGACTCTTTTCATGAATTTATTTTGGAATGAGCACTCATGTTCTATTTAAACCGACATGTGTACGATGGCTGAAATCGTAAATGTATCCTAATGGCTGTAGCAACACATTCTTTGTTAAGGAAGTATTAGTTGATTTCAAAGAGAATATATGGAAATAAAAGGGAACTTGATAAGCAGTGGACACACACACACACACACATACACACACAGCGGAGAAAGCACCTACCGAATTGACTTAAAATGTGGCGTCATGTGCGTACTTTGTGTTTCTTACCCCAGGGCCCATGATCGCTCTTTATGGCCCTGCCGATAGGTGAAAGGACAACAGTAACGTTTTCATGACAGTTTATAACACTTCAGTCGTGGGTCGATTTCAAACAACATTGTTTCATATCTTGACTGAGAACGACAAACGGACATCTAGTTGATAGACCATTTTGTTTCGAACCAATGTTTGAATTCATAACTAGATGTCGGATATTAAATGAGCTACATTAATTCACTTTCAACTGAGCACTCCTGTAAGATCATACATCTAGACCTCGGACAAAATTATATTGGAATGACAAATATATATGAGTGGTAGTAACAAGAAATTATCTGTTTCGGAATCATTTAATTTCAAAAAGAAAATATAGGGAAATGGAAAAGAAACAGCCAGGTTATAAGAACAAAGAATACGCAATAGATACCTGGCAAGGATTTGGACTTTTATATGAGCAAGGTAATTGACGGATAAAATAATAAAGTCCAAAACAGACACATAGAAACATTGATGCCTTGAGATATCGGAACAAATTGCAAAACAAACGCACGCACGTCAATCAGGTT
The DNA here is from genome assembly GCA_016746295.1 of Potamilus streckersoni. Classification (NCBI taxonomy): domain Eukaryota; kingdom Metazoa; phylum Mollusca; class Bivalvia; order Unionida; family Unionidae; genus Potamilus; species Potamilus streckersoni. The sequence continues at coordinate 1,505,469 of JAEAOA010000627.1, forward strand.
CTACGTCATGCTTTTAATAGGTATTGCACGTGAGTAATCGTAATCAATGAGGCAGGTGGGCATCGAGCAGTCGTGATCAATGAGGCAGATGGGCATCGAGTGAAAATTGAACACCATTTCCGTAAATAACCACATCATTGTCTGGAAGGAAAAAAAGAATGGTCTGCGCTCAATTTTACCAAATTGTTCACTTAGATTAAAAAAAAGTATTTTGCAATGTAAATGAAAATAACAATTAATGATAAGGGCTTGGCTTTGACAGTCATTCATTTATAGTGCCGGATTAAACCATGTGGAGGCTCCTGGGCATAGAAATCATGCCCCTCCCCTCCCCTCCCTCGCAAATTATCTGCTAAAACGTAAAGATCAAGTCAATTCAATATTAATTTGATCCGTTGTCGCGGGGCCCCTAAAAGTTGTTAGGCCCAGAGACCGGTGCTTTCTCTGCCTATTAGGTACTCCTGCACTGATCATTTATTGTAGATAATCAGTATGTATTAGCCAAATTTTGAATTTTTTATACAATTAAGCATGAAAAATAATACCAGATGAAAGTTTTACTCTACTCGTGATGCCTATACGTTTACATTGCATAATTGAATTTACTGCCTGTAAATATTGACAAAATCGTTAAAAGTGTAAAGAAAGATATATGACCTGTCTCTGATGCAGTAAATCATGTATGTCCACATGTTTGCTTAAGAGAAATGCTTGGTAGCATTCTATGTTACATCTTTTCCCACAGTACACTATTTCTCATCGAATCACAAACAACACAAAAACTCGTCCTCTAGAACTGCTAATAGCCTACATTCCACAAAATTACACATCAGGTTGATTTAGTGATATTGTTGACAAAATTTCTTTAAATGACAGAATTTACCTTTAAACATGCTTGTTAAGCTTTGATTTGTAACATTATATAGAAGCACCGGTTGAAGTTTGTAAACAACTGCATAGTTTCTTAGTCATTGTAGATCGTACACAAACATCACATGCGCATGTCCAGACAGTACATCCGAATCCATGCTCGATATTTGTCATCATGTACATATATCGAACAACAGGAAACAGTATCACTACAAAATCATAGGGATGTTTTGATGAAACTGTTACATATATTGAAACGAAGCATATCTTGCAAACTGAATCTTGTCATAGTAAGACGTAATGGAGACGTGTCTTATAAACTAAAATCGTGTCATTATAAGACGTCAAAAGGTAAATAAAACAATCTACATGCAAATTCTAATACATGTTAGCTGTTCAACATACCCAGCGCGAAGGATATGCCAAGTTTAGTTTCTAATTGTTCATATAAACGGCATGGTTTCTGTTATAGTGAACCATGTACAGATATCACTGAGGCGTTAAGACCTTTTAAGACCTCACTTAATGGCGCATTGAAACTCTTTTACACTTCATATTGATACATGGTGTAAAAAAAATTTCACACCTCATACATTTATGCGAATTGGGGTATAAATACATTATTTTTACATCACGTTTATTAAGTCGCGAGCAGATGAAACATCTCTAAGCGCTGCGAACTGTAAAGAGTGTGAAAACCATCGTGTACTGGCAGGCTGAGCTCCCCTCTCATCCACACAATATCGATCCTCAAGTCTAGCATTAAACTGCCGTCGCAATGACACACAGCACAGACAGTAGACAAACGCCCACAATACAAACACAGAATGCGATGCAGCGCCAAGCGCTGAAATTTTCCAAGCTGTTTGCGCCTGCGTAGGGAGTGTAGGAAATTGTGGATATAGCATCGCTGAAACGGCAAGAGAGGCCAAGCTCAGCCTTATCGTGATTAATGTTTTCAAATAGTGCGTATAGCCTCTTTTGGAAACCCCATTATCTGCTCTTTAGTGTCCAAGCAGGTCATTCCATACTCAAGTCGTTCCATGCCCAAGTCGTTTGGCACACAAATGAGTGGATTCGTACCCAAAGCAATGATCGTTTCGTATCTAATACTATGGTGGTTTTATACCCAAAACTAGATTCGTTTATTGCACACATTTTGGTTCAAATAAAACCACCAAGATTACATAAAAATATATTTTATACATATTTCAAACTGTCTTATATTCTATTTCAGGCATTGCCTTGGTGACAGATGTATGTCCTATTACACGGAGCTCATTATAGAATATTTTTGCAGGCTGAATCCAAGCATGCCTAAGTTTATCCAGTTATTTAAAACATTAAATAAGTAGCTTTAAAATATCGAAGTAAATATATGTAAAATGCAGTGCCAAGTTAAAATTACCCCCACCACAGCTAGAGTATTCATGAGCATTATAGCTAAGTGGATACAAAATAAACAGATTATGCAAAGTAATGAAAATAAATTTGCACTCGCCAATTTCAGTTATTTGATATGAGAATTTTAGTTATGTTACTAACTTGTTAGCTTCTTGTGATCGGTGAAATTGTCGAAAACGTTTGCACAAGTTTGTTTTTGCCGTCGTCAGTCTACTGAAAAATGGCTTGGCGGTCCTGATAGTATACCGCGGTCTGCAGTTTGCGTACCAGAGAGGAACATCAGACAAAAGTTGAAATTGACACCAGTACTGGTCATTGGAGATGACAAACTTAATTAAAACATCGCGGAATTTAACCGTTGCTTTGAATGGCTAAACATTTATAATTGTTTCAGCCATTGTTAGTCATTACTGAATAAAACCATGAATAATGATTTGAACGACTCCAAATGAAATGATTTTTTCAATTATTTAAACCTGGTCAACGTCTTCTTTCCCATTAATTGCAATGTGATTCTTTTAACAATTATTTTTAGCGAAAACAATACAACTATTTTTCAGTGCTTGGACACTTTCTTTGCCCGGATATGCTTTACTAATCCAATTAGAGAAGGAGAGATAAATGTGACAATACGGTATATTTGACCGTGTACAATAAATAATGGGTAGGAAACAACCATCACCTCGGGTACGAAACAGCCATCATATTGGGTACAAAACAACCATCAACTTGGGTACGAAACGACCAATTTCTACTGGATACGAAACGACTTGGGTTCGTATTGACCATAATCCCTTTAGTGTATGAAGTTTGCGCTTGAAGCATTTCCGGTAGGTATTGCCGCTGGTCGACATTCATTGTTTGCAAAACATAACGATGTGAGTGAAATTATATTTCTCGCTGTAGGCAAACTTTCCAATGAAACGCCAGAACTAAATACGAGATAAAGTAATTAACGGATAATTTCTACGGCACAATCGATATAATTATATATCAAAGGGTATGTGTATAACCCGTGCAGATACTTACAATTTAATTTTTTTTAAACTATATAGATGAAGATAATCTGGGAATAATTAAATAATAAACACACAATTTCTTGGCAAGTCAACAACAATAACAGGCATACAGCAGTCATGGCCAGCCCAGCGGAGTTGTGACCTCAGTATGGCATAGACGCTTATCATCACAGCTCTCGGAAGGACTCCTGTGTCAGGAGTCTTGTTCTGCCATTTGATGTGGAGTATTTTTCTGACCCAATGTTCTTGTTTGACATATATTTCTTTCCTCAAATACTAGGTCATGCAGAGAGTTTCTATGTCATGGTCACAAAATTTTAGTAATCTTGACCAAGGATCAGTCTAATGTATTGTGTGTGATATATGCGTATGCTGTATATTTTGATCGTATGTATGTATGTATGTAGATATATATATATATATATATATATATATATATATATATATATATATATATATATATATATATATATATATATATATATATGTATGTATGTATGTATGTATGTATGTATGTATGTATGTATGTGTGTGTGTGTGTGTGTGTGTGTGTGTGTGTGTGTGTATGTATGTATGTATGTATGTATGTATGTATGTATGTATGTATGTATGTATGTATGTATGTATGTATGTATGTATGTGTTAATTTGCATTAGACTGTTTAAATCTGCTTTGGTACAAAAGAGAAAAAAGTGTAAAGTATAATAGTTGTATAAAATTATGTGTTGTAATGGTCTTCTGGTTTTGGTTTATATATATATATATATATATATATATATATATATATATATATATATATATATATATATATATATATATATATATATTTCTTCATTGCTTTGCTGTATGTATATGTATTTCCCCAGTACTTTCCGCCATAGTAATTATATATTGTGAGAGGGGCTAGAAATTACTTATGCGTCATGATTACCATAACTTAATACGCTTGGAAAAGAATGATTAGCATAATTACCGACCCGACATGCATAATGCAAGAGGATAACTGGGTGACCAAAAGGTCTATAATATAGAAATATTTTGCCGCATCTATGAGCGATCAGAAGCAGCTGTGGGGAGTACCTGGGTCAGAGTGTCTTTTTCGCTTTCGAGCAGTTGAAACCTCTCCACGCACTATATTGGCACATCCTTGTAGCGGTATGTCCGGTAATTTTTCACGTTAATAGCAGACCGTGGCTTACTGTTGAGATTAGTTCCGGCATCGAAACGGGCGGCACCATGACACGCCGTGGTCTATCCCATGATATCGTATAAAGGACCATCCACTCTTTGCAAAAATATGTACGCTGCATCTGCTCAATGTTGGCAATGCATAGTAGGATGCAGCTATGCCTTGCGTATGCAATTCTTTCTCCAACTGTCATATGGACTAGGCTACATTTAATGCTATTCCTAAGTTCGAATGAGAAGGATGCTAGTGCGGTTTACACGTCTTTCATGTAGCGCTACTATAAAAATGATTAGGTGTATCAACTTTTCACACCCCAATCAATATTAGGTTAAAATAAACATTTAATTCTCCAATCAATATGAAGTGTAAAAATTTTTCATTCACCCGTCAAAACGAAGTGCACAAACTTTTCATACCTCAATTCTCATAATTGCATCAGATATAAAATTCGTCTTTTTATACCTGAATCAATATCAGGTGTAAAAAACAACTCATATCCAAATCAAAATAAAGTGTAAAGCGTTTTATTTCCCAATAAACATGAAGTGAAACACTTTCTAAACTTTTCATACCCAATCTAAGGTGTAAACCACCGTGTTAATGTCCAAGTAACTGTAGTGTATAAACGTTTTAATGCGCCAATCTGAGTTGTTAAACAAGAAAAGATATTAGCCAAATTCCTTTTTTACATCGACTTTTACACCTTTGGTCACTTTAGTAAACTTCGCAACTTTACACATCTAGCGTTTTAACCATAAGATAATATATCAATCGGAACTTCTCTAAAATTTCCTGGACTAAAATGTATTTCAAATACATAAATATCCATTGAACTTATGGGTAATGAACTTCAGGTTATAAAAGCGAGTAAAATCGCACATATAGCAGCAAATGACGCATATGAGGTTTTGATCTTATCATTTACTTAATATTTACGGTTGTTTTTATTTTAGTCGTTGCAAGTATGATCTAAGCAACTGATCCGATATATGCCAAATCATCTTATCCATATATGCCAAATCAAATTCGCTACAAGTGCAAAAAAGTGTCCTGTACACAGATGACATACGTGTCTTTGTCATTACACATATTTTATGTCCGGTAAGGTGTAAAACTACACTTCAGCTACTTGATTCCCCGATAGTAGCAACTCACCAAAATTTTAAAGATATAAATGTAAATGCATATAAAATGTTGAATCAACTGAATTTTAGTTGGAATCGTGCACTCGTTTGTTTACAAACGTCACATAAAACTTCCACGGACACGATTGAGTAGGGCTGAGCAAATATAGACACAATTCAAGTAGAGAAGACAACGCCTACAGGACGCTGACTTTCGCAATGTGTTTGACGGCATATACGTTCATTTTACTGACTGGCACCATGAGAGAATATGAAGATTTGATGCAATACGACACTTGATTTGGTTAAGGGAATGCTTTGTTCGATCGCATGAAAGGACGTTGTTCTTTGTCCTTCTATAATCGATTCCCGTTTCTAAACTAAACAGACTTTTATAATGGATTTCAAAACTTCAAGTTTTGTGCTAATTCAGAATAAAATTTTTTTAAAAAATGTTTGTTAACATCCGTTATGTTTAGAGGGCACGTGAGGGCATATGATAACTGGCCTTCCCTGTCTCTATTATTTTGCTTCCAATCAATGCTTGAATTCATATATTCATAATCTGATCATTTTTAGATATATCCTTTTTTGCGCAGTGATTTTACATGTGTTTGGATTGACATGTTGATCATTTTATCTACCACGCTTAAATTCACGATATTCAAACGAATATTTATATATAAAAAGGTTCATTGTAAACAAAGACCGAGGTACTCTGAACACATCCATAAACAAAATATCGTGATGGAAAGGCAAACAAGATAATCGCAGTAGAATGAAAAGTAGAGGAATAGAAGGAAAGACATAGACAAAGAAATATAAGAGTAATCATACAGGAAATATCTTCGAGCTTGTAGACGAAATACAGACCATGTACATAAAGAAAAATAAATAAATTTGATTCCACTTAAAGTGGTATACATACGTATTTTGTCTATACGGTCCTCAATAGTTTCACCATTAGGTGCTGTAAGCCGAACACGTAATGGAGTTTGTACAGGTTTTTCCCAGTTCCCATCTCCCATTAGCCAAAACCCGTCAGCCGACCTCTTCATGGGTTCCCACCGTTGACTGCGTGGCTGGAACATAGCCACTTCGGTTGCTGGGAGCCTGTTGAGAAATGTTGAATTGTTTGTTGCTTTAATAGTGTACTTTTAAAACTCCGATTTGTCTGAAGTAAGACAAAGTCACTAGATAGTGGAAATTTATTTTGCAGGCAATTCTACGCTTAACCCTGGCCTTCTAATTATATTGGATAACAAAACAATGTCTTTAATAATACATGTCGAGTGCTAACTTTAAATAGCTTCGTCTATCTGCATGCAGTTTGTCTGTATGTATGTATGTCCATCTAGCTGCATCAGTATGTCTCTTCATTTGTTCACACACACACACACACACACACACACACACACACACATTGTTCACACCTTGAGTTTCTTGTCTGAAGTTTCAGGTACCATGGATTAGATCCTTGGAACTTGTATTCAATTTTTGTATTCCCCACCGGACACTGTACAGCTTGAATTTCTATGGCCCAGCGCCCGTCTCCATTTTCAGCAAAGTCCAATGACCCTGAACCAACAAAGAAAACGTAATTATTTTATGATGGACTGCAATGTTTAGATTCAACTACCGATCATTACCTACTTACTATGCCAACGGGACTGTAGAGGTATTCGTATTTATGACCGGGCACTTTCTCTTTTGGGATAACTGTATTCATTTGTTTATCAGCCCGTATTAATGGAATGAATAGACTTTTCGCACCATAAATTTGAAGCCTTCATGAAATAAAACCCGTGTGGAGCGTCCTAATATGAATAAGGTACGAGTCAAGCTCAGATTTTCACCTTTGACTGAGGTATGGTCTATGTTTTTAAACGCTTGCCACTGCATATAATAGTTCCTTTTCGCCGTATATTTATTTAGAAGCTGTATTAGGCTGAATAAACGTATTTCTGAATCTTAATACTTCAGGAAGTTAGATCAAGTTTAATTTTCTACTTTTCAACATATTCAAAACTTTGACCTTTTCTTGGCTTAAGACTTCTGAATTTTGACCTCTTTTGAAACTGAATCTAAACTAAAATCTTTTCAAATTATACTATACTGGCGGGAGCATCAGTGTCATTTGGACACATCTCTATTCTGTATCCATGTTTCTTTTTATATGAGTTTTGAAAGTTTAGTATGTAAAAAAATGACCCATATTACGCTTGTTAAGATGATCGAAACGAGAGTGTATATCGTATTTTGGGGTACAATTGAATTTCGTCCACTTCATTTTGTCTCCCAAACCCATTTTTATTACGGTTAGTGTTATGGTCAGATGCGTTTACACAGTTGGTGCATATGTTATTTCTTACGACATTTTATTTTCTTTTGCCCAAATCTTAGGAAAAATCTCTGGGTGTTCATTTATGGATGCTCTTTTTTATTTTAGTGTTCTTGATAAGAGAGTGTATGATTTGGCTTTTTGAAGTAGCTTAAACAATTTTTCAGTCATATCGCTACGCAGTCTGCAGTGTTGCAGTTTTAGTAATGTTTAGCATTGGGGAATCATGCCGCAGACATCTAGCATGATGTCCCACCCAGTCACAATATTCCGACACCAGGTCTATCAGTCCTAAAATTAACCTCTTAATGCTGAGCGCCAAGCCAGGCAGCCGCTAGTACCATTTTTATAAATCTTTGGTATGACTCGGCCAGTGTTGAAACCTGCGACCTCCCACATCCGAGGCGGACACTCAAAATACTTAGGCCGCAGGAGCGGTCACATTCTACGAGAAGAACCTTAAAAGGAACCTAGAAACAATCCGAATTGTACTTACACTTGAGAAAATTATTTTGTGCTGTTATGAATAATGGAGATGTTAGTTAGGGTTTCATTCATCAGCATTATAATAATTTGATTATTATTAGGTCAAAATTACCTTAAATTGCCTGTCTTTGAAATCAATTATAATAAGAGGAAACACGTGTGATAGCTTACCAGCATGGCATTCTGGACAGACATCTTTCACAAATACTTTAAAGTCGCCACGAATAGGATTTGCTCCGGAACCTTTTCCGCTAGCATGTACCTGTGGGAAATTATGGAGAATTTATTCACATAACTGTCTATCTCTCTTTCTTAAATGTTGAAATGAAATATGTTTCTTATGTTCGCATAGCCAAACGTCAGTTATAATTCGCATTGTAATATTGTGAACTGGAATGATTTTCCGATGCAGCTTCATTGCTGTCAACAATAATTACTAGCATCAATTATGCCCTGACTATATATATATATATATATATATATATATATATATATATATATATATATATATATATATATATATATATATATATATATATATATATATATATTAACCAAACATAGATCTAATTAATAAATTGTCATTTTGAAAGCAGTAAATTATTATCTGCGTGTTTTCAAAGTAGTGTTAATTATAATTTCAGTCTTATATTTTAGTCTCAATTTCTATAAATAACTCATATTTAGCGTGTAAACTTCCTTTTACGTCTTCTTCGCAAGCGACACGCTTACATTGATGAAAGATGTTGCATTTTTTGTATCGCGTTGTAAGCTTTTCTCATTCTATATTATTAAGCAGGCAACAAGATTGAAAATACTTTATGATGTCATATGAATGTTAGTCATGTGACTAAAACAAGTTTGTTTTGTCAAAAACAAAAACTAGACATAATTATATAATTCATACTGCAACAAAAGACCAGCACTTAGTCTTCTGCAGACGCTTTAAAAGCAAAGGCAAAACTACCAACCAGTTGTCATATGGAGACTGTAGACCGTCTGAACTATGTGTAAATAGTGAAATTTTTGATGAAATATTTTGTGCTGTGATGATGATGTGTGTTTTTTATATGAAGATAGATTCGCATAAAAACCATAAGGATATTTGAATACTTGTTTTGCACATCAATAAATACAACATTTATCTCATTTACCCTTTTAGTGCTGTAAAGAAAGAATCTAGTTTTGAGCTTAAAGTTTCAAGTTTTGCATTAAAGCTTAATGTGTTTGATGCAATAATCCGAAAAGTTGTCATCAATAAAGAGTATGGTGTTATTGCTGTTGTTGTGGGTTGAACGCCATTATTCAGCTCAAAATATGTTATAGATGGCGCCAGTATTACTGGTAGAGGATGAACCTGAGAAAAATCCGGTAAGAACCGCCGAGCTACGGAAAGCTCTTGTTAAACTCCCTCACCTATCCACATTGACCGAACCCGAGACTCAAACCCACGCGGACAGAGGTGAGGTGGCAGTTATCTGTAAATGCGAGCGATTTAGACCACTCGAACACCTGGGGTCCCACAACAGAGAATATGACGTGATCGGATCACAAAGTACACAACGTTTATCGTTACATCTGTCGATAACACACACACACGCTTGAGCTTGAGATGTTACAGCTTTCCCGATGAACGTATACTGAACTTGATAATGCGTTTGTTCTACAGTGGTTTTCAAGCGAAATACGCTCGAAGGCTCTTATGCGGTCCAGAAATTCCATTACAGGTAAAGATAAGCGCAATCTGGAATGGACGACACATACCATTCGTCGTTAGAAAAAATAGGACCGTAGAGACAAAAGCTTTTGCGTTACGTCTATCGAGGCACCGGCAATGGTTCGTTTCTACATTATTTTTTCACTGTAATACATGACAATAATAATTAAACTGAAAGTTATATACATTGAATAAACTAATTTACGACTTACCATAAAGCACATTCCGCATCCCAGGGAAGCGTGCATCTGCGGTGCATTCAGAGCCACAAGACGCATTCCATGAGTTTTAGCTACTGGCGGAAGGTCAGGTGGTGGAAACTGGCACATTCCTCCGGTTCCTCTGCCATAATAGGTTCCCTATTGAGTGTTACGTTATTTAATTGGTGTTTGAACTTTCTCAAAACGATTTCAATAGTATACATGTGGGAAACTAGGCCTGTATTTATTTTCGTTCTAATGTCCTCGAGTTGGCAATGGAGAATATTAAAAGTCAATGTTCAAAAATCACTAAACCAACACTATACATTGATATTTTGAAAATAGTTAAAGTTACTAAATAACACCCAAAATGAAATGCAAGTTCAATACATTGCAGTCTGCAATGATTTTACAGTTCAATAAATGCCTTTTTGCTTTGGCTCTGAGCCAAACTATCCGGTGCTCTTGATGTTAGTAATGAATGACACTTATTGTTTTAGGTAGTAACACAACTTGATTTCAGTAAATAAATAAGATGTGAGCGAGCATGCGTAGACTTGCCTTAACGAGTAAGAAATAAAAAGTATTGTGAAATTGAAAATAAAAACTCCATTAGTTTTTGTATGCCCTAGATTCTGTATGAAATACACAGTGATCACATGATCAAGATGATTAGATTCATTGTCTGGTTTAAACGCCGTGCTGTAAATATTGATAATATAAAAAGATGAATTTTATATATCGGTAAATATGGCAGTATGGAAAGAAAAATAATTCTGCTAGAATAACTACAGCAGCAAAATACGTGTTTAGTTAGCAATGATGTTCCTAGTGACTACAAATGTGGAAAGTTCCATTAAATTGGAAAACAACAATTTTCGAAATTGGTGTCACAAATATATACACATCAGAGACAAAAATATATCGGTAAAAATTGCTTTATTTTTGTCAATACACCAGCAAATTTATCAGAATGTTAAAGTCTGTATTATAATAAAGATAATATGATATTTATTGTTAATGTAGAGAGTTCTCTTACAAAATTCAGGAACCATCAACACCAAATAAAAGAGACTTATGTTTGTTGTAACTTTGAAAGTATTAAATTCAGCTTGTAAACGCGAACTAACGTACAACATAATAGCTGTACCGAAACCATTAGTAGAACTGTGACAGAGACAATGTGCATCTTTGGTACAATGCCATGGTCGTGCCTACTGAAGGTGATGCAGAACTCAGTTTAGTATCGTCCAGAGAAAACATGTGCAAGTAGCACAATCCTAGACCTTAAAAAACCAGATAGATACACTTCATAGGGGTTCTTTTTATGTTAAATCAGTCTACAGGAGATATAACATAATGTTTCCAGAGGAAAAGGTTGCATTGGAGTGTTGAGCGATGAATGAATTTCGTCGCAGCTAAGGAAATGAGCACAAGGTGTTTGATAAAGATAATACTCATTAAATTTGCGACAAGATCACTTAGTAGGCAAGTGTCGTGATCATTTATATCAAATGCAGTTTGACTTACAAATGTGACAAACCCACACAAGTGTTCATTCATAACTTGTTCGGTTATGTGTCATATATCTATGAATCCAAGAAAACTTTGAAAGTTAAAGTTTACCGAAATTTTATGCCACCTATTTAAACGATTTACTCGTCACTCAGCGATTGCAATATATGTCAAATAATCATTGTCAGAAAGTTCAGGATGTTATATAACATTTCAATCTGAAAACAATTATATATATATATATATATATATATATATATATATATATATATATATATATATATATATATATATATATATATATATATATATATATATATATATATCAAGAACCCAAAGATACATTGCTTCAATATTAGATGGCGTCATTGTTTCACTGCAGTTTAGCTGTGTGAAAAATTACAAACAAGCTAATGAGACTTCATTAAATATATAGGGTGCTGAACATTTGTTAACCGGCAGCAGATTTAAGACCCATATCAAGTAATTTATTCATATTTCTTCTCAATCCAGGCCTGATGAAATATTTATCAATGTAAATATTATTAACCTTTAAGTGACTAATGTATTCATCATTTACCGATTGGACATTTTTTGAAGTAACAGTGTCGAACTACAACCAGATGTTCCTCGTGTCATAACCTTGATTACAACCTGAGGGTTTTGCAAAGATAATGTCAAATTTGAACTTTTGAGAAAGCTCACAAAATATACAATGGGTAATGATCTCGTAGCATCTGAAAGTCAGATTCTTTACAGCAACAGGTGTTATTGATTTCTTTTTTATTTTTATAAATCTCAGTTCTCTTTTTCCAGATGTGCTTTGTTTCTGTATTTTTTAAATATCTTAAAAAATGTTTGAGAGAGGTTGTTAATAATTTTGCGGAACGCATTACCAGACACTGTAATATTGTCACACCAATTATACATTCTGGACTTTCACTTTAAGTTCTGTACTTGTGCAAAGTACATGAAAAAGGCTTTGATATCAACGTAAAATACTACAGTTTTTATGAAAACTAATATCAGAAAGAAAAATCCCGAATTTTAAAATGTAATACCAAATGATAATACGATTCATCTCTCAAGAAAAAGGACAACATCACAATCCTAGCATTCGGTGGAAATGAGCATATATTAAAAGAATTTATTACAAAGTTAAAGATGACAGTTAAATGATTGATATAGTTCAGCATATCTATATTCATGTGTTAAGTGTTATGATTATAGATTGTAGGGTCATTTTTTAATCATATTAGATAGCTTCTTGATAGCGCAATGTACTTTTAATTTGAATAAACATGTTGATGTGAAGGTATTACTTTGGAAGGTGTGAAATAATCTTGTTTACGATTTTGTTGTGATTTCAGTTCGGGAATAGGATTTCTTGTGATTTGAATTCAGGTCATAGGTTTACCCCCTGGAGAACAATGTGACCTTATTTCTGATTGGTTAGCTGCTAAAGTAAATGACTTTGGTGACTTGTCAAAATATTTTGGAAATGAGTATTCGCCACTGATTCTGCTTATGACATTTCGTCATAGTTATTTATAGAAAGGATGCATTACGAATAATTAATTATTTATATCATAAACATCAATCTTAGTGGAGTCATTTAGTTGTGTTCCTTTGAGAGGATTTTATTTATTTATTTAAATTATTTTTTTGGAATTACAAGGTGCTTGTAAACTTTAGGATGAAATAGCAGTTTTGGAAATACTTTTGAATACATTTAAATACATTTTGGATTTTACCATTTTGATTCATCAAGCATGTTAGAATATCAAACTAATCCAGACTGTTAGCACATCAGCATAGATTGAACCTCATTCGGAATACCACAGGATATCATTTGGAATATTCGATACCTTCGACTTTTGATAGAACTTTAGGACTATTTAGGATTTCGTTCACAATACTGTAAATTATTTTTAATTTTTCACTTTTGTATTCTAAGAACACGAATTATTTATTGAATTTTATTAACTTTTGATATTTCATTCGTTTAAGAACACAGAGTCATAGCAATAGAAATACTTTTTGAAAGAGATGGGTGGTACAAAAGCTGCCGTAAATGTAATGCAATAGGTGACGCGTTGTTTTTCCTATCCATGCAATACCTCAAACTCCTCATCCACCTTCTTATATTCTACCTCCAACCTCATCTCCTCCAGCTCCAAGCGAACCATTTTGTTATAAAACGAAATGTGGCTTAAAAATTTAGTCAAATATTTGTTTTACTTAGCGAAAATATAGAAGTATCAATACCTGGACATGCTGGTTCCCAGATTCGTTAGTTATTCAACAATGCTGGTTAAGGTATTTCTTTTCTAGCTGACCACGTCCAATTACTCGTCTGGTCAACTGTAGATTTATTATTTGTATTATTGACCAAAGGTATCGATAAGTTTTAGACAGGAGACAAATTTCGTAATCTATTTCAAAACGTAAACCCTATAATCTCCTGCAACCATAAGAATCAATACAAATCATAGTTTATTTCATAGTAGTGGTTTTACTTCCTTTTAATTTTTTCCATCATTGAAAGCAACTGGACGTTCAGTATCGGAATAAAGATTCTTAAATACTATTCTTGCTTAATGTTTCCGATGGAGATGTATACTTTTCGACACGCTGTTTTACAGGGCATCAAAACATCTAGGGAATTCAATATATTTCATGTATCGCTTTTTTTGGCGCTATTAACAAGCCAGGGGGACAATAATTTACAACGACTTCTATTATTTTCAACAATTTGCTGTGTTTCTTTAATCTTGCCAAATGTAAGATTAATTTGGGACTTGTGTGAAATATACTCTATGATTGATCGTGGGACTGATTGTATTATTGATTGTACATAAACTTCTTCATATACTAAGCCACCATATTTTGTTTTATATCTAACTTTCTTCCATACATTCCAGAGCTGCTTTTAGTGAATGGTAAAATATCGACGTGTGTAGTATTTACGAGCTTTTCAAGTTGTAGTCTAAATTTAACAATGCATACATTCTTGCACTTACACCTACTATTTAAATTATTCCTTAAACATCATGTACTATTTTACCATCTTGCCGTCAGAGTTTATAACGTCATCTGACTATAACATCACTATATAAGCATTTTCATAAAGACATACATGGTCCTTTTTGAATAGCCTGTATAACCAGTGAGGACACCCGAGGAAATTATTTTTCTTTAAAATTCTAACCCCTTGCAAAATACGAAACAGGTGAACGCCACCTTAAAAGAAATATAAAAAAATATTTGCAATTAATTTTCTAATTTTCATATCATTTTGCTCATGTTCTGAACAAAATGGTATATTAACATTGATTGCATGCATGAAGATAAGCTAATTATGCTTCGTTTGCTATTGCTGACACAATAAGCTTTGAGGCAGTATTGTGTGTAATGGCATTAATTATGGGGAAATTAGAAGTCTTAGAATACAGTGATGAAGACAAATTAAATTTAATGTAGCACTAAGTGAAATAAATATATAGTGAAAATCTTTTTTTTCAGTTTTTTGTATTGAAATTAAGAAAAGATGCTGACAAATAAAATCTTTTTTCTTCCATGTTAAATAATAAGCAAATATTTTAACCTTTAACCTTTGACCTCCATCATCTTCATCTGCTCCATCCCTTTTCAAATTGTAAAATTTGTCGCTGACAGCTGACAATTATGTCAAGTTTCATGTTCCTCTCTTTCCTCATAATATTGTTTGCTACGTTGAAAAGATGTAATGTGCATTTTTATATAGCTCACTTTTCATCATAAATGGCGGTGGTCTGAACTTGTGTGGGACTGACACTAATATATACTGTTCTGTGGGGAAAATGCAGGATAATTATTCAAATGGATCGTGTTGATGCTTGCGACTTAAATGGTTTTGATGCTTGCGACTTAATTGGTTTTGATGCTTGCGACTTAAATGTTTTAGTCATAAAGCCAAATTAAATTATACAATAATAATACGTATGTATTCTTTATGGGGCGCTTTATAGATATTATGAACTTCTGGGAAAGTTGTGGGTGTAAGGTGAAGCTGTTTACATTTGCAACATGCACAATTTAGAGAATTATGGCATATCTCTATGCTACTTTCATGTACAGTGGCTATATCATTGGATTACTGTACTTCTGGAAATTATAAATGATCTAACCACACAGCTAACTAAAATGGCTGCTCCCGTGTGCTAAAAAAGTCAGCAAGAGTTAATCTATCAGTTATTAAAATAGAGAAAATGAATATTCCAGACTTGACAATTACAGCGTCTGAAAGTGCATTGAATGAATTATCAAATACACAAAATGCAAAAAAGTTATTGTCTATTTTATTTAAATTTACCTCTAAAGTCCATGAAGAGAAAATGACCAAGCGGACCAAGCAGTTTTTTTTAGAGGTGTACATTTGAAGTTAAACCAAGCTGTATACTCTATAACCCACATTACACCCATCAATCGTATGCCATAATAAAGGGTTTTTGAATAATACCTAAGATATACAAATTACTTTTTAAATAGCCAGTGTAACTAGTGAGGACACGCAGGGAAATTCTTTTTCTTTAAAAATGCACAATATCTCAGATACAATCATTGTTGTTTTCATGCGTAAAGAAATTTATCTCTGCTCCGAAAAGCAATGATTCAATACTTTGTACATTTTTGCCATTATTTATATTGTACTGTCAGTCTGTGCCACTTATTAATAGTTTTCATTATCTAACTAGTCTAGTAATTTTAATGATTTTCAAAATACCCAATGTATTGCTGGTCTCGTTTTTCTCAAACTTGATTTCGAATATTTTTGTATTCTAACACGTGAGTAATAAATTGAAAAATATCGATTGATCTAGGTTTCTTACATGTATAACATGAAGCACAATGCCACGCTAACAAATCATTATACTATGTTAATAAAATATAAGTTTCGGTTTAAGGGCGCTTTTAACCATTGCAATCAAATATTTTAGAGAATTTATAAGGAAGTCGTTCTTCAAAGCATTTAACATTGATATCATCATCATCATCATCATCATCATCATCATCATCATCATCATCATCATCATCATCATCATCATCATCATCATCATCATCATTGTTATTATTATTATCATTATTATTATTATTATAATAACTATTATTATTATTATTATTATTATTATTATTATTATTATTATTATTATTATTATTATTATTATTATTATAATAATTCTTCTTCTTCTTATCATTATTATTATTATTATTATTATTATTATTATTATTATTATAATTCTTCTTTTTATCGTTATTATTATTATTATTATTATTATTATTATTATTATTATTATTATTATTATTATTATTATTATTATTATTATTATTATTATTATTATTATTATTATAATTCTTCTTCTTATCGTTATTATTATTATTATTATTATTATTCGTATTATTATTATTATTATTATTATTATTATTATTATTATTATTATTATTATTATTATTATTATTATTATTATTATTATTTTTATTATTATTATTATTACAACTGCTGCTACTACTACTAAAATGATTACTACAACTGTCCAGTTACTGTAAAGAGGAAAGAGCGTTATGGCGTGAAAACTTTTAATGCATTCAGGTAACCCTGATTCATACAAAAATGTTCATAGGTCGTGAAGATGCACATAAATACGTACAAGACTTACAAACAATTGAACAATTTTGATTCATCTTTTACAAGATTTATGAAATCAAGAAGATTTAATATTTATCAGACTAAATGGACGGCTGTAACAATCCGAAAGTTGTTCTTGCATAGTAATCGATTTTCAAGCTGATGACTTCAAATCTGAAGTTCCATGTTTATAGTTGCAAAAGGATACAAAACATTAACGATCTCAAGAAATAGCAGAGTTATATTTTAAATATTGCTTACCAATATTGTTATATCAAACAAAGTCACGTGAATTCATAATAACAACTAGTAGTCCTTTCGGTCAGGTGATCATTCAAAATATTTGTTACGATGGATTGGAAATAAAATTGAAGCCTTATTTCGCAAACTTTTTTTGCTCAATGGTAGGTTAAAATCAACTTGTTGTAAACTTATCCTCGTATGAAGTACCATATCCTCTAATTTATTGTTAAGCATCAAGACTATACTGTTAGAAAATAATTGTTAATAAACAAGACCAATATCTAAATATTGAAAACAAAACTTACATTTTTTACTTCTCTTGTTTCGAGACTGCAGCTATTTTATATTACTACCATGGTACTGTTTTATATTACTACCATGGTACTGTTTTTTATAACTACCATTGTATTGTTTTATATTACTACAATAGTACTGTTTTATATTACTACCATGATACTGTTTTATATTACTACCATGATACTGTTTTATATTACTACCATGGTACTCTTTTATATTACTACCATGGTACTCTTTTATATTACTACCATGGTACTCTTTAATATTACTACAATGGTACTGTTTTATATTACTATCTTGTTACTGTTTTATATTGCTACAATGGTACTGTTTCATATTACTATCATGTTACTGTTTAATATTACTACAATGGTACTGTTTTATATTACTACAATGGTACTGTTTTATATTACTATCATGTTACTGTTTTATATTACTACAATGGTACTGTTTTATATTACTACCATGGTACTGTTTTATATTACTACAATGGTACTCTTTTATATTACTACCATGGTACTGTTTTATATTACTACCATGGTACTAAAGCCATCTTTATGAAAAACATTCGGCTTTAGATTCACTTGAGTAACCAGTCAATCAGTCGATCAAATTAACGGTTTCTCAAATAATGATTAAATAATCATTTTAGACAATCGATCAACTTACATCTCCTGCAGTCTTGTGCTGGTACAGCCACAAAATGTTTGCATTTTTTCCGCAGTATGCAAACCCGATAATAGCCGCAAAAACCGCCAAGAGAAACATGTTTCTACGACACTGTATATTCAGGCCCAGAACGTACACAGAAAACTGACGATGGGTAACACCACTATACGTGTGAAGTTATAGCGTACACAATTTGTTAGGAATCCTTCAATATTGACGTCCTATTCTGATGTATCAATGCGCATAATTAATAGAATGAAAGAAAAAATATATCCTCCTTTAGAGTGAAATCGATTTTGATAAAAAAAAGATGCACTAAGGATCCTAGATGGTGCGTGTTGTATGTGTGATTTGAATTTTTAACATAGCTTTAAACAAATTTCAGTCGTATGTCTACGATATCTGCAGTATAGTGTTGTCTAGCACTGGGGCATTAGGCCGTAGACACGTAGCATCATGTTTTACCCTGTCACATTATCCTGATACCAGGTCGACCAGTCCTAACACTGACCTCTTAAACTTGATCTCCAAGCGAAGCAGCTGTTAGTACCATTTTTATAGGTCTTGGATATGACTTTGCTGGGGTTCGAACCAGCTACCCCGCACATCAGAGACTGACGCTCTAACCACTAGGCTACAAAAATAATGATTCATGGAGAAATAAGTAAGTTATTGTAAAGAAAAAAAACTTTAAGAAAGAAATTTTTTCTTTTTACTGACAACTTACGATATCAAAAGTATAATATTTGATGAACTGTTTCAATGCATGATAATTAAATACAATTTAACTCGTTAATAACAAATGGTTACTTATAAGCATGCATATATGCACATGCATCTATTTGTCATTTACTGTGTTCATTTATCGATGAATATTGCAATTTTGTACTATTTTAAAAATGTAATTATTTAAAAAATAACTTTGTTGAAAACAAATACCTCCACACCAGGTGTTCAGTATACTATTTAGATGGGAGGCTTGCAGGCACAGAGATATAATAATAAGTAAATCCAATCATGTGTCGATTTTTCTACATTAATCAATGACTGTATTTATGTATTTTCGGAGAAGTTAAGAAAAAAACTGTTTTGGAGCCAATTTCCATAATAATTTGTTCTGTTATTTATATGTTACTAAAACGTTGATAGGAAAATGAATGTAAGGCTATGCTTCTGAACATTGTGTTGTTTTTTTTATTAGAGTCCACATGTTATCATATTATTCCTGGCTTGTAAAACTGATCAATACTCCAAAGCATTATAATGATTTATTTGTGGGGTAACACCTTCTAGACTATATATTTGTGTTCAAATAGTCATAAAAGTAGGTAGATGATTTATCACTGTCAAGGCTTCATACTGGAAGAAGTAAGGTCTTTGAACTATGTTTATATTTACATCAGTTTCTTATTTAACATGTGAAACAATAAAAAAAGATCCCACATAAACTCTTTCAAGCTTCATCCAGATAAATCCAATATTTATTTTGTAGTTACTTTAAATTTCCAAAAAATGTTCCAATGATTGTGTTCGTACATTCTCAGTGCTGTCCTTTGTACATCAAGATTGCTAGTTTTGAATAAATTATTTAAAACTGATGTATCACGAATAAAAGCAGATTTTTTTTCAGGGTATTTTTTTTCAATAATAGTAAGAACTAGATACATCTTGCTTTCAAGAGAACTTTGTACGCTATAAAAAAATAAAACTACATTAAGATGGATTGTGCGACAAATGATTTAAGTTAACAAATATCCAGTTCACTGCAGAATCTCAAATGTGTTCCTAAATTTTTCGGTGCAGTATATAACAACGTTCCCTAAAATAATATATAAAACGTGACGGATCATGTCAGTACACGATGTTTTTTTCATAAATACTTTTCATAAAAGTTTTTTCATAAATGTATATGAGAAAAGGTAACAAATAACGACATGTTTCGTATTGTACAATAAATGCTTACTCACACACGCATATATACACGGGAACACGGAGCCACTCACTCATATACATGTCAATTCACAAAACAATTATAAATTTTAGAAGACGGATATAATATATATATATATATATATATATATATATATATATATATATATATATATATATATATATATATATATATATATTGAAAGTGACGTACAAACATATTTCCGTATAAATCAACAATTATATACGTTTGAAGTATGATACAAACAGTTATACATATTTGGGGAACATAGAAATAAAAATAAGAGATATACAGATAGATTTGTATGTGCAGAGATTGGTGGGGTATGAAAAGCTTAAAGTGTTTAAAATAATTCAGAATATTCATACATTGATATAAATGAACGATGCATACTGAATTGACATGCAACACACAGAACATAAAAACGAAACCAGGGAAAAGAATAGTGATTGACGTTCATCACAGACTTAAATCAATAACTAATTTAAAATTGTGTAACGAACAGAAAAGGCCAGCTAGACACTTTCATCAAGAAAGTTGACAACATGATATCTATGAACAATTACTTTTTATTTGTCATAAAACTTTATTTGTAAATGTATATGACTAAAACTACATATAATGACATTTATCGTATTGTACAATAAATAAAACAAGTTGGACAAACACACGCGTACATACGCGGGAACACACGTATCCACTCACTCACTTACATGTAAATTCACAAAATAATAATACATTTTAGAAGACGGATTCAATATAAGTATTAAAAGTGATATATAGCATATTTCCGTACAAATCAACAATTATACACGTTTGAAGTTTGATTCAAACACATTTATTCATATTTGGGGAATATAGAAATTAAAATAAGTTGTGTACAGATAGATTTGCATGTGCGGAGATCGGTGCGCATAACAGACATTTTTTTGCGCACCATGATTAGCAATAGTGCGCCTGATCTCGATTTCGGCTAGGGAATCTTTGAGAAGTTCTGAATGTGTTCAGATACATCTAAAATGAAGAATGGGATTCAACGTGCCGAATTCATCCAGCGACACCTGCATACCAGTATTTGAATCTTGGTATTTTTGCATGGCCTCCATGAGCATCAGGTATTCCCGTGAAATTTTTCGTTGTTGCAGCAAAATAACACTCCAATTGTCGTTCCGGATTTTGTCTGGAATTGATACGAACATGAATGTGAGATGAAATTAAATGATCGAGTATGTATTTGTTTCCAGTTTGGTTTCACGCCGCACCGCTAACTTAAAGGCCAAAAGCACGTCTGGGAAGCTAGCTACCTCGCTACCTGGATTCGTGGCCATTCTCCACGACATAATCACATATGCTTGAAGGAATTGATGGATGTGAATTGGGTTTTGTTCAGAGTAAAGGTTTTTGGTAAATCGAGCCAAGGTAGCTAATAATTTGAACATGTCAGCATCCGAGGGGGTGATTTTAGGCTTTCACGACGTGAGCCATATGATAGTGAACTGACCATCTGATGGAGCTACAGCCACACCCGCTCTGTACAAGTGCTTCGCTGGAGAATCTCTTTCTAAGATCAGCTTACGTTTAACCCCTCAGAAGACCATGGGGATATCGGGAATATCACGACGTATTCCAAAATTAATGATCAGAGGAAGCATCATTCAAGTTTTCCGACTGGAATCTGTTAGAGATCGACGTACAGCGAATCCCACGTTATACTTGCCATGTCGTGATTATAAAAGCCGGTTTTGGCTCAAGACCCCCTCTCAACCCCTTCCCAACTCTCAGAATAAATACAGATTTTCACTTTTGAGACCTTAAAACTCCCACCACAAACAATTTTTATCAAGACATAAAGGAAAATATAATCCTTTATAATAATACATTACATGTGTAGATGTTGCATATTGGAAGGTTTCAGGATATTATTCGTCCTAAAATATAAATGCAAAAGTTATAACATTTTATTGCTTGCAACTTTTGAAATGTGTTTCTGACAATCATAAGGGTAAGAAACAATTAGATTCATTTTCTTAGCGTCATGCTAGACACAAAATGCATCTTCTATAGCACACCTCCTTTCCCCACCCCCAAAAAATTGTATATGTCAAAATTCATTATAACAGTAATTCTTCTATTTAAAGTATTAGTCACGAATATATATATATATATATATATATATATATATATATATATATATATATATATATATATATGTATGAATGTATGTATATATATATATATATATATATATATATATATATATATATATATATATATATATATATATATATATATATATATATATATAGTTACGTATATGTGATTAAATTGCTTGTGTGTAAGGTTTAAAATAATTTTTGTTTCATTGTATTTAATTGCAATGAATATTTTTCTCGGATTCCGGATTCTATTTTTAGTAGTGAGATATATTTTTATCACAAATTTTGTTTATTCAAGACGAAGAATTATAATTGATTCCGTTTTACCCTGGCAAAAGTGTCAACCGGAAGTTAAAATGATTGGTTAGTATCACGAGTATACTTTCTTTTCGTGATCACTGTGTGTAAACAACCTTTTTTGTGATTGGTTTTTAAGTGAGTTCATAACTAATATAGTATGGTAAGAGACTACATGACAAATCTCGTGAAACTTTGAATGAGGCATGGGGGTTTTAAATACGCATTCAATATATTTTTCAGACAGTCATTCAAAACCTTGAAGGCAAAAGATGTATTATTATTTAATTTGTTGCCAGGATTGTTTGTTCTTCGTCTGGTTTTCGGATTTAATAATTTCTTCCCCTGGAAACTCAACAAGTTGACTTTCCTTTAAAAAAAAATTCTGAAAGATATGCAAGAAAATTAATTCTGGAATTATTCGAAAACAGAGACTGTGATTAAAATGGGGAATTATTGTTATTCATACATTGGACTGGATCTGACGTAATCGCCTTCCATATTTGGATGTCGTCGGAACTCGAAACTAGATTCGTATAGGACTATTTAGTGATAGGACTTGTGTTTTTATTATTAGGATCACATTTTGGATTATATTCACAGATTGTATGTCCTATTTACCAAGTTTTACATTGTTGTCTAGGGAAATAAATTGGTTTGTTATAATATACAGAGCTTGTTGACTTTCACTCTTTTCTTTGTTACTGAGAACGAGCCCTTATCACGCAACAATATATATATATATATATATATATATATATATATATATATATATATATATATATATATATATATATATATATATATATAATTGTTCGGGGATGCTTGAAGGATATTTTCAGGATATGTTCATCCAATATCACGCCAAATACTCATGCTAAAGCTCTTGCAGGTATGATTTTAACATTATGGGCCACTTGAATTGAATATGGGATATTAATATGGATGGGCCACAATACGGGTAAGGGAAATTTGGCATAGGGAATTCATAGTGATAATGTATTGACCTTGGATAGTGATAAAGGAGATTGGAGAGGGGTGAGTCACGGTACTGAACACTGGGTGAAAAAAATGGCAACAATGCTGCAGGGGGCTGACCTCAATCGGTCAGAATAGTGAGAAACAATGCTGCATGGTTCTGACCTGAATACGCGCTACTGTAGGGATAAGGGACAAATACAATATATATATATATATATATATATATATATATATATATATATATATATATATATATATATATATATATAATGTTAGAGATACGTATATACATTTCGTGCAACCACATGTCTAAATACAAACTATCCATCAGTTCTAAACTATGTCCTTGCATGATTTTTTTTCGACGGTCGTTAAATCTCACATTGATGTTAGTGCTGTGCCGTTGAACTTATCATCGCCCGCTGTGTCAGGTTTCCATACTACGCAAGCATCCAGACACAAATAATAAACATATGTAGATTTATCCGCATAAATCTATCACTCAAACAACTATACAACTGACTAAAGAAAATATTATTCAAGAATCATTATGCATGTTTTCCATACATGAGTGACCCTGAAAAGGGTAGTTTACATTTCTTCTGTTTGCTCTCTTCCCTTCTTCTTTTCCATGAACAACTCATTTTTTGCATGAGATTGTTCGTCTTCTTTTTCGCATCTTTGTCGTCAAAGTGTGACTGTCAAAGTCATCAAAGTGTGACTGATGTCGTTATCCACTGCAGGTAACACGTTCACGTGTCGCGCGTAGAGTCTGGCTTCTTATATGTTGGTTCTGTACTATTTGACATTAGCCATTTAATGAAAAACGTAACTGCTGGTATTCAGTCTCAGGAGGATATTCATCCCGATCAGTAAATTCATTTCGTGCAACCACATGTCTAAATGCAAACTATCCATCAGTTTTAAACTACGTCCTTGCATGATTTTTTTTCGACGGTCGTTAAATCTCACATTGATGTTAGCGCTGTGCCGTTGAACTTATCATCGCCCGCTGTGTTAGGTTTCCATACTATGAAAGCATCCAGATGAGTATTCTTGGCGTCTTTCCCGTACGTCAGGAGATTTTTTTATCGGTACGGATGAGTCTCCTTGCAGCTGCTGACTATTTTGTTATTAAAATACAAAATCCACATTGCTGAACAAGGAATGCATGAAATTGTTGACCGGAGCTACTCAAGCATCGGCTGCATGAGCGGTGTCATCAGTTATGATCACTTTAACTTTTCAGGTACTAGTAAACGCTATTCAGATCGATGTAATCTTCGAATTGTCATTTGATTTCAAATCCAATGGGGGCTTAGGTCGTCAAAGAGGAGACGGCAAGTATTTCTACCCATTTGGATTCTTGTATAGTCATCATAGTGGGCGGAGTGGCAAACATATCCAGTTTCGACTTGAAACATTCGCAAGACTCTCGTTGCATCATATTTTCTCTCTGTTGTTTAATAATCAAAACCGTCTAATTCTCTGACAGTTTTTCTGTTCTTTGTCTTTCTGGATCTCTCTGTGTGTAGTCCTCTGGAGGGTTGGCTTCGTCGTCTCTTTCTACCTTGTCTTTACTGTGGCGTCAGGGAAGCAGGGATGCCTGACTGGACAGCTTCCCCTGCATTTATTAAAGATTTTCAACGGCCAAAAATGTCTTTTCCAGTTTGAAGCAACACATTTTTGCTCTCAATTAGGCTTCTTTGGGATGTTGTTTGTCGATGATGACATTTTGGAAGAAATGTTTTTCTTTGTGTCAAAGCGGCATCTTTCTGAGCGTGCAATCATCGTGTCACCATCAGTTTCAAAACGGGGACCATCGAATGAAATGTTGATTTCAGCATGTCTCCTCGGTACACAGGATAAATGACTTATAATTCCTTTGATAATCGTTTTCGAAAATAGAATTTCACTGTGTCTCTTCCGTTGGAGAATGGAATATTTTGTCCCAGATCTCCTCTTATACCAATGTTAACACTACCGAACTATGACTTGCTGACGGGAAAATAGTGAGGATGCATAAATTTGTGGCGAACATGATAGGTGTTTCCACCTTCAACGACAGTTGTCGTGTAAGAATCCACTTGAAAGGAATGACTCGCAGTAACGGTGTGAATGTGTGTCCCATCACGTTGTACTCCACCACATCAGAGAACACAAAGATCAAATTTAATCCCTTGGTTTAATTCTACAGAGTAACAATACACTTTGAAAAATTCAAGTTGTTTGTGAAAAGTGGTATGAGTAGACCCTTAACCATCCTGAGGTTTCCACCCCAAATGTCATACAATTCAGGACAAACATTTCATCATCAGTCAACAAACCACTTAATGGTACTCGACGGAGACACTTTTGTCCAAGTCTTTGCCAAACAACGCATTGAATTTAGAAGCAATTGTGTCCACTAGATGTTGGCTGTTAAAACAATAGCCTGCAGGAATTTTCATCACATAAATGTACAGTTGAGTATTGGGTGGCACTGGTCGTTTGACAGATGAATTTACAGTGTCGTTATGATTCAAGTATTGTTGCACTTGGTTGTTCTAAATTTCGACCTCGAAAGTGTTTCGATTTTTAGTGGTGTTCTTGATTTGTGTATGGTGAATCTTCTGACCAAAGCCACTTCCCAACAGTCATCGTGATCCAATCGGATGGCCCGAGGTAATTTGGCAGTGAAAATGTACAAAGTTCTGTGGGGAAACACAACAATGGAACTGTCACTGGATATAGTTAAGGAAAATTGGTTATTCATATTTGCAAAATTCTGCTGTAGGAGAGGTCACTCGGAGTCAGTGGAGTGTTCAAAAGAGAGTTGTTTTTTTGGTGGTGACTGTTGGGAGGGTGACTGACGTTGGCTGCAAGACTCCCGTTGTTACCGGTAGAGCATTTCAGAAAATGATTGAGTAGAAAGTAACCGATGCAACTACTGAGTAAAATGGTCCACACTTGTTAGTCTCCTTGTTGCAAACTCAGATTGGTACTGATAGCACCATTGACACAATACACCACATATATATTTTGAGAGATATATTTACTTCTTCTGAAATAGAAATGCACAGCTTTTTATTACTTATTGATTGGCTAACTAAGGTCGTGTGACGTGAATTGTAGTTTATAAATATGAGTGCAGACAGTGCACTGGCAGATAGCTGTCAGAGCGGCAAAGTACCAACATCTAAGTAAAAAAAGAATCTCTGACATATATTCCAAATCCATCAGAAAACCATGAATAATATAAAATTCCAAAACTGAATCTAATTGTTGGTACAAATTTTAGATTTATTACAGGATTGCTATTGAATTTAATTGCTTTATAAGTATTATATGTCTTAATAAAGCCGCTGCAATTTCCCACTACACTGCGCAAAAAAAATAGTGTTAATTTCTTTTTTTTTCTCATAGAGATCACGCTATTATGTCAGAATGTGTTACAGTCGATCTAATAAATTTAGCTGTTATACACAGGAATATAGTAGAATTCATTTCACCATAATACAGTATATTATTGCGTTGTCTTTTGGCATTTAGACAAATAAGTCTACTCTATATTATCAGAAGTTGATAGTGTTGTGACAGAGACTATTTATGTAAAGTCACTATGCGAGATTGAAAAGCATGTCTATCTCACCTTTTTTATTTAATAAAAGTAATTTTTGGTCCTGAACTCTGGTCTTTTCGATATAACACACGAGATGTTACAGTATCGCTGTAAATCGTTATAAGCGTAATTGCCCGTTCTAGGAAGAGAGTCATAAAAGATCGTTTAAAGATAAAAAAAAGAGTAAAACAAAATGGGATGCTCGAGGTCAGAATAAAGTTTTAAGATAAAAATTAAAAATGCAGTGAAAATAAAAATAAAAAAAGTTGCTTGCAGCTAGTTTCGAATTAGCGATCTCTTGCCAGATAAGCGGAACGTAACACGCAGAAAGAAAGACAAATATCGGTATACACACACACACATATATATATATATATATATATATATATATATATATATATATATATATATATATATATATATATATATATTATTTATGCAATAAAAAAATCTCTTGATATTGTGCATTTTTCTGATGTGATCGTTGATATATACGAATTGCTCTTGGAATTCGGTGCAAGGTGACATCTTGCTTCATTATCTCAATAACCAGCATCCGTTTTGCTTATTAGTCTACACTCGAGTTTTCCTACATCGGTTCACAACACCGCCTCAAACAGGAAACAAAACTGAATCCGTCATAATTTGTTTGGATGTGATGAGCCGCTAATCAGTCCGGGTCATGCGCAAATAGGAAGTAAGTATCTCAACAAACTAAGGCTTGAAAGAAACAAACTCTTATAATTTAAGAGATAATACAGTACAAGAAAGTTCACTTACACTATGATACAATGACACAGCCAAACAAAGTAAAAAAAAAAACATACATTTAAAAATCATACAATCAAGGTACAAACTACTTGATATTTTTCATTTTATTCAGCATTTGGTTGCAGTCCTTTTATAATCCTTGATATGAAATTGCCAGCACCATAACTATCTGTATCTTCATCTATAAGTAAACGTATTTCGTCACTGTATGTAGATGGTACTCCTTAGATTAATATGTAAACTACTTGCATCATCTGAGTAACGTAAGGGCAGTAACTCTGCAAAAAATATCAAAATCGTGCTTAATCTAGCAATATATCTAAGATAATGTTAAAATGCAAATTCGTTGTAAATTTGGTTGGAATTATGAAAAATGTGATTGTCTAAATATTCACAATTCATTGATGTATTTAAGTCCGTGATGAGCATATTTATGTATAGAATGATAAAAAACCGTGGCTCTATCGGATATCCTATCAATGAATTTCCATAGCATTTTATTATTATAATAAAAAAATGTGGCTGTCTGAGTATTTTATGTGTAATTCAGTTATACGTTGATCATGACCCATTACTGAAAACAGCATGCTAATCTCTGATTTTCAACTGTTTAAAAAAGGAGCTTGACAGATAATTTGATTAAATTTTTTAAAAGATGGTTACCGTTCGAAAGTTGTTAGGTTGTAAGAAATTAGAGGATTAAAACTCTCTAAATAATCAAAATATGCCAATGGCTGATCTTTTAAAGATGAAACTTTAACGCATCTTTCCAGTAACCTGTGGATGACAAAATGCAAAGGAAAGCCATGCACAGGTAACATATAGAAGGCATTTGATTTGAAATCAAGCTTGATGCATATTTAGTTTACCGGACCCGTTTTGAAGAAAAAAGTATGTTCGATAATATTATGATCTATTTGACACTTTGTGTATACCTACCTGCCTGCTTGTCGAATGTCTTTATAGAACCCCACACTCTTAGTTGGTACTGAATATATACTTGAATTACTTTGCGAGATCTGTTAAACATTTGGACGTATTTACATGTGTCCATTAGGAAGATTGTATTGCTCAGATAAATGTGCGATTGTTTCCACAATTTATCAGTAACTATATAAAAAGAAGTAAATGCGAATATTTAAAAAAATACCAAGTCTCAAATAATATGGATATTTTTATCTGATGAAAAATGGGGCATGATGAAAAATTTACATTGATGTATGCGTGAGAATCCCTTATGATTATAATCAAAATTGTCCAATCTATTGCAATGGCTGAAACTGAGTGTTCTTGATTTGTTAATCATATCGCTTCACTCGATATTTCTGAACATCTGCGTATTGTCTGCACGTTTGACTTTGCTAATTACTGCTTTTTGGAGTGTTTAAGTTGTTACAACTTCCTCTGGGATTCTGTACGATGCATCTGCTTGAATATATACATGTTTTGTGAGTTAAACGTGAGAAATAATGCATACAAGGGGATAACTCTGTAATGAATTACCTGTCATTATTTCCCACTTTTATACATCAACCAGTACTGACTGCTACTTTAATGAATTAGAGTCTGGTTAAATGTAATGAAAACCTGTTGATAATCTACGGTGTACCTAGGTTATCTGAAATCTGCATTTTGATACCAAAAATTATTTAGGATGAAGCAAACGGTGTGTACATTGTATGTTTTTTACCAAATGTAAACACCAGGGTCAACCTGCATTGTAGAGCTAATATAAATAGCTCAAATGTAGCCTAGCCACGGACATAATCATAAATGTAAGACAAATAGAGCGTAAAGAGTACTATATGTACATGTGCCTGGCACTTAAATAATATTAACATACGTTTTGAATATGAAGATTATATACATATGGAGCACTGACCATTTGGCACCTTGCTGGGGCAGCAGACTTCAACAGGTTTTGTCTTGGTTGGATGACCTCCCTTTTTACAAATATGATAATTTCAAAATGGTTGGTAGAGATAATAGAGAATACATTTTTGAATCACAGTGTAAATAAAAACATTACTCTTCTCCAATAAACGAAACGCAACAGACATAAAAGCTTGCCTTAATACACAAAACACTGAATTAAATATTGGTATGAAGATGACGCAATTTTTGCACTACCTTTACTGTACTTCACCGGACAGGGGAGCTGCAAAAGACATTTGCGATATTTAGACTCTTGAGAAGCGTATGTATTTTATATATTTGCATGTATGCATATTTGTACATAATACACGATAATTTACGAACAAATATCAGTTTATTTATTTATAAAAAGATTAGACGAAGGTATAAACCTATTGTCACCAAAACAAACACGAAACTAGGCCTTCAACATAATGTACTTTTCTAAACATCTATCCAGATATAGCAACCACAATTATAAAAGCAATATTTTAGAACATTTTGGCTTATTGATTGTCACGCAAAATTTGTACTTTGGGAACAATGATTTACGAAGACTACCTCAAATTAGTTTAAACTCGCGCATATAAAACTGTACTATGTGCAGTATACAACTTGTATTTAACAGTTAACCCTCAAATTATTAGTTGCAACATAAGTCATGCAGAGGATGGGTGCTTGTCGGGACATCTGTTTCTTTTTAGGCAAGTAATTGCTTGCACATCTCGGTTCTTTTTCTTGCTATGAATTTTTGCTAAATTAAATATATTTCGCACATCAGGTCTTGGAACAACCATTCTGTCGTGGTTTGAACCTTGCATCGAGGAAGTTTTACCGATGCATGATAAAGATACAGGTTACCTTTAACACGAAACTGGTTGCTTCTAAATGTAGTTCATCTTTAGGTCTACATTTCTTTCGGCAGATGATGTTTGATGATAGTGACAATGGAACTTCAAGTCATGAACTATATCAGATCATTTGAACTGCGAAAGTGTTCAAAAGATACAAGTGACTGACTTTGAACCCAAAATGACGAGCTTTGGAATAGTGTGCATCACACCCAAGAAGAACAGTTTCTCAACATTTATGGTGTGTTGTCAAAGTTGGAGAGATCTTAAGTTGCTCTATAGGTGAATTTATGTTTGTTATGTATGTGTTGTTTTTTAATTCGTAAATACTCCGCCAGGCACAATAGGAGACAACAAGGGTTTCTTGTTTTGAGAAGCAGATCCAAGCTCATGAAACGACCTAAGACAATTAGACTGTGATAAGAAAACGTATTGTGTTTTGCAAGTAATACATAGTTCTGCTCTCATGCATTCCAAAAATAGTATTTGTATTTAAACTAATAAATAGTAATGCTCACATATATTCCAAGTAATAATAGTAATGCTTGCATGTTTGCATGTAATAATTAGTAATGAACACATGTATTCCAAGTAATAAATAGTAATGCTTGCATGTTTGCATGTAATAATTAGTAATGAACACATGTATTCCAAGTAATAAATAGTAATGCTTGCATGTTTGCATGTAATAATTAGTAATGAACACATGTATTCCAAGTAATAAATAGTAATGTTTGCATATTTGCATGTAATAATTAGTAATGAACACATGTATTCCAATTAATAAATAGTAATGTTTGCATGTGTTCCAACCAATACATTTTAATGCTTCTCATTATCCACCAACCACAAAGTAACTGATTTGACAACATTAACAACACTAACATTTACACTATACTCAGCCCTGTACTTGTAATTTTAAGAAGCTACTTCAAAATACAACATAATGCATGTTCAAATAGAGTATTACTCGCATGTATTCATAGCAATAGAATGGCTTAACACAAACGCATATCATGCTATATAGGTTTGTGTTGAAAAATGTAATCAGTTATACCTGTACAATTCATTTTTCTGTTTTTTTTCTTCATTCTGCAAACAAGATTTTGTCGTCTGCTTCATTTCCAGTATGTCATGCGCAAACCGATTGAGCTGTCTCAGGTGATCCATGACATCATCTATAAAGTACCCAAAAAATCAAGATGTGAGAAAAAAATTAAAAACTAATGTAACTACACAAAAATAAAACTTTATGATCTATAAACAAATACAGATACATCTACAATATTTTAACTGTCCCTGTCAAATGGCCTTTAGTTTCCTGTTAAGGGCTGATTCAGCATCTATATCATCAACAATATTTGCATCAATTTCAACTTCCTCTACTTCAAGACTCTGATAAATATCTTGCAGTTCATCATCTGATTCACTACTCTGAAATGACGAAATGTTCATGCACTGTAAAACATGCTGCATCACTGGCATTTTATTGTGCTGGATCTCTGTATAAGGACTGATTTTTTTGGAAGCATTTTCCATAGGTTTTTCATCTTGAAGTTTGAGCAACAACAAGCAGTTTATTTTTCCAAGTATAGCTCTGTCTTTTTCCACATCCTGAAGACTAGATATTTCCTCCATTATGATCTTCTCCTGTCTATATGCCCAAGCTAGATAATCCTTCATTTCGAGAGAGGATGCTGCTATTTCTTCTTCTGCTCTCATGTACGATGCATAATAATCAATGGCCTTTAATTTTGATGGGTTGTTTGTGTCCTCAACTGGTTGATATATCTGACTCAATGGTGTACTAACATCAGCAAAATTAAGTCTACTCCCATTTAGCTCATTCAGCTCCTTCAGCCTCTGGTTGATTTTTTGACTTGTCTGCTCAAGCTTTCTTCCAACCCTTATAGCAATATCCTGCCTATCTGGAAGAAAGACGGTTAAAATAAAATGAACAGAGTAATGTCATGTGCAGATCTATGGGTTTGAATCAGTTTTAATATGCACTCTGCTGTGGCAATTTTGAATATATTCATCTCAATGTTTATGAACGTTACCTTGCTTTGATACTACACTTAGAAAAAGATGAGAGTGTGAATTGATGAAAGTTTCTGTGAATTCCTAAGAACATTTTACAATCGCACATTTATCTGAGCAATACAATCTTCCCAATGGACACATGTAAATACGTCCAAGTGATTAACAGATCTCGCAAAGTGATTTAAGTATATATGCAGTATCAACTAAGACAGTGAGGTTCTATAAAGACATCAGGCAAGCAGGCAGGTATACACAATGTGTCAAAAAGATTATAATATTATCGAAAATATATTTTTCTTCAAAACGGGTATATATATATATATATATATATATATATATATATATATATATATATATATATATATATATATATATATATATAGATATATATATTTATATATATATATATATATATATATATATATATATATATATATATATATATATATATATATATATATATATATATATATATATAATGACACAGACCCTATTAGGATTAGTACAGTAGAAAGGTGGAAATATAAATTTTGAATGATTCACGAGACTAATTCAGCAATGCGGAGAGCGAAAATACATAAAACCCCAAGGTAAAATATAAAATAATTTAATCAATATTAATAATAAATATTTCAAGTAATTCCTGGATATAAATTTTTCGGTTACACTCTACTCATAAATTAATACATTAATTTGATCTTTTAACAAATGCCTTTTTTATTGCATCACACAAGAGTTAATGTCCTAATGCGAGAGTCTCCATTCAGTGAGAAGTCATCCGCTGTGGGTCTTCATATCATTGAGTCAACTTCCATTAAGTAACCATTAGCCAGCAAGAAAGTTAAAATTACAGTCGTGAAGATGGAAAAATTTCTTCATACACACACACACACACACACACACAGACCCACTAACGAGTCCACTAGCTCCACTTGAGCAGTCTGAGGAAAATGTTCTTATTAGCTCGGTTGTCTTGATGATAGTGTTCGTCTTTCGTAATCTGGTATGCATGTAGACACTGTCAACCACTGACTTCACACATTGACGCAATATTGCTATATTTGCTTTGTCTGAATAACACGTCTTTCGTAATCTGGTATGCATGTAGACACCGTCAACCACTGACTTGACACATTGACTCAATATTGCTATATTTGCTTTGTCTGAATAACACGTCTTTCGTAATCTGGTATGCATGTAGACACTGTCAACCACTGACTTGACACATTGACTCAATATTGCTATATTTGCTTTGTCTGAATAACACGTCTTTCGTAATCTGGTATGCATGTAGACACTGTCAACAACTGACTTCACACATTGACTCAATATTGCTATATTTGCTTTGTCTGAATAACACGTTTGTCGATCAATAATATAATAATAAAGCTAACCCCTATTTCCAATACATGGTAAACTTAATTTAATACCTTCACTTCGACACTATTACGTGCCGAATTTTGCAGGTCAGTGCTGTAGTTTTAAGGTATCCACGTTTGAATTTAGTGATCTCTTTTGACAAAAAGTATTCGAATCAAATTCAAACCGTTGTCATAAATGTTAGCTTTGTCGCCGTATATAACGGCAGTGGTGGTAAAGGAATGAGAAATTTTGTATAGATTTCTAGTTCAGTCCACAAAATATATTATGGTGAACAGTTTATGTAGATTTGTTTCCAGTCCAAAGTATAAATTGTGATGAATAATTTATGTGTATTTATATTACAGTCCACATTGCAAATTGTTGTGAACAGTTTCTATAGATTTTCATTTCAGACCACAGTATCGATTGTGGTAAATAGTCTTAATTTATAAATTATTTTGTATATTTGCTTTGTTTGACAAGATTGTTTTTTTTACATACTTAAGAAGGCAAATAGTCAATAAAGCCTATACAAATTCAATTTTGAAAACATAATTGCTTGATAAATATGAAAAGTGCGAGTTTCAACAACTCTATTTAAACGAAATTTCCATTATCACAAATGTACATAATTTTTTTAAATATGCACATGTAAATACATTTTCATAAAATCTACCTTGAAATCGTACATGTTGGAGATCAAACATTGTCGAGGTCACATAAACTGTTAGCTTAAGTATTGTCGAGATCAGATATACTGTTAGTTCAAGTATGATCGAAGTCACATATACTCTCATCTCAAGAAATGTCATGATCGTATAAATATTGCCAGCTCATGTATTGTCTAGGTCACATCTACTCTCAACTCAAATATTGCCAAGGTCACATATATTGTGAGCTCAAGTAATGTCGAGATCATATATACTCTCAGCTCAAGTATTCTCGAGGTCACATATATTGTCAGCTCAAGTATTGTCGAAGTCAGTGATACTGTCAGCTCAAGTATTGTCGAAGTCAGTGATACTGTCAGCTCAAGTATTGTCGAAATCAGTGATACTGTCAGCTCAAGTATTGTCGAAGTCAGTGATACTGTCAACTCAAGTATTGTCGAAGTCAGTGATACTGTCAGCTCAAGTATTGTCGAGGTCAGATAAGTATTGTCGAAGTCACACTTACTGTCATCATCGTCTGACAGTTCTAAGAACGTAGCTTAAATAAATGAAACAATTAGCCAATCAATTACGTCATAGACTTTTGTATTTATTGTCAACACGTACATATAATAGGAATCCTAAAATTTTTAGACTTCCTTGAGCTCGATTATCGAGTGTTATCGAATTAGAGTTGAAGCATGCGAAATCTGGTTTAAATGGAGTTATGTCCCTTAATTATCGTACTTTCCGTTCTTCAAACCAACTCCATTGTGTCTTGTTGGATTTGAACTAAATTTGATATTCATTTATCGCATTCAAAAAGTAATATACCAGTTTTGCTCAAATACGATCGATTTTGGAAATTTCACCATGAGCCTGAAAAATACCCAGCTTGCATCTTTGGTCATTCGGTACCCTTCAGACAGTTAGTGCAGAGCCCCGCCCACTTTTATGTACAAAACAATACATTATCGTTTTTTTTTTTCCTTTCCTCACATATCATGTCTCGAAGCTTTTCGCTCTGGTACAAAGATTATCACGTTATCTGGACAGATTTGCCTTTACACCTCGAACATTCTGTATAGGCCATGCCATCTTTTTAAAAATAGTACTGTTATTATTAAACAATTAAACTAAAATTACACGACGAAATAAGTGCGATGCTTGCCAGCGCTGGCTGTGGAACATTTTACGTCTGGGTATTTATTTTTTATTGAACAATTTTTTAATTGTTTTTTTCTCACTTTTTTGTTTGCATGATTAACGTCTGATGTGACAAGCAACATACATACAGATTCAGCCAACTGATAGGAAACCGTCATTTAGTTCATGAAAATTAATTGAACAAATCCAATAACATAATGTCTTATTTAGAGAAAAGACGATACTTAGAATATGTATATGTTTGTGGGATGGGAAGTGGCAAGAAGTGGGATATTGATTTGATTACAAGAAATATGACTGGACCTGTTCAACCAATTCGTTGCCTTGTTTTGGTTTAGTTATAAACATGCAATGTGTCCCCCACCCCAGTCCTAACGTAATTCATTAACCCATACCACCAAGTGAAAGAAACCCCACCCCACCCCCGCAAAAAAGACATTCCAATCATAGCGCCAAAACAAAGCCTTGACAGTACGAAAACAACAAAAGCCACACCAAATAAAATTAATTATCAAGACCCAAGTTTTCAGAAGTTACATTCTACTACCAACGTCCAGTCGGATTGAACTTTTTCACACAGAAGTCATCTCTTTTTTGCGATTTGCATCGGTGGTGCTGTACACTTTCATTTTATCATAGGGTTAAAATTTTAAAGAAAAGGAATTTCCCCTGGTTTCCTCACAAGTTACATTGGTTATTTAAAAAAGACCTCGTATATCTGAGGTATTGTTCAAAGAGCCAAAAACATTTTTGTTTACATTTGATATATTTGTTAATTCATTCATTGCACTTTTAGAAACTAGTATTGTCTAGTCTGGCAAATTTCATTTGCCCTATTTTAATAGATACTAAGGATAGCGTACTTTAGGCTGACTTTTGGATCACAAGGAATCAATCGTTTTAGTTAACAGTGTGCTAAGATCACTTGCTATTTCCACAAGTACAACATCCAAAGAAATATCAGCCATATTACATCAAAGTAGCATAGAGGCATGCCAACATTCTCTCCACTGTGCATGTTTGAAATGCAAACAACTTCACCTTACATATGTCACTCTTTCAAAAGTACATAATAACTGGTGATTGCCCTCAAATCGGCCTAACAATAAATGTGCTCTTTGATCAAGCAAATCACGTGTTCATATTTCAGTAGGTAAATTTTGCACTGCATTAACCATCTAAATATTTGAATCCCACTTTTTTCTGGAAGATGGACCTTCAGGATATTTTATTGTCAGATAAATGTAAACACTTGAAGTTCTGAACTGATTTACCAGACTCAAAGTGGGAAATATGTTCCCACTCTGGAAGGGAGTTAACTCTTGATACAATGGTTGACGCTAAACCAAGCGCCTGAGCGCCTCTACACAACTTCCACAGCATACGGTATTGAGATTAGCGCCGAACAAAACCAAACTGATGACAAACAGCACCAAAGGGCATACGAGGAGAAATAAAGGTCAGGGGACAGAAGCTGGAAAGAGTCACAAGCTTCAAGTACTTGGGATCAATTATCACAGATGAAGGCTCCAAACCAGAACTACTTTGCAGGATTGACCAGAAAACAACATCAATAACAAGGTTGAAACCAATATGTAAAGATACCAATATTGCTTTTGGTTCCAAATAAAGCTGATGCGCTCACTTGTTATATCCATTCTTCTGTAAGCTCCTGAAACATGGACGCTCACATCAGATCTACAAAGAAGGATTAAAACCTTTGAAATGAGATCTTAGCGCAATCTTGGGCATCTTATTCACTGATCATGTAACTAACGAAGAAGTCTACAACAGGATCAAACGAGCCATCGGATACTACTAATACCTCTTAGAGAACACTGTTTAAAAGCGTAAATGGAAGTGGTACGGTCATGTCTCTCAACAGGCAGAAACAATCTTGCGAGGCAAAATACGATGGTGCAGAGGAAGAGGGAGCAGGAAAAATGGTGGAAAGACACCAATAAGGAATGGATAGGCATAGAATTTAGAGATTTCCAAAGGACAGTATAAAACAGGTAAAGATGGAGAAAACTGGTTGTAAAGTCAACGGTGGTGCCCCAAAATACATCTTGGGTTATGGGATTGACGATGATGATGATGATGATGATGATGATGATGATGATGATGATGATGATGATGATGATGATGATGATGATGATGATGATGATGATGATGGTCGGAAGACTCAAACTTTCTATTCATGAAATCACTCACAAACACGAACTCACACACACATCTGGTTTAAAGAACTTAAACTTTCTAATCAGCACATCTTGTACTATTTGCATATTGAACTGTACCGTTCACTCACTTCAATGACATTAGTGCAGTTTTAAATTGTGCAAGATGGTTCTTGATTTCAATCAGTGCCACGAGGAATAACGTGGAGAAAGCCATCAACTTGTCTAAAGGTTATTTTGGCGATGCCTAAGAATCATCAGTTACGAAGCTATAGTATTACAACTTGACTAACTTCATATATATATATATATATATATATATATATATATATATATATATATATATATATATATATATATATATATATACGTATGTTGCGATTTTTTTAAGATAATTTATTATTTTTTGTTACTGAAACGAATGAATAAAGCAAGTTTTGGGTGGATATTTGTTTTTATACACATTACGAATGCATCCTAATTCTTTTTTAAAAAATATTTTAAAATGTTCTTAAAATTATTTGTTGAATGTTTTTCTTTTGAGGAGTCGTTATACAATATTTACTTCTATTGAAAGCAAATTCCTGTCAAAATTCTTCATTTGTTAACTAGAATGAAGTTACTTTCGATTTAAATTTGATATCAGTACCCATGTATTTTTTAACAGTCATACGTTAGTTAAATAAATAAACATGGAAACGTCTGGCAGCTTTTATTTATTGTTGCATATATAATTATATTTTTCATGCATCTAAAGAACGTCATATTAATTGTTCAAAAGAAACCAAGCGATATATATAGTCCGAGACAGTAGAAGATGTTAAGTTTCCATCTCAGCATGCGCACAAATTGCATGCTCTATTTCACGAGCGTACAACATGGCTTCCTCTCCTATTACCCGTTACTAATTTTAAGCGTACAGTTGAAATTATATAGTTAGAAAGTGCTCGGAGATTAAACAGTTTAGTAATAAAAGATGCATTTTTTAACATTGTAATAACATTCTCATCATTTTGAATAATAAGATTCATCAGAAATCTCTATTTCTTACCATAAAATTGAATATATTCTTTTGAACATAAATAAAGTAAAGAGAGATGTGAAAAGAAAGAAAACCATGATATTGTTTTTACAATAAAGACAGTTGGCTCTCGGAATGATGCTTCAGAAAGCATAAAGTTTGGTTAATATATATATATATATATATATATATATATATATATATATATATATATATATATATATATATATATATATATATATTATATATATATATATATATAAGATTAAACTATATAGGATTAAGGAAATCTTTATTGACGGTAGAAAGAATCATTATGAAATATCTCATTTCTTTATAATCCTAACTTAGTTTAATTGTTGCAATTCTCATCATTTCTAGAATATTGCCATCAAATACAGATAAACTAAAATCAGTAGAGTTGATATAAATGTATATGCAAAGTACATGTACAGTGCCATACTAAATCATTCGGATTGTGACATAACTTACATTATATATTCTGATAAGAGAAACTTTTCTGTTTCCGGTAGTGATTCTCAGTTGTTAAATATTACCTCTTCATTTTCACAAGTAAACGTCTCAGATGTATTTCATGGTGCATAACCAGCACTAACTGACAACATGGTAGACCTGAATTGACTGCCGTAGAGTACATCGGCAGACTCTGGTTTATGGCACAAGCATGAAAATAAAGTAAAACATTCCAGTTATACTCCTCACAGTGCGTTACCTTCTATTAAGGCTTGAATAATGCCTCTTCCACCACAAAATGATATTTGCTAAAAATTTGAAGAACGAATTTTGCTCGATTTTATATTTATTTCGAAAGAATGTACCAAACGTATTGGATCAAAATGGAACTTGAACACTTATGTTATCGGATCGTATACAAAGTGTCAATCATTTAATACAAAATTTACACCGTGGCGAGGAATGATATTACAAAACAAGATTGAACCTTGAGTCAAACTGGAGCAGATTTACATCCATTTTGACATTATATTTTTATCAGAAGCAATACTCTTTCGCACATAACCACATATAGAAGTAAACAGAAGATACTTGGCATATTTCAAATACGTCGATGGTTATTGGTATTTATTAAATATTTTAATGTTTTGTAATAAATATCATTTATTTTCTTTTAACTCTGACAATTACATAAGTTTTTGCTTCCATGGCTTTGCTATTTACAATATAATGTTTCTTTTTTTTAATTTAGAAATGTTTTGCAAATAAAATGGTAAAATCCAACTAAATGTATTTATAATCTCCAATATCCTCTTTTATTTTTTCTCTCTTTAATATAAAAATCTAAATCACACACACACACACACAAACACACACTGTCTCCTAAAATTTCTATCACAAGTCCAATCGTATAGAGTGTGTAAATGACTGACAATCTTGAATATGCTGATGTATCAATAGCCTTGAATGTACTGATTGGTAATAGTCTTTATGTATCACATTGATATAATCCCAAAAACTGTTTTTGTCCATAGTGTCAAAGAGCTCTTTATATTCACGGATGTATATGACAACTGTTTTGCATACAAAGTAAGTTTCACCTCCGTCATTATTCATCCACTATCGTTTCTATTTTCACAGGCGAAAGGGATTTATGATTTTGCCGTCCCTAAGCACTTTCAGATTTGCCGACCCTGCCCATCCCCGATGCTCAAAACCAAGTCTTAAAACCCAAATATGATAAAGATATTTTCATAATATTTTTAAATAATTGGTTCTGGAGAGAACCGTGAGTTCACCCAGCCGGGTCATTTGCGGAACCTTGACCGGCAACGATTTCCATGCAATTTAACGCCATTTGGTGGTTGTTTTCCTTGCATCTAAATTCTGTCATTCTCACAAGTCAATCAAACGCCATTTTTTTGTACGTCTATCATTTGCACAGTAGCCTAATGTTTATCAGCTCTTTTGGCGTCCTAAGACCTGTCTGTTCCCCCTTACCATTGTACTAAAATGGACACATCTTCCGTCGTGTATCGAGCAGCTGGATCAATCGCCCCTTTCACAACTGCCACTGACCCCTATTCCTTGATTTTCATCCAACTTCAAAAATGATATAGCCACCACAAAACCGTAGGATATGTCACAGAGAGAGAGAGAGAGAGAGAGAGAGAGAGAGAGAGAGAGAGAGAGAGAGAGAGAGAGAGAGAGAGAGAGAGAGAGAGAGAGAGAGAGAGAGAGAGAGAGAGAGAGAGAGAGAGAGAGAGAGAGAGAGAGATGTATTCCATTTTAGATGATATTCTCTTGGCAGTACCATTTTGTACTTCTAGTTGTACTTCCTGTCCATAAACATTCAGTTTTTACAATATTTATTCTGAGCCCTGAAAATTTAGAATACTGGTTGATAAAATCAAGAACTGACTAAAAAAGACTAAGCCATCCAGGGTAGGAACAATGTCATCTGCCATTCTGATGATGTATATAATCTCAAGGGTAGGTACAATGTCATCTGCCATTCTGTGAATGTATATCATCTTAAGGGTAGGTACAATGTCATCTGCCATTCTGTGAATGTATATATTGTGTTTTTAAATTTTAATTTCTTTAGATGTTTGGATTTTTTTCCGAATCAAAATGGGATAATATCTCTGCACATTAAAGAAAATGATATGGGTATAGGGGGTCACCTTGTGTACATCCTCTCTTGATTTCAAACCACGGCGAATATTGTCCTTTTAAGTGACAGAAGGTTTGATGATTTTAAAGACGGATCCAGAATTGAAAATAAATCTTTGCTAAACTAAAAACTGTAGATCTTTATCAATAAAAGTCCAGGCCACGGAGATAAATGCTTCCTCAAAATGAATTAAAAGAAGCTCGGGTAGTTTGCATTTATTCTAGTAAAACAACGTCATAAAAAGTACGGATATTTTCTATATTGCCTGCCTTTTATGATTACTATTTATAATTAGTGACATTATACGTTTAAGTATATGGTTTTGCTATGCACCATGATGCGAGTTTGTATGATAGATTAAGTATGGAAATGGATCACTCGGTTCTTAAAAATTATTATGATATATTTCATTTAGGGAGACATATTAAAACATATTTTTCGGTTTTAATGATAACTCCCACTTATTACAGGCACCTTTAGTTGCTCTTAGAAAATACTGACCAATATTTCTCGAAAAGACTTTAGAGAACTCTACTGTAGAATCCATCTGATACTGAACTTTTATTGTTAGACATGTTTTAAAGACTTGCTGATGCTTCTATTAGCGAACTGGGCGATTCTTTGATTTACCTGGGTACAATCCAATTTAGGGATATCTATAAAATCAAATTAATAAAAAAAATCTTCAAGAACAACTGAGTCAACATTGTGATAAGAATATATATTTTTTCATAATACAATTCAGCTT
Organism: Potamilus streckersoni; assembly: GCA_016746295.1. Classification (NCBI taxonomy): domain Eukaryota; kingdom Metazoa; phylum Mollusca; class Bivalvia; order Unionida; family Unionidae; genus Potamilus; species Potamilus streckersoni. The sequence goes on from JAEAOA010000627.1 coordinate 1,548,551, forward strand.
CTGTTAAAATGTTTAGCTTATTTGTTCCGTCTTGTTTCGCTAAATTTGGCATCATCTTGTATAGTTTATATGTTGCAAATTGGAAAAATATTTGAAAACCCCGTCGACATCTTCAATCCATTTTCTCTGGGATGGAGAGGTTGGATGAATTGGTGCGAAGGAGAGTCCTGTGATTGTTTCTTTTTCCTTCCTAATTCATTTAGATATTGATGATGTTTTTCTCTTATAAAATTGCAACATCAGCTGTAATTCAATTTAAACTTCCTGTTGAGTTTCTTGTCTTTACCAAGAATAAGAAATATTTTTACCTCTTATTTCTAACAGAAGCATTTCAAGCAATAATTTGTCATTAATAGAGAATCTAATATCGGAAGCTGTGGATGGTTCAAATTTATAATTTGCTGTGGGAGACATTTATCTGTTATGGCACTCTGCACTCTGTCTTTAATAACCGATTTGTATTATAAAACTTTGAATAGAAATGGTTAAATTTCTAAAATATTCTGCATTTTTCTATTTTTCGAAATGTAAGAGTTAGTAGGGTAAAAGAACGGTCTGTTCTAAAAGCTGGTTCTATATAAGCATCATTTACCATTGTAAAAAGAGTTTATGAAACTAGGAAGAAATCTAAACTTGCCTGCATGGTGGGTTGTTTTTTTCTTCAAATGTATCGTTTTCAATCCATAGATCTTTCTCGCCAGATATCAGTTAGATTGCATTCAGCACAAATATCAATTATTGTATATCTTGCCTTAGGTTTATTTAGTGAGTTGCAAGTACATGTATCGATAGCTTGATTAATAACCAGATTGAAGTCCCCTCCAATAAGATACGCTGTTTTCAGTCTTCCATACCCTCCCTCCCTTCATTGGAGACATTTCGTGTCAACATTAGGACCATAACGGTTTTCAAGTGTGTACATGTAATTTCGAGTCGAAATTTCTAAAACTATTTCCTTGTCATTTGCATTTACTTTTACTCTATGTATGGTAAGCTGAAAGTTACTGTTCAATACAACAGCGACTTTCCATTGAATTGGATGCATTAGATGCAAATGAATTGAAGATACATTCTTAATCCCAAGGTAATTTCATATAGGATATCCATAGTTTCATAAACTGTGTATCTTGCAAAATTGAATATCTCTGCTTTTTTCTTATTTTTTTTTAACGTAATTCCATTCTTTTGACCGGGCCCCCTCCAAACATACGTATATTTATGATAACGACAATTTTGTTTCCTGTATTAATAAATAAAACTTCTAATATCAGCAATTATAATATAATCTTTACATGTTTTTTTATGTTGAGTAAATTATCGTCATTCACAGCGACTTTTTAAAAATGTAAACAGGAGCTGCAATTTCCGATATACAATTCGTAGTCGATATCAACAAACATTAGTTCGCAATTTATTTTACCCATGATTCACCTGAAAATTAGTATTAGTGGGCGGGGCAAGATAAAAGGAGTTTGTTTGGTTGATACAAGTATGATCCATATACATTACAAAGGGTCTGATAAATCAAACTGCTGAAAATTGAATGAAAATATAAAAATTATGTTATTACGATGTTAATAGTGAATCTGTTCGTCCGCCTTTGCCTTCTATTGTTTAAATATTGTGAAGGGTCCATATGCAACAGCAAATACAAGTGAAACAATTGTTACGTGCAGGCCCGTACAATTGAAACAAAATAAAAGAGTGAAGCCAACAAGCTTTGTAAATTTTAACAAAAATTTTGTTTCCCTAGAAAATACAGTAAAAATATAAAAAAGGGCTTATAGTTTGTGAATATAATCCAAAAACCTATCCTGGAACTGAAACACAAAAGTCCTTTCACTAAACAGTTCTAATTGAATCCAAGTTCGAATCTCAGTCAAGTTCAAAGAAAGCGGACGATGAAGTCAGATGAATGAAGTTTTGATTTGTTAAAGGTTCCACGTTGAATTGTATGTATCACGAAAGAATTGTCACAAGTTACAAGTTGAAATTTATGAATCACAAAAGATTATTCCGTCTTTAGAACAAATAATTTCCACAGAATGTTTTTGCCCCAAGAATTTGACGAAGAAGAGCACTTACTTTCCAGAGAATATAAATTATTCTTAAATAACAAGAACTCAAAATTGGCAACAACAGAAAATTCTTCTGAGCTCCTGAAGGTATTTTTACGCCTAAACTAAAAATCAATGATGCTGAGTATTAAATCCCACTAAAACGTCATTTCGATTCTTGTGATTGGTCACATGATCACTTACTATAGTCTTTTTTAAGAACTAATAATATAAAAAAGTTGATAACACATGGTGATCACGTAAGTGAGGTATAAACTTAGTCCTGACCAATCATTTAAACTTAGTGTTTACCAAGTATATGGATTAATGTCTGCTACAATAATGCTAGCATAATGCTTTACGTTCGATACAAAACAGAATATACTTTAAAAATATCGAATCCCGTGAAAATAATCATTACAATAAAATTGTAATGAAACAAAAATATAAAAAAAGAATTTGAAATTTAACACGCAAGCAATTTAATTACATATTCATAACACAATCATTTAGCATTTAGCGTCTTATATCGGAATAAAAATATGATCAACTATGTGTGAGCTGTTGTCAAAGCGAGATTTTGAAGTGATTGCAGTCTTAAATGAGATGTCTTCTACTAAAAGAGAAAGATTCTGTTAGAGTAATGAGTATTAACGACAATGACTGAAACGTGTGACACCATTAATATAAAATCTCACTGACAAAACTTTCAAACTGACCACACCATTGCAGGAACCGTTTAAAATTTACGTTGTCTGGAGAGTAAACGAAATATAGTAAAGACTTAAATGTCTTTTTGAAATATAGCAATTATAAACTAGATTGTAAGGTTGTAAATATATTTAGTTGAATAACAGACACAAAACACACAAACAAACTAACACGATGTACACACCGGTGAGTTACAACAATATCACATTCTAAACCATCTGATAATTGCTTCGGTATGCACAGTAATTGGGGTACTCGTAGTGTCAGATTACAATTTGGATAGACATGGTCTCAGAGTATAATTTGGATAGACATGTTTTAAGATTACCTGTACTATAAAGCTTATAATTCATATTACTTAATTTTTAATATCCAAATAACAAGATTGCGTGATAATTTAGACAAAATTGACATAAAAACATGGAATGGTGAAAATATGTTAGAAATATGGCAACTCAATTTTGATAGATTTAAACGTAAGAAGCACAAAGAACATGTTATGTCGCTTAATCAAATGCATCATGAAACGTTTTTGCTGCCAAATTCAAGGATTATCTCAAAATAAAATCAAACAAATTATTATGGTCAATAATTATAACACCTTTTATGATGAGAAAATACCACTAAAAACAGCTTTAAATGTCTACTCGGGGCCCCGAGTGGCCGAGTGGTCTAAAGCGCTGTCCGTTACGGATCACTGCCATCTCACCTCTGTCTGCGTATGTTCGAGTCTAGGATTGTGAGAAAGCTTGCCAGTAGCTTCTCGTGGGTCGGTGGTTCTTTCCGGTGATTTCCCGGTTTCTTCCTCCACCATTAATACTGGCCGCCATGAATAGCCTATCGTGTGCTGAAAAATGGCGTGAAGCCCAACAACAACAACAAAATGTCTACTCGAACTATGGTAAACATTTTAGACAATAACAAAATCATTATTTACACCAATAATGACGAATTTATGCTTATACAATTGTCTACCCGCTTAATATGCAAGTGAAATCCCGCTGAACGGAATACTGTTCTCTTATTGGTTAAAAGAAAATGACGTCCCGCATTTGTTTATAGCTTAATTTTAGTTGGCCAATGAGAAGGGAGTATTCCATTCAGCGCGTTGTTCTTGCATATTAAGCGAGCGTGATCAGGGCCAGGTCGAGCAGTAGATTATGTAAATGGTCTGACATTCCCTAAAGGTATTATAGTAAGCCAGACTTCGGATAAGCATACAAAGTCGACCCCCTGAGCTAAACATCGGTACCAAATCTATTACGCTGCGTGAAATGTAGCTTGTAACATCACCGTTTATAGTTAAACAGGTCACTCGAGAAAAGTGAGAAGTTTCCTCCCTTGTAGACAGTACACGTGACAGGTAAATTATACAGAATCATGCGAGCCCCTGTGGTTGGCCTAAAACATTAGTATAACCAAAAGCTTAGATGGTAATAAATGAGCATTATAAGATGACATATTTATGTCTATTCTGTTCGTAGTTGAGTGCGCCATACATATGATCAAAACGTTATACATGTCTGTGATATCTGATAAGACATTGCCCTCGAGATAGGCGACACCAGTGCACTATATCAAACCATTCCGGTCAGAATTTAAAGGGCACATTTGAATGAGAAAGAAACTGGAATGCATGCAATAATTTTGGCGATTATATCGATTATATCGATCAATATTTTCTCTACTGTTGCTCAAGATGCAGCGTTTGAAGCGAAGGTTGATTCCTTTCTAAATAAGGTAGGTATAGATCGAATAGTTTTTTTTATTATTATTATTATTATTATTATTATTATTATTATTATTATTATTATTATTGTTGTTGTTGTTGTTATTATTATTATTATTATTTTTATTTATTATTATTATTATTATTATTATTATTATTATTATTATTATTGTTATTATTATTATTATTATTATTATTATTATTATTATTATTATTATTATTATTATTATTATTATTATTATTATTATTATTATTATTGTCCATGATAAATTTGTGTCCTTGACCTAAGATGAATATATTATTAATTCGCATCCTACAAGACCTAAAATACAAATCAGAATACAAATCGGACAAATATATAATCAGCTTAATTTTTAAATACGGTGTAAAGTCCTGGATATTAAGTCTAAATTTACACGTCTGGTGGAAATTAAGCGAGCAACAAGCATTAGATGTGTAAATAGTTTGGTTTCGCTCTGTTATTAATTAATAAAGAAAGTAACAAAAGAAAAAGATGAGAGATGTTGTCAGGTAATCTGTTTAAGACACCGTCTTTTATTTGTATAACAGTTTAAAGCAGTTGTGAAATTCAGCTTAAGTCTTTCCTTCTTGAGGTCAAGAGGATAAAGGGATTGTTTTTGTAGCAGTGACTAAACTCGTTTATCGCAAGTTCCTTCGTTAAACGTTCATGTATTTAGCCTGCTTTTTGTCTATTATTAGTAATCACTGATTTTCAAATCATTTTTTGGAATACAGGTGATTGTGGTCATTTGTTTGTTGTTATAGGATTTAACGCCATTTTTCAGCACAAGATAGGTTATATATGGCGGCCAGTATAAATGGTGGAGGAAGACCCTGGGAAAACCCCGGAAAAAACACTGACCCTCAAAAAGCTACTGGCAAGCTTTCTCACGTACCCAGATTGATGAAGCCCAAGAATGGACTGGGATAAATTAACTATAAAGCTTTAGTTGTGTTTTCCTCATTTTGGCGCCCCCCCCCTTTCCGGCAAATGGTGCCCAGGGACAACTGTCTGCCCCGCCCTCTCCAAACTACGCCACTGTGTTCTCGTGAGAATCATACAAAGTAAGAGATGCCAAGAGATTCATCTGACGTACACCTCTTTTAATTGTATATATAACGAAAACATTAATCTCTTCCTTTTTTCTTTTCTGTATATTTTATCTCTGAGAAGAGAAATGACGATTAGTAATGACGATTTAGACATGTTCATCATGTGATAACACTCTGCAGTCTACAAGATAGTTATCATCCTCGTCGGCCACAGGCGATAATCCACAACGCTTTTTCATCACCCGTGGCTGTCTGTACTTTGATATCCTCGTGTTTTCAGGAGTACGCATAAATAAAAATAAGTCATTAACAAAGTAAGGCAACAATCTCATACAGAAAGATGGAAGCGCTTGTTTCATCAATCGATTATTGACTGTGCTTGGAAGAGAAACTGTTATTGGCTCATTCAAACAGCATGTTTTGGTCAAAGTGACAATATTTTACTCGATCTGGCAGATATTCTTATTTGTTAAGCGGATTTATGAATATTCACGTATCAAGAGATAATCTCCTGGTATACACTAACGGGAGATAATGACTTGCAGCAGTGGATTATCTCATGTGACTTGCGACGATGAAGAGGTATAACTGCTGGGGTGTGGTGTGTGCCATGAATAGAGCTCTTGTTATATATCTAGGAAATATACCGTATGTTTACTGGGGGAAAGGAGGCAGTAGTACTAACGTTGAAATAGAATTCGTAAAAATATAACGTGCAAGTATTTTACATCCGTCAATAGATACATATTTGAACATTTTGCCACAAATTATGGATTATTTGATAATACAAGATTCAATATTAATATAAGTATGCCTATACATGTTAGCATAGAAGAGACTAAAATAATGGTTTGTATTTCATGGTTATTATATGATATTACATTATTGTGTTATATTGTATTTATCGTTTTTATATTATATTACATTATTGTGTTATGTTGTATTTTATGGCTATTATATTATACCATATTGTATTATATTGTACTGTACGGCTATTATATAATACGGCTATTTTATTATATTACATTATTGTGTTATGTTGTATTTTATGGCTATTATATTATACCATATTGTGTTATATTGTACTGTACGGCTATTATATTATACGGCTATTATATTATATTACATTATTGTGTTATACTTATTTAGGCTATTATATTATATTACACTACATTATTATATTATATTTCATTTTATGGCTATTATATTATTGTATTATATTGTATAGCTATCATGATTTTAAAGAGAAACAAAAAGCTCATATACAAATAAAATTATCTGACTTAGATCTGTTTGTATCTTAACACGTTTATTTACCTGTCGTATCTTTAATCACATAGTTACAATTGACATAAAAGAGTGAATGTAATTTTTCAACCTTGCTGGGTTCTATATGTGTTGCTTTTTTAAAAAAAATTGAAAATTAAATTGCAGCCTATTATAGAATAAGCATAAAAACTGTTTTTTTAAATATTTTTTTTAATTCATAATTTGTAAATTGTCCAATTCATTCTTTTTGTAATGCCTACATGTTTAATAAGTTTATGATCCATATTTACCTCACACAAAAATATAGAGATAGCTTTGAAAGATTTGAAGAAAAAATATTGGAGCAAACGGAAATTTTCAAATCAAACTTAAATAATTAAAGTAAAATTAGTAATAATTATATTAAAGCCATATTGGTTTGGATAAATATGAATACAAACATTTATTACATTAGCATGATTTGTATTTATAAACTCTTAGTCCTTGTTAATATATTCCCACGTGTGTGTATGAGAGAGAGAGAGAGAGAGAGAGAGAGAGAGAGAGAGAGAGAGAGAGAGAGAGAGAGAGAGAGAGAGAGAGAGAGAGAGAGAGAGAGAGAGAGAGAGAGAGAATTGAACGTAGCTTAAAAACCTCAGTCTTATAGCTACGATGTCTGAAGTGTGGCAGTTCATAGTGATGTCCAGCACTGCGATTTTTTCACGTCACATATACATCCTTCGTGGCAACTTTCGCAGCTGGGAATATCCAGGGGAATTTTGAAAATTAATTAATTATAATATTATAACTGCTTTTTGAATTTTTTAAATTAAAAATTGGATTTTATTTCAGTTAAATTAGTATGATAATTCACAGCACATTTAAAATTAAGAGACCGTTTTATTTTTTAAGGTCCTTGAATGCCGTAAAAACAAGAATCCAGGCTTGTCCGTGGCTGTTGTTAAGGGTGGAAAGGTACTCCTGGCCAAGGGATATGGCTTTGCGGAAGTGTCATCCGGTAGAAGGGCATCCAATACCACAAACTTTGCTGTGGCATCCAACTCGAAGGCATTTGCTGCAACTCTCATGTTGAAACAACTCCATGACAGGAAGTAGGTTACGAATCCATTAACTCGAGAAACAAATTGTAGCAAAAGTCACAAACTTTGAAGATACGTGCATTTTCACGGTAGTAAATTCAGATAAATTGAGTTGTAGGAGTTGACTACCCTTATCATTCTTGATTCATTTACTCTGTATCCGTACATGTAAACAAGTATTGCGTCATAAGTAAATTTATGGAATTTTATCTTCATGCAATAATAAAGACACGTCAACAAACCAGTTTCCAAATGTTTTTCTTTAATGACTGATGACACAATCCAATAAAGAAGTCAAGACGTTTGATTAATCGTCCCATAAAGTAAGATATTTGGAGTGAATAAATTTTGGTTTTACATAAATGTTTTTTAGGTAGCTGTTTGTTGTTGTGGCTTTAACGACACTTTCAGCACATTATAGGCTATACCATGCAAATGAAACTTGATCTTAATTTAATGCCTTCAACAAGAAGTCAAATCGATTGCCTTCTAAATGTGAAAACCGTTAAACAGAAAAATCGTCGAGCCATACCCACCCTCGTATAACGCGGTTGTTAAATCACTCATCTGATTATGTAATCATTTTAAACATAAATTTATATTTGCATGGATTAAAAAAAATGCAAATCAGAAATAAAATCTTGCTTACGTAAGCGACTGATTCATATACTCAATAATTTCGCAATATCGCCCAATCAAAAATATTTATGTGAATGGACGCTTAGACGGGCAATGCAACCTAGTTTATCTATATCAAAGTTCAGAAGTCGTTCAAGGTAAACCAGTGTACGTCGTGTAATTGAACCTCGATTGACCTCTGGTGAGTGAAACCATACTTACGTTCAATTTCTCCAGACCTGCGTTGTCCAAATGTAACATTTTCATACTGTTTAAGAGTGCTTTGTCAACTTCATAGATAATTCTGGGTTATTACCAATAATAGTTCCGCTTCTCGAAACACATTATCATTATTGATATCTTAGCATGGCAAAACGACAGTGACTCTGTCTCAATCAATAATTTTTTTCAGGCGTCTAAAATATTCTGGTTACTTCGACCTTATCTATGAAAATATCAAGGTGGGAACGCCATAATTATATTAAATACCGCTCACACAATCGAGAAAAAAAAATGGTGTTACATTTGTCATGATGGGATTGTCTCCATAGAAAAAGGTCAAGGATGTTTCGTGACAATATTTGTCTTTAAATTAATGGTCGTGATATGGGAAAGTACTGCATAAATCGATTATTAAATACAATACTGTGAGTAACCAAGTATTTATTTTTTGGAGCAGGGGTTGGTGTGGGATTTTCTTTTGAACCATATTTTTCTTCATATTACCTCGAAACTTTTTATATTTTACAACTAAGATCGATATAATTAGTTCTTTTTTCTAAACATTAAGAAAAAAATGATGTTTGAAAGTAATGAAGGGATAGAGTGGGTTGACTCAATTTAATATAATATATATATATATATATATATATATATATATATATATATATATATATATATATATATATATATATATATATATATATATATAAGACCCATCCCAGACATTCATACAAATAATATGTACCATGTTCTCTTTTACTAATTAAGAGTTTGTTATCATCATCATCATCATCATCATCATTATTATTATTATTATTATTATTATTATTATTATTATTATTATTATTATTATTATTATTATTATTATTAATTTTATTATTATATGTTTTACATCGACTAATGACGTATTTCGTTTTTATTACAGCCTGTCGATTTACGCGCATCCAGGGGACATCATTAAGGGAGATTTCCGCTTCAAAAGCAGTTATTACACCAGCTATGTGACCATTAGGGACCTGATGTGCCATGCGTCAGGTTTACCGTCCTACAACTTGATGAGGCTTGATCCTACGCTTACAAAGGCAGAAATGGCCAGGTACGCAAAGCCAAAGTGTTTGCTTATTACAAGCGCTTTCTTCTGATTTAGGGGGGGGGGCTGAGTGGTCTAAAGCGCTCTCCATTACGGATCACTGCCATCTCACCGCTGTCTGCGTGGTTTCGAGTCTAAGATTCGGGGAATGTGGATTTGTAAGTTTGTCAGTATCTTCTCGTGGGTCGGTGGTTCTTTCCGTGGATTTCCCGATTTCTTCCTCCAGCAATAATACTGGGCGCCACGTATGCCTATCGTGTGCTGAAGAATGGCGTTAAGCCACAGAAGAACAAAGAACAGTTATTCTGATTTAAACTTGACTCCAATTCAGTTATATACGCTTATATTATCTCGATTTTCAGTGAATGCCATGACGTTTATCAGGTGGAAAGGCTGATGATAAGTACAGGTATTATGAAAACGTTCTTTATTCCTCAAATGTTGAAGCAGAACTTAACTGTCTGCATGTGCTTGAACACAAGATAGGAAGAGAAGAAGAGAATGCTTAACAACGGGAAAGATTGTCTTCTTGGTGAATATCTCAAAGTCTTTGGTCATAGTTTAAGCTGGGAAAAATGCGGATGTTATTGTTATCAACCCCAAATCCTTATTTTAATGTCATGTGAAGCGGGATATAATCAAAACTACCTTGACCAATTTCCGCTGGCCTAAATGGCTAGACCCCAAATCCTTATTTTGATGTCATGTGAAGCGGGATATAATCAAAACTACCTTGACCAATTTCCTCTGGCCTAAATGGCTAGACCCCAAATCCTTATTTTGATGTCATGTGAAGCGGGATATAATCAAAACTACCTTGACCAATTTCCTCTGGCCTAAATGGCTAGACCCCAAATCCTTATTTTGATGTCATGTGAAGCGGGATATAATCAAAACTACCTTGACCAATTTCCGCTGGCCTAAATGGCTAGAGCGTCCGCTTCAGATGCAGGAGGTCATGGGTTCGAAAACCGGCCAAGTCATACCAAAGATCTAGTAAAATGGTACTAGTAGCTGCCTCGATTGGCGCTCAGCATTAAGAGGTTAATAGTAGGACTGATCGGTCTGGTGTTAGGATAACAGGACTGGGTGGGATATGATGATACATGTCTGAGGCATAACGCCCCCCGTGTTAGACATCAGTATAAACTGCCACACTGCAGACACCGTAGCGAAACGAATGTATTTCTCCTTCACACACATACACACACACACACACACACACACACACACACACACTGAGTTTTGTTACATTTATGTATAATGCATGACTAATGATTCAGGTTGAAAATACTGCTTTTCTCAGATGATCCTATAGGTCACGGTACTTTTCTACAGCATCGATTGTTCGTGCTTAAGTTAAAGTCTTTTTCGGAGACAGCCATTAACAAATACACTGCACGAAGAGTTGTTTTTCGACATGGTTACTGTTCCTCCTTATTTTAATAAATGTCGCACAGTGAAGTAGACAGTATCTTCTGGTTAAATGCCCACATATCAGCGACAGCCAATATGTATACATGCGACTAGTAATTTTTTTTTTAAATACACGGTGAACTTATTGTGATGAGCCGAAGGCAGAGAAAATAACGCTCGTCCTGAAATGCACTATTCTTAACACGTGAATAATGGATTCGCCAGACGTTTTCCATTTCACATTGGCAAATTTAGACAGTCACAAAGCGTTATAATAATCCCACCCGTTTCTATACATGTTTTATATAAAATGTATATAGTGTTATGTACATGTAATTTAATTACTTGTGTGTTAGTTTTAAATATGTATATTTTTATTTTTATTTAATATGTTATTGTAATTATGACTTTATTCACTGAATTTGATAATTTATTCCGGAAAATTCTATTTTCCTGTTTTGACACGTTAAAAACGTAATTCGATTGCTTCATTTCATTTTTAGCTCACCTTGGTTGAGAAATTTGTAAACACCAATTTAAAATGATTGGTTATTACCAAGGTCATTTTCGGTCCATGTGTTACCTATGTTGTAAGCAAAATTGTTGTTATTCATTTCCAATTCGGGAATAATTGATTCTTAGATAGTTCTGTGTTTGCCTACGTGACAAAATACTTGTAGTAAGTAATCACGCGACCCCTCACGCGGTCTGAAATTGAATTTTACTGAGGTGTAATTCTCAATTTCATTGTTTCTGTTCTGAAACAGTCGTAAACAACACATTTAAGTGCTCGATGTGTTTTTAGTGTTGTTGCCAGCTGAATTTTAAAAGTTCTTCTGTATTTTTTTTAATTTAATAATTCATATTCTCTGGAAAGCATTCATAAGTGCTTTTCTTTATCCACAAAGACATTCAGTGGAAACTATTTGGAATTCTAAAACCGGAATATTATTCTTGATTCACAAAATTCAACGAGGAACGTTTGACACGTCAATATTGCATTCATCTGACGTCATCGTCTGCCATCTTGGAACTTCTCTGGGATTCGAACTTGGAGTCATTTAGGACTTTTTAGTTATATGACTTATATTTTTAGATTCCAGGATTAATATTCGGGTTATATTCACTAACTCTAAATCTTTTTCATATTATTATTGTGTTTTCTAGGGATATAAATTATTTTTAGTAAACTTTGCAAAGCTTGTCGGCTTCATTCTTTTCTTTTGTTACTTTTGAACGAGCCTACACGTTACACCAGTTCGTGTGATATATATATATATATATATATATATATATATATATATATATATATATATATATATATATATATATATATATATATATATATATAGTTTGTAGCATTAACTCCTATTTTTGTCATAAATCTACATTTGTTTATCTACATTTGTTTATAAGGTTACGTATAATACAATTTTGATTAATCGGTTCTGATTTTATATGATCTACTTTTATTTCTTGACGTTGGGATGAAATGACGGCATTTGTGTTTGAAGTTTGATTTGGTTCATATATTGTCATTCGTTATAATACGGCATGATACGGGCCATATTGCATAAATTCATATTGCATAAATTCGATTTAGCTGTGTGATCAAACTATTAAATCAATTGAAATAAGGACGAAACACTCGCCTAAATGTTTTGCTGAGTTATTTTATTCAATTATCATATACTTTTGTTTGTTGCAATCGTAAATGTGCCTATTGCATCTTAAGTGTAGGTTCAAAACTAAGAATAATTTCACAAAAGAAATCCGCTTTTGCGCTACGTAACTAACAGTAGTAAGTGAAATCCTTTTATCTAGAATTACTCGGTATCTTCCGTAACGAAAAAGAACTATCTTGCAACAAACAAACCTCTTGCATTAACACAACTTACTGGACTACTTCTAGGCGGGTACGCTACTTAGATACGGTTCATCCTTTTCGGACCACATATATGTACAGCAATCTGAACTATGGATTGCTGGCATACTGTTCGGAGATCCTCGGTGGGAAGTCATACGAGGATTTGATAAGGGAAACTATATACACGCCACTCGGGATGAGTCAGTCCAGCTTCCTCAAGTTCATCGGCCAGGATCATAATGACGTAGCAGTAGGGTATGCTGATGACGAGGAAAATGGTGGAATCGTTCCTGTCCCTTATGAGCTTGACAGGTGAGACAAAAAACTTCTGATGTGATAAATAATTTACTAAAAGACGCAAGAAGCGAGCAAATTCAGTTACATCGAATCGAGTTTTGCCTTCTTGGGAGATTTAATCTATTTAATTACAATTTTTAAGTTCGTTCGGGACAGAAGCTCATCACTAAAGAATAGTGAAGGCAATTTTTTTGTTAGAAATAGATGACTAGACCAGGGACATACCATTTACTTTAAAATGAGGTTGACAGATGGTTCGAATTTTTGAAGATAAAAAAATATTCCAGCCTCACTATCTTTTGAAGAAAAAAAATTTTGTTCGATTTTAAGAAAAGAAAAGCAAATTACCCATTAGATTGCAAGAATATATTACAGTGAGCTAGACTAAAAATACCGAGTTTCGAATGAACCCTCACCCTTCATTACCCCTTCTGCAAAGTAAATAGTCAGTCTCTTTTGTCAAAATATATCCATGTTTTAGAAAACTCAAGCTGCTTAAATTTAATATGCTTTGAAAATAACAATTTAAAAAAAATGTAGAAATTATTTTAAAAATCCTATCTAGAATTATTTGGTCAACAAAACGTTGTTGGTAACTGCTCACAGTTCAAATTATTTTTTAACTTGAAAATAATGTTGTTTGACATAATTATGCTACATTTTTCGAATAGAGAATTTTGACCAACTAACTCTGCAGTATTATGATGATAATTACCGTCTGACAGGCTAAAATGGTAAAGTATTTGAGAGTTCTGTATAATTTGACCTTGGTGCAGGTTAAGGTCAATGTGAAAGCATGAATCTAGCAACGGCCACATCAAAACACTGCAATGGCCTATATCAAAATCCAGTAACGGCCTATATCAAAATCCATCAAAGGCTCATTTCAAAATCCAGTAATGGCCTATATCAAAATCCAGCAACGGCCTATATCAAAATCCAGCAACGGCCTATATCATAATCCAGTAACGGCCTACATCAAAATCCAGTAAAGGCCTATATCAAAATCCAGCAACGGCCTATATCAAAATCCAGTAACGGCTTATATAAAAATCCAGCAACAGCCTATATAAAACAAGAGAGTGGTTAAGTGATGCAAACTAATTAAAAAAAAAACGTAACCACTGAATACGATAAATTAAGATATCATACATTTTTAGCACATATAAAAATTAATTTGCAGTCTTGATAACACAGGATGTGGGGAGAAAATGGTGGGTCCACTGGGATAGTGAGTAACGCTGTTGACATGACTAAATGGTTGATGTTTCATCTGTCCGGGGGGAAGAACCAGCATGGTCAAACGGTAGTGGAGCAGGGCATATTAGACAGTATGTACAAGGGTAGGATGGCCATACAGTCATCGTCTATAGAAGCTGCTATCCATCGTCCGAAGACACCCGTTACACTCACTGAAGTAAGCTATGACTTTGGAATCAGAGATGGATTCTACAGGGGTAAGCAAACTGCAATATTTGGAACCTTTTTCATTTATATGTTGTCTCTTTTTAATAGATTCAAAATTGAAACAAATTTTTTTACGGTAGTTTAGACGAAATTATGTTTATGTCAAAATATATCCTTGCTTTAGAAATCTCAAAAAGAGTAAATACTTATAAGAATGGTACTGACAGCTGCCTCGCTTGGCACTAAACATTAAGAGTTTAGTGATACGATTGGTCGGCCTGGTGTCAGGATAATGTGATGTCTGCAACACGATGATCCAGTGTCATGACTGTAAAAATTGTTAAAGCTACGCTAAAAATCCAATGTACACACACACACTCACACACACACACACACACACACACACACACACACACACAGATTTTCGTCGAGTTCATTTAGACATAAGCAGATGTCATAGAATCGTATGGTGAATTGGCGCCAACACGATTATACAGTGCCATCACTGTAAAAAGTGTTAAAGCTACGTTAAAAATCCAATGTACATACACACACATGCACACACACACACACACACACACACACACACACACACAGATTTCAGTCGAGTTCATTTAGACATAAGCAGATGTCATAGAATCGTATGGTGAATTGGCGCCAACTGTTCTTACCAGAAGGCGAGGATCATGGACTGCATGCAGTTGAAGGTTTCACTTTATACAGATGATTTTTCATTAACAATACTATTTTTCCTGACTTTAAACCTGAGTTTATTTCATTTGACCTTCAACTTTAGTATTATTTTGTGTGCTTGAGGTAGAAGTTTTGGTTTGCTTGCGTTTATGTTCATGTCTTGATACTTTAAAAGTTCACGGTGGGATATTGATATAGGAGAAAGCATTTGATCTTTATTATATTACTGCTATATTACGTACCTTTCTAAACCATTTTTGTACTTTTTATATTACAAGCAGGTGTCGTTACAACTGGAACAAATTTGAAATGTAAGGCAAATTGCGTAATATTCTTTCTGATACATTTTCATATTTTTCTTATACAATATAAAAGGTGGTCACATCGCTTTGATACTAGATCTATTAGCTTGAATATGGTGTCTGAAAATATGACCTATACACAACCTGTGACTTTTGACCAACAGTATCCATGTGTTGTGTGTATCTTGACTTCTTTTGTTTCTCTTGATTCGTGATAGCGAGAAGACTTTGAATGTCAATATACATAGAAACATACTAAAGGGCCACGCCTACTTAACTAGAAGTTTTTAATATAACAAGGACATTAAAAACTCTTACCGCCGCCTTTGGAATGCGGGGGACGAAGGTTGGAGGAGTTTTCAAGTGTAGGCCCCAAACTCCCAATTTTTATTACTTCGGTAGGGATGGCTTAAGTTTGAAGTTAAGCCACTGAATATATTTTATTAATTTCCATATATTTTTATCTGATTGTTTTTTAATTATCCAGCATGATTTGCAATTATTTTTCATAGTTTCTCTCAGATACCATTCTAGAAGTCATCTTATAATCACAATGGGTCTCCACCCGTGCTAAATAGAAAAAGTTCTGACGATGTAAATTCAAACCTAATGTCCTACAGCTTATCGCCACTAATGGTTGTCACCTAACGTCGTCGAGCCAGTGTTTAGGCCAATAAGCTTTTCGCCTTTTTATTCGATAAAAAAAATAATTTGCTGAAATGACTTGTGGTGGAGCACAAAAGTATTAAGGCTGAATCCATGTGGACGGTCAAATCCTTACAAAAGTAATAATTATTGGGACGATCGCTACCTATTATTAAATTTATTTCGACTGAACTTTGCATTTTTACGTCGAGTATAATACTTTGTCGGTTGTTCAAAGGCATTAAATCCTTTTTAACACTCAGGGGTATCAAACACGCGACCCGCTAAGCCGTATCCTGTTGCCACAAAATGATTGGTGTCACAAGGTGTTATGAAATAACAGAGGGTGCGGCCCCTGGGCCATCGTTAACACTCTCTTTGCGGTCCTAAGGGTGTTTTCATTTTGCGACCCATGGTCTAGCCATCGATGGACAGCTTGAGTAAAAATTTGAAACATTCTTTCAGGTTACAGAATTCTACGGCATACAGGAACAACGTTTGGCTTTTCTTCGCTCCTCACGCTTTTTCCGGAAATGAACGTGGGTATATTTACCTCTATGAGTGGCGAAGACGAGAATTACATTTTCCGTGGACTTCTACACAGCTATTTAGCAGATATAGCAATAGGTGAGGATCAACCCTGGCTGAATGAAACTACCATTTGCACGTTCCCTGAGCCATGGTATCGCGCAGCTCCATCGTCCCGTCGCCAAATTAATCGCAACCACCATCCCACACACGCACTTTCAACGTATGTAGGCACGTATCATAACATTGCTTTCGGAGATTTGAAAGTTTACTTTAACAGTACCATCGCTCAGCTTCAAATGACTTACGGGAAAGGACTGTGGACTCTCTATCCACTTATTCATCCCGACTCTTTCTATGGCGAAGGCCAAGGCTTCATCAGCAAACTAATTGATGTCTCCCCAGTCAGTTTCAAGGTAGCTGGAAGCGGAAATGATGTGCATACTACATCCGCTGAGATTCCAGATTTTGAATCAAATGCACCCCCCGTCTTTCAAAAACAGACTTCATCGGGAGGATCGGCGATTGTAGGCTGAGATATTTTGATTCATACCAATAGTGATTTATAAAGTCTATACTAAAAATATTGCTCTTTAATATGGTTATAGTATTTTGTTTCCACTTACTTGATTTCATACAAACATTCACACATACACACACACACCTCTCTCTCTCTCTCTTTATATATATATATATATATATATATAGGCAACGACTTCTATCTTCTATACTATAAATGAGTGACTAAATTTCACTGATTTATCGGTAACAAAAAATGAAAATGAAAAGTATGATAGTAATCCCCGATTCTTAATCAATTAACACAGTACTCGATTTCATGGAAATCTCTTTTGACCCCACTCCCTCTCGTTCGTAAGGAACAAAATAGTTGGAGTGAGAGAGAAAAAAAGGACGTGATAAAACCCTTGAAACCCCTAAAACTGAACTTACACAAAAAAACCAACAAGAATATTAGTCGTCGTAAAGGTGTGTATACAGTTCTGTGCGATTTATCAACATTGTTCGGACAGTTGTAATAGCCTGTTGAGACTGAACTGGATATGTTTTTCTTAGAGCACACAGACACACATACTGTAATCGTTTAATTTCCCCTTTTATAACCTATAATAAATTTCTAAAACAGATTACGTTTAATATTAAAATGTCTGAATGTCGCTCACTCCTGTCTTTTTTTCCCCATCGTGATAGTAGGTCAGACACCAAACTAAAAGATCAAAAGAGAAACATATGGATGGATAATAAATGAAATAACCGTATGGCAAGTCTCCACAACCCCTTTCACCACTCTGTTGGTTGGTTTATCAACATATCAATTTTACCGGTCTCTGTCTGTCCATCTCGCTGTCTGTATCTGTCTGTATTAGATACGGGCTTAGATCCGTGGATAAACTAGCTTAACTAATTTTCGCTTGTGTCAAGCAACAATGTTTCTGGGTTATGAATAATGGTAAAAAATACAGACAAACCGACACAAGAAAACGGAGAAGACAGGGATGAAGGATAAAAGCAATCTTATGGTTGGTAGCAATGCTAATTAAAGCACAATAATGATTTACATCAACTATGAATACATCAATTATGAATACATTAAAAGTTTAAATTACCTCCTATTGGATCGTAACTTCACTTAGTTGATATTCGCTACTCGTTTAAATAAATTCGCCGGTATGTGAACGACAATGCGTTCTGTATTCAAGACGCTAACCTAGCTGTGTTTGTAGTGCTCTACTTTATTCATTTAAAAATATTTTGGATTTATATCATTAGTTTGTCTTTACATTTATGTAATCAATACGAATGAAAATAGAAGCTAAAAAACGGAAATTGCAATCAGGATTGCGAATCACCGCAAAAACTTCATTTTTGGAGAACACAATGGGCATATGTGTGAAGAGTTCGCTAACTTCCTCACTACAGTTTCCTGTAGAAAATATTAATCCTGTGTTTAGTATAAAATATTTGTATTAGTTTCCTATTAATTAAAAGTTTCTACATCTCGTAGTATGTCAATGAGACAGTGTACATATTATATAAGTACAAGATAAAACATGTCTGCAGACTTACAACAGGAAGACTAAAGTTACACTATAAGTGTGAACGACTTCAAAAACGGAATGACTGATTGATTTATTCTCTTCATATAAACACAGTATACTGCGCCTGTATTTCGCAATAGACTTCTTGTGACATGATACATGACCAATTTTGCGTCGATTTGGCCTATTCATGTGATCTAGCCCAACCATCGGGAACATACAGAATTCTTCCAGAAATGTTGAAATCCCATCAGCACTGAGAAATTAAGCCATAGTCACCATTAAGTCTTACTATTAAGATTGTTATTTAGTATCAATGCATACTCAAACATATATTTATAGATCTTTTGCAACATTATGATCTTAACAGACCCATGTCACATAGGCAAAACATATTACAGGCATGAATAAAAATTATAAAAAACCTCATGTACCAGGAGTTACAAAAATAAATATATGCATATAACCATATGTTTGTATCAGATCGTATTTTCATTATAATCTTTTCGTGGTATGTCTCAATCCAATACAGTAACATTATCTTTCTATCTAATGATTCACACAAAATATAGATGGTTTTAAGGTTGATATTTTAAATATTCACTTACGAAGGACAATTATAATGCCATTTGCCTTTATCTTTCACGAATTACAATGCCATTTTCTTTTGGTTTCCTCTCAGTTACCCTATGAAGTGAAATGGACAAGAGTTAATGTTAGTCAAAGCTATACGTCAGTGGAATTCTGAACACTGGTGTTTTCTGCAGGTGCTTTCTTTGACAGCCGGTTGCTGTAATAGGTCTAAATGCATGTCAAATATTAAGTCAATTTCTGAAGAAAACTATGCGAGGCACATATTTTATATTGCAGGGACTACAGTACCTATACCATTTTCGAGAAATAATTCTATTCCAGTTACAGTGAGAATAGTCTTTCAAAATCTAACTCACCCTGCTTTAAAAACTTCCTCCACCGTTTCGACATTAAATCCGTTTTGAAATATTTTGTTGCCTAAACACAGAACATCCCAATGTTTGTTTTATAGGTTGCAGATAATAACATGGATACGCTCCCAAACCTTTCAAAATCACTTTGCGAATGAGGAATAAACAAGAAAGAATGATGCTATTAACATAAGTTTATTTAAAATACTTTTATCCAGTTAATGGGTGGTTTAAGCCACGAACGGAACCTGTAGAAGTCTTGAGTTGTAAGAGAACTGCACACCATTGCCATCGAATACAACGTCATTTTCTTAAATAAAGAAAAATGAAAACTGTAACTAAATCATTTCAAAAGGTCTATAATTTAAAGATTTTATAACTGGTATATAAACTAGGGTTGTCAGACGTTTTGCTTCATTGGGTATTCCTATTTTCTTCACCTTAAAAACCATCTAACACCAGTATTAGAATCGATAAAAATGTTTACAATTTTCTAACATATGACAAAAGCAAACATATACCGTGTATAATCGATATCCTAGAATAGTATTTTGCCATACCTACAAATTCTTCACAAAAACCATGGAGCAAACGAGATTCCTTTTCTTCTTTGTTTGAAAAGGTGGAAAAAATCATAAAAGGACGGGCAAAAACTTCATATTGATTGTTTGATTTTGACATAAGTGTTGCAGTGGTCATGAGATTGTGTAGCAAGTTCCTAAATTATGGACTGGCCTCTTGGCACTGCTATTTCGTTTCGAAGAGTCACGTCCACAATCATTGGGTTTCCGTCCACATTGATACAAACTAAGTTTTTGACTGACGGATTTTTCCCTACTCTGGTTGGCTGGTTATGAAAGCTAAAACTAAATCAGATGTAATACTGACCTTTGTTGACAAATTTGTTACTAATATATGTATTGTTTGTGCATAGTGGGTTGGATTTACTTAGACAAGTTTCAAGGATATCCAGAGAGGGCACTATTTGCTTTCCATTTAATAACATGCACAACCCATTGCCATGTCATCCGGAAAGATTACATTTGATCTGAAATCACTTCGGAAAGATTACATTTGATCTGAAATCACTTAGTACCTTGATCTAAAGAAATATGAATAAATTTTTGATTGCATGTTAGGATAGAAACAATCTCTGTTGAACCAGTTTTCCATTGAAAGACAAATATAATATTTGTTGTTTATTGCGTCTTGATGCAAAGTTTCATTTGGTCTCTGTCGCTGTTTAAAATATTAAATAAATGCTCGTTGTATACAAATCCTGTTATTTTATACTGCTCTTTTACGGCTCGTGCGTAGTAGTGTGAAGCAGTTTCTTAACTCCACCTCCCCCAAAGAAATCCCCCAACAAAGTAAGACAGACATATATGCATTGTTTCTAATGGCTAGTGAATCGCATATGTTTAAAACCAGTTTGGACATTTCCAGTGAGCAAACCCTACTGTATTTATGTCTCTTAGATATATACGATCAAGTTGTCTAAAGTAGAAATTTCGAGATGTGAACAGGTTGCTATTACATACGTATGGAGGGTATGACGTCATATATCACTTGGTTGTCAGGAGACCTCATTCTAATAGTAAAAGGTGTTTGTATGGGCTTCTCATATCCTTGTCCTGAATCAGGGATCTCCCAGAATCCATCCAGGGACCGAGCCAATGGGAGCCACATCTGACTATGTGGTTGAAACATCTCGACCTCAGTCACCGGGAATCTAGAATAACAGACGCAAGATGCTGTCATACTAACGTCATACTAACGTTCAAATGCTTCAGCATATAAAGATATTCAGTCAATAATTCAATTATTCCTTTATGCATCTATGATTCCCATCGTCTTACATTCATTCATCATATTTCTCGTTTCACCGCTCCGGTTGTTAGAACTTTCGTCTCGAATGCGGGAGGTCGCGGGTTCTAATCCCTGCCGAGTCAAACCAAATACTTTAAAGATTGTTACTAACAGCTGCATTGCTTGACGCTTAGCACTAAGATGTTACTATTATGACTGGTTGGCATGGTGTCAGGATAATATTACTGGGTGGGACATCATGCTACATGTCTGTGGATTCTTCCTCCATGACATATACTTGTCACCATGTATAATCTATTATGTGTTGAAAAATGCTATTAAACCCACAACTGGCACTACAACCCAAGTCTAACTTTCAACCGTAATAGCAGTTAGTAATATACATTTGAAATGCTGAATCACGCATATTTTGTGTATAAACAATGCGGATAGAATGAGACTACACAAAAATCAAAATTGACATAACCACTCATATTTTTGGTGTATTAACATCTCATATAGGGATAAGCGAACATTAAAAATGAAAGTAATGAAAACATGATAAACGTAATAAGATCAGTTACGCTGCGGACATCATTTCACAAAATAAAACATTATTTGACCAGTTAGAATTGAGAGTATTACATTTTAAGAGACAAAGTTTACAGGAGTAATTAGACTTGGTTAATTATCAAAGTAGATTAAAATAAATTGACGTTTTATAACACATCAAATAATCAAATAAACCACATTATATTTAAATCAAAGAGTTTTTAGTAGATAATAATAATAATAATAATAATAATAATAATAATAATAATAATAATAATAATAATAATAATAATAATAATAATAATAATAATAATAATAATATATAAGTTTTAGACGAGACAAGTGTCCACAATACAAGACAATGGCATAGTTACTCGAAATAGACACGTGTTTACAATATTGAAATTTTCTTAAAATATAGGATTCCAAGATATGAAGGCGTCCTTAGGAACTGCGTCCAAAGGGACACAAATCTAAAGGTTGTTGATCTTGCTATTATTAATTCCCTTGATTACAGGAGTATATAACAACAGAAAAAAGTATACAAATTTTCTTATAACTCTATCTTATTCTGACGCACATGGATTGGTTCATAAATCAAAGATAGCCATTCAATTGCCTGACTATTAGTAAGAGTGGCCATCCACTTAAATATCCGATGAGTAGGCCATAGACTTACTGCTAAGGGGTAATGACATTGACATATCTGTATATATATATATATATATATATATATATATATATATATATATATGCAATATACGAAAAAGAAGACGACAGATCTGAGAGGAACTATATTAATCCTTGTGGTATATCTCAAACATGATGACAAAGACAGGTTAATTAAGTAATGGTCGTAACTACTATAAAAACGGAAGGTATCACTAGGTTGAAATAAAATCAACACACTGGTAAAAGTGCTTGAGACACGATCAAGTTATATTAAACAATATAACATTGCAGATGATCGAGTAGATAAAATGCATACAGTAGGCGTAGTTGTAAAAATGTATAAAAATACAACCTATAATACCAATTAAAAGTTTATTGGGTTTTTTGTTTTCAGATAATGTATTACACCTCAACAACAAATACATAATCAACAATTATGTTATAGGAAATGTGTAACGAAAATAATCTTTTAAAAACTCAATTGTTTAATACTACCTAATATTATATTCAATGTGATTCTAGCTTTTATTGTAATGACATGTTTTCAGCTGCCCACCAAATTTTAACTGAGTTATCATATTTTTGTCTCTTTACTTTTACGTACATTTCACTTTCTTCCATTTTGCCTTCAAAATTCTTTCTACTTTGCAAATGCCATTATTCACACACATATAATTCTTTTTTTTTTTTAATAATACCACATCTATACCATTTTTAGGGTTTGGCAATAAGAAGATCATTTAAACTTACTTGTTGGAAACCTTAGAAAAGTAGCATTTATATTATTTATGGTTTGAAACAATATCCAGCACATCCAGTCATAAATACTGTACATGGAGTCACACAGTCAATCCACACAATTAGATTTGAAGAGGGACTGTTGAGCTCAAAGACACTTATACGGTTCTGAACTGAACTTACTAAAACTAAACCATGCCATCATGAAATCTTACCAACACTACTCCGTGACGTTTGTTTATATTAATTGGCTAATTATTCGAGCAATGGCTTCATATGATCGAATAAGTAATCTTTAAAAGAGAAAGGTATATACAAATGGCGCAATACCTTCATGTCAACGAAGTCTGCTTGCCACATGTCCTCCAACTTGACTTACATAAACTTCTATTGTAAATTAAAAAAATTCTAGCTTCCCCTTGGAAAACAATTCAGTTAACCATTCTTTCAAAAGAGTAAATCATATTTTACTTTTTCCGTTGAACTTGTTTCTTCAGTAAATTTATATTTGTGCATGCAACAGGACTTTTAATATCGTAGTAAATTGTCTTTAAAACTGCATTTCTCAGACATTCATAACTAAAAAAAAAATCAAAAAAAAATTCATGCTTGATACATTTTGATGAGGTATTATCGTCGAGCTAACAGAACGACTGTCTAAAATAGGTACTTATCTATTTTCAGCAATTTGCAGCGTTTCTTCAGTCTCTTGAAACATGACTGAGTTGAGAATTATGTCCCATTTGCATGGTTAAATCTAAAACAGCTATGTCCCATTTGCATGGTTAAATCTAAAACAGCTATGTCCCATTTGCATGGTTAAATCTAAAACAGTTACTTCATATACTGAGCCACAGTGTTTGTTTTCATTGATTCTATGTATGCTTTAATTAGATGATTGTAAACTGATCTTGCAAAATGTAAGAAATTTTCCAGTTGTGCGGTGAATTTAGTGAAATACAAATTTAACATTCAGGCATTGACCAATATCAGTTATGTAGTTTTTTCTTTCTCCATAATGTAATGTATTTAACAACTTGGTGTTAGAAATGATATGTCTTTGCAATATTATCATCGCTGAAAGTAATCAGTAAATCAGCATCATCCTTTTCATCAGTAAATTCACATTTTTGTTGACTTGAATGTTATTCTTTCACACAATTAGTTTTGACTACACGTTCATCACGTGCAAGCATGTAACCAAATAGTCATTATATTGTGATACCGCCATTGCTGATTTCGCAATAAACTCGTGCAATATTTATATCATCTCTAAAACTGTTGAATTCAATACAGTGTAGTTTTGTATCGTTATATATGATGAGTTGAATATTTCAACTCATTACCTTGGGTTTCATTTGCCATGATGCTTCGTTAATGATCTCAGGATCCTGATTGGTCTATCAATAATTAATTTTGTAAATAATAACTACGATTTTTTATTGGCCGGGTATATTATTTATTTTGACTGTTAACGTTTTCTGATCCATAGAAAAGATGGTATCGTACAAAAATATGAGTGGTCTAGTAATTTATTTTTAAAATTCCAATGCGCTAAGGATGTGTGTAAATCCTAGAACGTGCATTGATTTTTACTATATTTTAGACATCAAATTAGTTTTTGCGATGGAATTTATTCTTGACATGAGTAAAAGTCATTATCTAACTGATGTCGTCAATGATAAATTGTCTTCAACGTCCCTCGAACTTGTGCCTAATAAGTGAATTCGCTTATATTTAAGGGAAGGCGATGTTGGACAAAACAACTTGGCAATACCATATCAATTTAACTTAAATTTAGGACAGACGAAGGAAGTCTTTAATTGTTTGCATGAAAAAGTGAGTCGAATTTTAAAAATTAATCTCTTCTGCTGCAAGAAATCGCTATTTTAAAAATGTTTTACCTAGACTGGTTCACTAGCTCTGCAAGTTTTGCACATGACCTCCGCAGTTATCAGCGGGAACCAATATATTCATTCTACTTCCACTGTGTGTGTGTATGTGTATGTGTGTGTGTGTGTGTGTGTGTGAATAGTTTAGGGCTTTTACCACCTTGTGTTCCTTATCTGAAGTTTGATAAACCACTCCTGACTCCCCTGGAACTTGTAGGAGATGTTTGTATTTTGCACAGGGCACTGGACTGCTTGTATATCGATAGACCAAAGCCCATCTCCATTGGTCGCGAGGTCGATGTCACCTGGAGATGAATAATGTATGTATGTAAAGTCTGTTCAATGGAAAAACTCAGAAAGCATGAAGACCCTTGAAATTAACATGAGGTATTCAAGGATAATAAAATAAAATGGTTAAAAATGCCTCAATCATTTATGATGGCATAAGGCACGAGAAATATTTAGTTACATAAATTATTAAAATGATCACGGAAAAGAAGAAATGTTGATGCTGCTGCTGACGATGACAATTACTACTACTACTACTACTACTACTACTACTACTACTACTACTGTTGCTGCTACTACGAATCAAAGAAGTTAAATGGCTGTATATTAATCAGTGGGTTTTTCCGCGACGAGAAGGGTGCTAGTTCAAATCATATATATACACCATATATATATATATATATATATATATATATATATATATATATATATATATATATATATATATATATATATATATATATATATATATATATATATATAACCGAAACAATTTACCACATTTCCCGCAATATGACCTTTCATGTGTTGATGTACCGTTGAACTTAAGTTAGTAAGTCAATCACTAACTGACAATGATTGGAGCCAATAAACGACGATAACTAGTGATCTTCCAGTTTGGTTAAGTGGCGCTCCTTTTAGATTCGCATTTCTGTCCCAAGAAACTTTCCTTCCTTTATAATGCCTTTGAGTTTCTAAAACATTTGTCATGTGCATCCTGGTCAAGACATATAATCTTTGGCAAAGGGGTCTCGAACTAATTAATTAATGGATGACATTAAGCAGCAGGGAGGGTGAACCCTACAAATTTTTGCGACAAAATCGATTAAAGCCTCAGAATGCCAAATGGAACCTTCCTACGAAATCTCATATTTCAACCAAAAAAAAATAAAGACCCCATTTTACAAATGGAGCCTTAGCGATTTTGTCGCAAATACATTTTCATAACCACCCTCAAATTGCTGCCATCTACGGTCGCAAATATGTTGTCATCTCACCCTCCCTGCTGCTGATTAATACAAATTATTTGTTAGCTTTTCACAAACAGACTAATCGATAATACTTCACCACGTAGATCAATCAAATTATTTGACTGATCGGTGAGTGTAAAATTAATTCTAGTTAGTAAATCATTTTGACATTGCATATAGACTGGATTAGTCGGATTCTCAACAATTAAAAATCCGGGGGGAGCTGTTGGTGCAAATGAATAAAGAATGTAACCTTGTCGGGCTTGATTTGATTGTTCCATATTAATTTGATAACTCCCTTCGATTACATCACACGTTAAATTAAGTGCAATCACTGATGAAATATCCACATTGTTCGGTGCGATATGTCTACCGTCGCCGTCGGGAGAATTATTATGAGTGAGGATAATAGGCTTCGGCTGGCTATCTTTCCATGATTGATAAATTTTATTAAATCCTTCGTTGATGGCAGTTCTGAGTTGATTTTTTAGTTCAGGTGCGTTATATCCTGGAAGTTTATAATTTGGATTTTCATTTATATTTTTTTTATAATCTCGGGCTGAACTAGTTCTTGAAATTGGGTTATTTTCATCAGTGAAGAGATTAGTAATCCTCGAATTAAATATTTCCATGTCATCGATGATTTTATTACCCGCGGAGACTACACTAATGAACTCAGCTTGTGTGAGAAGACCGGATCTTAACGATGGTAATAACAATTTAAAATTATCATTCATTCCTCTGAAGATAAAAAATTCAATATCTCCCATTGCTGGACTTGTTTCATGTATTTCCAGAATTTCACCTTCTTGTGGGATATAATCATTATAAAATGGAATTGTCCACTCATCTTTACCATATTCAGTCTTATATCGATATCTTTTTGTGAAGTTTATATCGAGGAGGGTTTTATATCCTTTTGATGGATTTTCAGGTCCTATTTCATCAGTGACGTAATCAGATTTTACAGGCTCGGGCGTGGAATTATCAGCACTT
Organism: Potamilus streckersoni; assembly: GCA_016746295.1. Taxonomy (NCBI): domain Eukaryota; kingdom Metazoa; phylum Mollusca; class Bivalvia; order Unionida; family Unionidae; genus Potamilus; species Potamilus streckersoni. The sequence continues at coordinate 1,576,474 of JAEAOA010000627.1, forward strand.
CTAGGTGGATCTTCGGGCCATCCTAATACTGTTCTTATTGAACTGTTATAAATATCTACAACATACCCAGGAGAGCCTATTTCAATTGTAGATGACAGTGTTGGTTCATGAACTGTTATCGCAATTTTTGATTCTTTTTTAGTAATGGATTTTATTCTACGTTGTAATTCATTATTAATTTGCTCAATTCGATAGGATCCAGTTGGTATTGAAACAACGTTCCAATCTGGAGTGTCATTTTTTATTTCTATATGCAAACACCAGAGAATTATTAGGTCTCTGACCGCCAAATGGAACCGATCTGATATTAGGCCAACTATGATACACTCGTAATTTTGCCAACGCGATTTCCTTTACTGAAACAGGCGAGGGAAAATTCACACTGAATTTAGGGTTTGTTGACGATATTGATATCATGCTTGTTTTCCGCGGAGTGGTATTTTCTGCTATCCGCTGAAGTAGTTGAATCTCTTGCGACATTATTATTATTATTATTTACAATGTCTAATTTTGCAATAGATGAAAAAACGCTAGCGTTTTTAATCGTAGTATCATAAATACGTATCATCGCGGAGAATTCGTCTTCGGTAATTATCGTATCATCAATCGATGATGACATCAACAAGGATAATTGTGAGTAACCGTTAGATACTGCTTGATGTTTTACTATATAGTCGTTAAGTTTTTCTTGAGAACACGATGATATTTTTTTAGTAATAGCATTTGCAATTCCAGCAAATGTTGTCACCGCGGAAATAGCAATTGGGACAGCAATCGGAGCTACCATTGTTACTGAAGATAGTATAATACCAGCACCGGCCATTATACCAGATACCGAGTATACTGTAACATCAATTGCGGTAATTCTCCTGCGATACTTTTTAATTTTTATTTCATACTCATCAATGAGTGTTTTGAGTTTTGTTAAGAACTCTTTGACGGTATCATAGCGATATTGCGATGATGGAATCATATTATTTTAAAATCTCAAGTGGTTTTTGTTAAAAATTCTAATTTAGATCAGCTACAAACTCCATGTACCATACAAATGATGTCTTATTTAAATTAGGATCAGTGCTTGTTATTGTAAACCGTTTGTATTCATCCAGGTCAATAGTCGTTGAAATCACGTTGTTGTATCCATATGAAGTCGATGATGATATATTAAACTGATTCAGTGACACTATTGTTAATCGATAAATACCCTTCTTTGACACAGTGAGAGTTATTGTATTCTTTTTAGGTTCCCAATCTAATGATCCAGAGAGAACTGTGTATATCATATTTATGATATTCCTCTCATGAGGAATCTTTATTTTTTCAAGTAGCGGAAGATTGTTTTTAAACGTTGTAATATCCGTGTTGATTGCTTCCAATTGCCGATTAATCGCTGGTATTTCTTCGATGGATTTTTTAATATCCGGAAGTTTGATATCTAGTTTATCAAGTGGACCTCCCAAAAATTTATCGACGATGTTTTTACGAAATGTTGAAAATTGTTTTATGTGTTCTTCATATCTTAATTGAAATGTTGCAATTTCCAACATAGATGCTTTTATCTCTGCAATATTCGGTGTGGTTACTGGTGGATTTCCAAGGAATTCTAGCAGCTGTTTGTCGATTTTGTCTACGATTGACTTTTGTAATTCATACAATTTATTGAATTCAGTTTTATGATTGTTATATTCATCATTGAGTGATTTTAACGCGTTTGCTGTGCTATCTACTGTTGTTAGTTTATTCGTGATCGTCGAAACAAATACCCCCGGTTTGAGTTTTCCATCATTTGAATATAACGCTATTGTATCTTCAACGACGTCACGTCTTCGTATTAAGACATCATCCAATGAAACATTACTAGATTTCAATTTGCCCTGGCGATCTTGAAATACAACTATTTCCCCAGGATCTACACTTGACAAATTTAATGTCTCGGCGATTTCATCTTCGATTATTTTTTTTACACTTTCGACAGCTAATTTACTATCGGTTTCTGTTTTTTTTTTATTCTGATAAAGGTCGTCCCCAAATATCAATCATTATACGAAAACGCTACGTTTTTCTAAATCATAACGCTATCGTTTTTGCCATTGCCTGCTAGTATATTCATTAACAACAACTTGTGGTGGTTTCCTTGGAAATTTAGATATCTCTGCAAGGAAGTTTAATACTTCACGACCGCATATCGGTGGATCATTTAACTGTTGTGTTGGTAGCGTGGAATAAAAAATTGGAGATGACTTTGTTATTGTGGATACATATCGCATGAATTCTTTTGGTGGAGCTAATCCATATGAATCAAAATAGACAATTCCACGTGGATCAATTGCATATGCGACCCAATGAGTTCCTTTTCCGCTGCTGTTATCAAGATTGATAATACCCGTTTCATTTTTCATTGGTTTTGACGGTAATTGATCTCTCATGAAAACTCCTCTAAAGTTTTTTATTGATAATGATTTTACAGCATCAATTAAATCAAAATTGGACATTGGTGAAAATCCTAGGGATTTTTCCACTAATAAGCCGTTCCTGGTATTCTTAGGCCCGTGCCCTTGTACCAATTGTATGGGGTTCCTGGTAGTCTTAGACCCTTTCCTTTTTTTATAGCCTTTCCCAGTAGCTTTTTTCAGGGCCATTCCTGCAGCAGTACCAACGGCTCCTAACGCTGCCGCCTTCGCAACCGCTGGGGCAGCCGCTGCAATCAATGCTGGAATAGCAGCTAACAGCGGGAATATTCCACCTGATTTTATCATACTGGCGATTGCTGCTTTCGAAAAATCAATTTGAACTCCTCGTTTGTTCTTTAGCGCATCATTGAAATGTTTTATTTGACGATCTGTCAATGATAATTTATGTGCACCACCGGACATTTGAGTGGGTTTCAGCGTTATTGTAGTTCCGCATTCTTTAGCCGACTTTGATTTCAATTTCTTGACCTGACCATCAGTCAACTGGACATTAACAATACTATATGTCATTCTATTCTAAATGTAATTTACACTTTCAATTGATCTTATTGTGAAAATCCTAACTACATGTTTGTAAAATCAAAGATTTTCCACTGGTGCATCAATAAGTCTCATTCGTCCGCCAACTCCTTCTAACAACATTGATTTATCACTGAGAATGACAGCAACTGCTCTATAATCGGCTATACCAGCAGGGCGTTGTACCCGAGCTTGGAAGTATATATCAACAACAGATTGTCTAATCATGTCAAGATGTTCCAATGAAAAGTAATAAATCGGATAGTGTTTTTCAAAATCAATTTGCGATATTTGCAAACCAGTATCAACATTTTGATCACGACCCATATACGACAATATTCTATGATATACACGTGCTATGTTGTTGTTATCATAATTAAGCTGTGCAATCTCTGCTGGCTCTTGTTGTCCGTTTATTCTCAACGAAACTTCACTTACTCCTAATTTATCAAATATCATATGACTAGATAATTGTCGACCCACTCGATTTGCATCCTGTAACGCTATAAAGATATGACGTGGAGCTGAAACACCTTGTTTTGATGCTAAGTGCCATGTAAATGTGCCATTTACATTATCCTGCTTCGTATCAGTCGTTGTTGTTAGCCAACTTAGCAATGATTTTCCACCTGTGTCCATAAACGATAGTAATTCTTGCTCTATTTTAACTGCTGGTGTCAAGACGGGTATCCATAGAACCAATTTATTTAAAATGACTTTACCATCAGCAACACCATCAGCATGCCAGATTGCATCATTGTCATTCTCCTTTCGCACTAACACGACTGTATGCTTTGCTCCATAGATGACTTTTCTGACATTTCTACAGAATCCGAATATGTGATGTAACGGAATTGCACATGAAAACCGTCGATGTTGTCCTTTTAATGCTCCTTTTCGTGTTGCAAATCCTAGATTGAAATCATCATTGACCCTTTTTAAAATGTCGAATTCAGCGGCTGGCCGGCCTTCACGATCTGGATTAGCTGCGAGTTGTTGTTCAGCTTCTGCAGTATCTCTCGCAGTTCGTACTTTAATAAATTGATAATGGTTCGGATGATCAGAGGTATCCTTAGCAAACATCATAGACGGACCAGCCGACCTTGTATAATCATCAGAATATCTCGCAAGTCCGATTATTGTTGTTGCAATATCAACATCTTGTTCTATTGATTCAATTTCTTTTCCATCAATGATATATCTTGCACTGTTAAATAGCGCCATAATGCCATTATTTACAAAACCAACTCGGATATTTGGGTTATCCCCATATGGTGTATCAGCTGCAACATCTGTTACAAGCTCTCCTTCTACTTCAATAAATGCCTCACACGGCAAAAAGTATCTACTTGTATCTTGAACTTGAAGTTCAACTCTCCCCCGTTGATTAGGCTCTCTTGCAGGATAGGCATAATACTGATAGTTAATTTTAGAATCATCTTTATTCACCGGTGCTGCCATATCAAACGCTGGATCAGCAATTTTTTTAAATGCCATTTATACTAAAACGTTATCGTTTTTCTAAATGTAGTAATGCTATCATTTTCTTTTTCGTCTGACATTTTTACTATTTCCTCCAAGACCACTTCCCGCTATCATACTTGCAATATTACTACTATCTGGTGAAGTCATTGCTAATGATGCTAGTTTTTGTTCCACTGCGTTATTTATCACTTTACTGACATTTGCAGGCATCATTGTTGTTGAAGGTAGCGGTGTTGAAAGTATTTGTGGTGGTTTTCGTCCGAATCTAGATTTCACCAATGACGTTATTCTATTCTTTGCGGTAGAAAAGGCCGTTCCTGCAAGATCTCCAACAGCGTTAATTCCCTTATTACGAATAACATCAATGGCTTTCATCGCTAATTGTTTAGCAATTGGTGCTACTTTTGGGGCTATTCTTGTGAATAAACCAGCCATGGTATTTCCAAGGCCGTCTCCATAGTATGCCTTATAAACGGGCAATCTTGAGTTTACTACATACACGTTTGTTGGTTTATTGTGATTATAGTGTACTATCATCTTATTTAAAATGACTTTGTAATTTCTAAATGCAAGCAATTAGAAATTTCAATCGCTATAATAACCACTAAATTCCCCTGGAATTCCGTCCATTAACTCATCCAAGAGTTCTCGATACGTATGAATATCAATTATCCCACCTTGGAATAATCGTCTGAAAATATCAAATGCTTCATTAGTTATTTCGACTGAGTTATTCCCAGCTCGCTTACCTCCCATAAGAACCTCAAGTCGTGATATATCATTAATGATATTACTAGGACACATATGAGAATCATGATGAGAACTTCCATAACCCTTTCCTGAAGTACTTTCTGATTCGGAAACGTTTTGAATTTCTAGAGCTGGTTCGGAAACGTTTTGAATTTCTAGAGCTGGTTCGGAAACGTTTTGAATTTCTGGAGATTGTCGACCTCGACCTCGACCTCGACCTTTTTGTTGTTCTTTTCGTTGTTGTTGTTCTTCTTTTCTTTGTTCTTTTAGTTGTTGTTGTTCTTCTTTTCGTTGTTGTTGTTCTAAACCATACTTATTAACTCCCATTTGAAAAGCTAGGTAATTCAAGTCACTCTTATTTAAATTTCCGGGTTCATTTTTATTAATTTTAAATAACCAATCCACCCATTGATCTCGTTTTATTGTGTTTTTTTTATACTCGTCTTTTAAAAATTCCCTTCTGTTATAATAACTTTTGACAGCAAAGTCACCAAATTCTATATAGTCTTCATTTTTCAGCAATTGAATTCGTCTGATTTCTTTTATAGCTTCATCAGTGAATTTCTCGTTAAAAGGAACACCTTTTTTAGTGGAAACACTAGCATCTTCAACGGGGTTATCATCAGTATCAATATTACCCATTTGTTGTATTTCTCGCTGAGTTTGTAACTCACCTGAAAGCTGTCTTATTCCCTCGTGAGTTTTTTCAGTTTCTGTAGCAATCTTTCCTAATACATCAATAATAGGTACTGCTCCCTCTTTAGGGATGTCGCCGTATATAGCACGTTCTGTTGCAAGTTTCATATCTTTAGTGGCTTTAGTTACAGGGGCAAAAAGTTGTTCGCTTCCAATAGAAAAGTCAGTCTGCGCTTGCTGTCTAAGTTGTAGTTTATCTCGCACGTTATCTCGAATTGGTATAAACTTTTTCAGTAATGCTAACCTCTCACGGGCTAGTCTGTTACTTAATGCTTCTGATGTCATTATTGGAAATGCTAACGTTTTTTCAATTGTGGGTTTCAATGCTTGCATCAATCAAACGTCTTATAGATTTCACTTTCAAAGCAATCTCTGACCGAACTTGGTACTGTTCCCCGAGTTTCTTTCTAATGGCTTCAACTATACTAAATAGCCGAATGAATAAATTAATATCATTGTTATACAAAGAAGCATTAACCGCTTTTTGGATTCTTTTTATCAGTGAATACATTTTAGGTAGAACATATCTTCCATGTTTCAATTGTATATCAATTTGTTCAAATTCATTCAAAAGTCTGTCTTCATTCAAAAATTCAGAGAGTACGATTCCTTGATTTCTTAAATTTGATATTTCTGTGATGATAGATGTAATATCTTGAAATTCCATTTATTGAATATTATTACTAATGTATTTGTATCTTTAAAATATTTTTATATACAAAAAAAAAAAACAAAACATATACAATGCCCGTCTCTTCCTCATTCGAGTTTCGAGGCAAGAAAGGGCACATACATTAAAGACTTATACAATACCCTAACCCCCCAATCGAGTTCAAGGGCGGGTTATATGGGTATTAGACGTGAAATCCAAGTGATTTCTTTACAAACATTGAACATATAACATAAAGCCTCATTTGAAAACCTCTTTCGCGCCAAACGACGTCAAAGAGGCCCAGAGGGGGGACAGTACATTACATATATACAATGCGATTATATAGGATATACAATGCGATTATATAGGATATACAATGAATGAATATTTACAATGAATGAATATTTACAATGAATGAATATTTACAATGCGATTATATAGGATTTACAATGAATGAATATTTACAATGAATAAATATTTACAATGCGATTATATATACAATGCGATTATATAGGATGGTTATATATACAATGAAATGATAGGATGGTTATATATACAATGAAATGATAGGATGGTATGATAGGGACAGTACAGGACGATACAAACATGAAACGACGGGGCGGACCTACACCCAATCTGCCAATCAAAAGCAACCCAAGAAATTAACCCTGGTTGCATTTGAAAAAATTCAACCACACCATGTCAATGGCGTGGGAGTTTTGATTGGCAATATTGGGCTTCGTTTAAAGCCCCAAACTTATTACGGCTCATATTATATATATGGTGACTAATACTGCAGTGTCAATGTGTAGGTGTGTATTTATTTTCCTAGCATTTCATAATGAATATTGTGTAGTAATTTCAATGGAAGCTAAGTATTTAAATAAAACATTAAAACAAGAAATACAACTGTTAAATAATAGCAATTTTTTTATTAATTTCTATAATATTACGATTAAATAATCGTAATAATAATGGATTTACATGACGAGATAACTCTGTTATGGGAATCCCTGTCAATTCGAGAATGATATTTTTCTGAATTTTATTACCACACTAAAAAAACTGGATTACATGTAATGCGCTTTACTATTTTGACTTCACACATACAATCTATTTTATTTATAATTACAAAGTAATTTCATTTTCATACAAAATCTAAACAGCGCTGTTAACGCTGTCTTTGTAATTGGGATTTTTAAAAAATCTATTAATAGACCCCTGGCCTTGGATTCACACGGCCATACATAACTCTGTCAAATTGTCTACCCTGTACAGGTTTTTCCAACAAAACCCTAACTGCTGTTCTCAATACAGTCTTTAGAAACAAGAAACAATAACACAAAATCAAAATCCGTACATACCTGATACGTATATATACCGAGTTAACCATTAAATACGTACATGAGATCACACACATCATTAATTCAATCCAATTTCACATGTTTTCTCGCACGAATTACATATCCGGGAATCAATATCGAAAGTAGGATAGTCACGTGACGATCAGTAGTAATGAGGGGAAATACGGAACAAAATTAAAAGAATAAAAAAATAGATTTTATTAATAGTAATTATTGAGAGTCATTTCATGCGTATGAAAACTTTATTCTATGTCCATTTTTCTTTGAGATAGCTGTTTGATAAATCCCTTCAGCAACTTTTCGTACTGAAGGTATACATATACCAAAATATTTCCCTGCAGCATTCATTGATTGAAAAATTCTTTTTTCATTCGTCGCTGTATCAAATGACTGTACTGGTCTCTTTCCAACTGACTTACAAGTCCCTGTCTTTCCTTTTTTTATATTCTCTCTTTGAGAAATGCATTGTAAATTGGAAATCGCGTTATTTAAGGGATTGGAGTCAATGTGATCAATAACACAGCCATCTTTAATCGGTCCCATATAACACTCAAAGACTGCCCTATGACAGAGATATCCCTTTTTTCCAGCAGTAAAACACAAATATCCTTGACTATTAACATATCCCACGGGTTTCTTTAGTCTATAGTGTCTAACAACACCATTACGAGATATTTCATAATTAACGAGTATTGGATGTGGTCTGAATTCTTGCTCCATTTATATAATAATACTATTTGTCTAATTCATTATTTGCTTTAATTATAAATCTATTAATGTAGTCTTGAGGGGTTTTTATGATTTTGTCTTTGACAGAGTCATGGTTAGGGTCAATGATAGCGTTTTTTATTCGTTTATCATAATAACGTTTCAATTCTCTAAACCGCTTACCCCCACAATTGATACATAATTGTGATTTTCCTCTCACACCCACCCCACAATTTATGCATGGGGACGGGCCTGTCGAATTATTTCTGACACTCTGTAAGTGATATCCACAGAATTCACCTCTACACGATTTATTGCATGGGGTTAATGATCCGATCATAAGCCATTTGCAGTGATTCATTATATATAAACAAACTTTTCTATTTAAATACTTGTCTTATTTATATGAATGAAGAATTCGAGAGATTATCGACAATCAAGCCTCGGAAAAATATTAAATTCAATCTTGATAGAACTCTCGAAGACGTACCAAAAGAGAGAATAAATAATAGAAGTCTGATTAGAAAAATACGAGATTGTGTTCATGAGTTTAAACAGGACGGTGCATCACACACCTGGTCAACATTTAAAATTGATGGTGTTGTTGATGCTAGAATGAATGATGAAACACCAGCTATGATACTATCACAACTTGGCAATAAACGGTATTTTCTCAGAGTGAAATTCATTATCAATTTAGAATCGGGCGAATGGGTTATAAGAGACAAGTTTGAACCAATTCTCAAAGATAGGACAACAGTCATTGTTAGCCGTGATTCCAGACCAGGGTTGTTAACTGGAATTGATAAACCATACTATGAAAAAGCGTATCCAGAAACAGCAGTCGTTTATGGGATGTATCCGTTAAATAAGAACCCTGACATTGGAAAACTAGCACCAATGAAACAGTCAACGTCAGCGGAAAAGCCACTCAACTGTGTGGCACAAAGAGTCTTAGAACACTTTACAAATGCACTCCGTGGGAATAAATTAACCGATCTAAGACATAAAAAAATAGATGAATGGGAGCTAACAGTGAAAGAGAACGGAGCAACTATTTCCGATATAGCTAGATTGGAAAAGTCGTTGAGATTTCCGATAACCGTTTTAACGATAACTGGCGAAGTATTATACGAATCGAAATACAATAAAAACGGAGCTCCAATCAAAATTATTGATCATAACAAGCACGCATGGACATCCGCGGTTACAATATTCCCGCGAGACAGAACAGTGAAGTATATCCCAGAAGAATTCACCAAGGATGGTATTTTCACTGAAGAAAGATTATTCGATGCTATTGCTAGTTTGTGTAAAAACGACCCTGTATCAGTATGGCTACTTCATAGTTTTGAAGATGAAGAATGTCAATTCAATCAATTTGTGAAACCTAACGGTGAATTATATCGCAGTGAAAGTCTACATAATAGGATGAAAAATCTAGCAATAAGTCTCAGTGAAAACGCTAGCGTTTTTAATGGAAAATCCGAAGATTACGAACAGTTACTTACAAATTGTTTTACAATTCCATCAGTTGCAGCTCATTTTGCAAGAAAGAAAAATAATTGGAAACCAACACGAAAAGAGTTTTTACAGGATGTTCAATCCAGCTGTTTGGAATATTATCATGGCGGTCTATGGAACGTTAAATACAATCGTGAGAGTATGATATCAGTTGATATCGTTGCCTGTTATCCAGGATATTTTCTAGGATATGGATTCGCAGGTGAGTATTTTAAACGGTTTGGACATCCCACACATGAAATGACTCGCGTTGCTATTAATGGACCACTGCCTGATTTTGATTTGACCGGTTTTGCTTGCGTAGTATCATTTGAATTCGCTGAAGGACTTCATCCGTGTTGTTATGTTTGGATTGGTAGACACATGGCTGAAAGGATGTGGTTACCAATAGTGTTATTGCGATATATGATTGATTGTAAAATGTTAGTTTCGTTGATTGTCAGCGAAGCGATTATCTCATATCAAAAACAAACCAATGTCTGGTTACCAGAACCAGAATGTCTTGATAGTATAATCGATAAGTCTAGAAAACTTATTGATGCTGACGAGGAGTATATCATTGAATGGTCAAAAAAGATATTTAATCAACGAAATAATGAAGCAAAGGATCTTGGCCGAAGAATAATCGGTAAATTTACACAAGGTGGAAAAAAATTCAACTTTAAAAGACAATCCTCACGATTGATTATAGATGATGCCGAATACGACTTCGTTATTAAAGATGCAGTAGAGAAAAATAGATACGCAAATTGTAAAACAGCCTTCTTGTCCAATAAAACAAAGTTAGGTAGAATTGTTACTTACAGTGATGGAGAAAGCTCTGCATATCTACATTTGAGAGCTTCTATGCTGGGTTATGCATCTATCAATTTATTTGCAATGATAAATAGATTTCCTAGTATAGCAGTCAGAGTTGCAATTGATTCAATGTATGTCGATAAAAAATATATCAAAGAGATAACTAAATTTACTAATAGCGAAGAGACTTGGGGAACATGGCGAATTAAACGTGAAATACAATGCGATTATTCTGAATCAGCAGACGTTGAGATTAAAAGCAGTTACCTGAAGAACGATAATTCTATCAGTGAAAGATCCGAAGGATTTTCTATGTCTAAAGCACCACCGATATCAGATCCAATTTGTAGATATAAAACAGTTTATTTAAACGGTTGTGGTGGATCTGGAAAGACAACACGTGCGATAGAATTATATCGAGAGAAAACGTCCATGATTGTACTCACACCAACCCATAGACTAGCGAGAGAGATCAAACAACGAAATGTTGAAGCTTGCACGTATCATAGTTTTTTTCGATACAAGGGTGATGCTTGGACTCTTGAGCGAATGGGTGAGAAATTTATTCCAGCGGTTATTATTTGGGATGAAGCATGTACTGTTTCAGAAGATGTATTAAAAATGTTTCTTGATTGGTTATTGCAAAATAATACAAAAATTATATTGTGCGGCAATCATGGTCAACCACCACCATTTGTTGGTAGAAGTTCACATAATTGGTTAAAAGGATTTGTTGATTATTACGAAGAAATTGATACTGACTATAGAGCACTCGATGAGCAGTTACGTGAGTTTAAAAAACTAATTAGATTACAACACGATAGAATTCAATGTGAAGTAGCGCGTGAAATAATTTCTGAAACGCCTATGAATGATTTTTGGGAAACATGGAAACCAAATGATTTTGTAGTAGCAAGTAGAAAGATAGTTAGAGACGCACTTCAGAAAAAGTTGTTTGAGCTACACAAGAAAAAATTCCCAACGTTTCCAGTACCGTTGTGTTATAGACCATTGGATACACGAAAGCAGAATATTGAAGTTGAAATTCCAGGCCAGACGGAGAAACAGATTCTAGTGTTAAATGATATTGTGTTAGTTGATATCAATACTGTAGAAGATGCATTATGCGCTGATAAATCACCATGGACGCTTGGTTATGTAACAACAATACACTCGTCACAAGGATTAACCATCACGGATACAATTGTCTGGATAGTTGATAATCGCATTGAATGGTCAAATTTAGTCTATCTCGCAGTGTCCAGAGTACGACGAATAAATCAACTACGAAGGATTGTTTTCGATGATGATTTTAATGCAAACGATGATAACACTGATATTAGCATCATTAATAAAAAACTCTCTGGTTACAAACAGCAGGACAAAAAAAACAACGAGAATTTGATATTGATGCTGAAGTAATAATCGCATTAAAAGAACAACAGAATAATCACTGCGCCAGTTGAAATTGTATAATGCACTGGCAGTATTCGGATAAAGACCCTCGACAATTCACCGTAGACAGAAAAAATAACAGTCTTGGTCATGTCAGAAACAATGTGATGTTGACCTGTCTTGAGTGTAATAGACGTAACGGAGCTAGTTAAGACCATGTGGCGGTAATTGAGTATCGTCCGGAATGACTTGTAGTTGTTCGCGTGTCAAACCACGCTGAGGTGCAGTTGAATCCAATCTGTAGATTGGAGGTCTACCAGTTGATCGCGTTATGGTTGAAATTTTATGCGTAGTAACACTCCATATAGGATCAGTAGCTCTTCTTTTACCACCTTCAAGCTCTCCTGGTTCGTATAAATATCTCACAGTAACATCACCGAGAAGTGGCTGAGTGCTAACCCGCTGTGGTTGTTCGGGAATATATTCTTTTTTTTTTGCAATATTTGGTTTCATATTAATAGTTCGAGTAATCTCGTTATTTAACGCTGCAACTACACTCGGTAATCTTTGGACCCATTCACGAGATCGTTTTTCTTGGATGAATTCTTTTGCATATTGATATCCAAATAACCGTTCTGCAAGAGTTCGATTAAATCGTTCTACAATTGCCTGATCACGATGTAACGCAGTATGTCCCCGTCGTATTGTAACATTATGAGTTTTCATTGTTGATAGAACAGCACCTTGAAACTCTTTGCCAGGATCAACTTGTAATAGATTTGGCCATCTTAGAGGACCTCGTCTATAAATCCTTTCAAATGCAGAAGCGACTTCAGAAGCTGACTTTGTTTTCAATGGTTCTGCTTGTTTAAATCGACTCGCAATATCAACTACAGTTAGCGCGTATTTGTAACCATGGTCATGTGGTAAAAACAATAAATCAGCCTGATGAACTTCATTGGGTACGGTAACATCAAAATGAGAATAATTAATTTGTTTAGGCGGTGGTAGATAAATTTGCCATATAGCTTGTTTGGATAACCAATCTTTTGCAGTGGATTTTTTCACTTTTGCAGCGTTAGCGAGTTTACTAATTGCTGCTTTACCCCCCCAGTATCCTTTCGGAGAATAATAAATAGATTTCATACTATAAAAACACTGGTGTTTTCAATTACCAGCACCTAACACTAATTTGCCTTTCATAGCTGATTTGACCAACCATGAAGCCAATTTTTCTTTGAAGGATTTATCGGGAATAGCATTTAAGGCATGAATTAATTTTACATCCGCGATATGTCTTTGTTGCAAATTATTGCTTTTATATGCAACATCATGAGCATGACATGCCTTATCAATAGCATTTATCGGATACTCACCAGGCCGGGGCTGATTTTGATCATCAAGTCTGATATCTAATCTCGTTCCGGGACCACAGTAGCTATATCCTGGAAGATGTTTTTCTCCGGGGTATTTTGCCCATGGGGTTCCGGGGAGTTTTCCAAGTTTTGCGGCAATATCACCTCCGAGTTGCTTTTTTTTAAAAATCGAAATTTTTTTGTACCACATGTTACACACTTACCAGTAAGCGCTAGTCTATTGTTTTTAGTTGTAATGGTTGTCTGATCGGTTGTATCAGTACGCTGTTTACACTTAACACAATATAGATCCATAATTTATATATAGCGTTATGAATATAATTGATTTTTCAGCGACTAAAAGAAGAGAACCGGTAAAACACCACGCAGCGCTTCCGAATTCTGTCCGTGCCATTATAATCGGACCATCTGGATCAGGCAAAACACAATTGCTGCTTAATTTGATAATGCGATTTATGAAGTGGGATAAATTATATTTAGTTGCCCCATCCGTAGATGATCAACGGTGCTATGAAGTGCTAAAAGATTATAATGAAAATGCATCAGAAATTAAAGGTGAAAGTGTAATCGACTTTATTACTGATATTAATGATGCACCATCAGTAGAAGATATCGATGGAGACATAAATAATCTTGTAGTGTACGATGATGTAATGTTAGATAATCAAAAGAACCCTGCTAGAATATTTTCACGAGGTAGGCATAAAAACACTGACGTGATATATGTCACTCAACGATATACTCAAATTCCAAAAGTGATTCGCGATAACTGCAATATTCTTGCTGTATTCAACGGTGTTGATACACATACGCTACGAAATATCTGGCAAACATGGTGTTCCGATATGGACTTCAATGGAATTAAAAATTACTTTAGTCATGCTCAGTCTGTCCCATATGGATTTATAACAATAAATTTACACGACCCTCGGTCACGATATCGTATTGGACTTGATCAAATATTTGGTTAAATAATTTGTATTAATCAGCAGCAGGGAGGGTGAGATGACAACATATTTGCGACCGTAGATGGCAGCAATTTGAGGGTGGTTATGACAATGTATTTGCGACAAAATCGCTAAGGCTCCATTTGTAAAATGGGGTCTTTATTTTTTTTTTGGTTAAAATATGAGATTTCGTAGGAAGGTTCCATTTGGCATTCTGAGGCTTTAATCGATTTTGTCGCAAAAATTTGTAGGGTTCACCCTCCCTGCTGCTCATTAAACAAAATACAAAACTGTTTGCTCCCTAAGAACGAAACGCCTTGATTTGTGTTTATATCCCAGTGAAAGTATTAGGGTTTGGTTTTGGTTGTCATCCCAGGTCATCTTTAGTTTAATGAATAAAGGAGTTCATATACGTTTTCACTTATGTAAAAATATGTGAAACATCTTAAACATGATTTGTCAAGACCGATTATTTTAATGAACCAGTTACAAGGATGTTTTATTTGCCTTTTGTGTGTGAATATGACTTTCGTACCGCTGTATACATCGTGCATGTTTATCTTGCCCATGTAAGAACGTCGGCAGCAGTAGGATGAATCGAACTCGCATTCTTCCGATCGTGAGTCTGGCACGTGAACCTACGAGCCCTACTGTATATTTAACTGCCAAGTAGCTCCACTTGAATGTGCCAGGTCACCATAGCGTGGTGTAAGACATTTCGACTGAATCATCGTTATGATTCTAGTTAATATAAATGAAATATGATAGATAATCACATGTTAAATAATACAATAGTTAAATTTAACTATAAGGGCCAAATACGTTGACGGTATTGCGTGAAGGGGATAGTAAAAGACGTGCTTTAGGAAACGTTAACCCGAGCACGAGAGCAGAATTTGATCTCAGGTGTTGAATGTATTTACTGAATCCACAATCATAACAAACCATATATTATTGTTACTCTTTCAAAAAAAATAAATACTGCGTACATAAATTATAGATCACTCCGGTGGTCCAAGTGGTTAATTCATCCGTCTTAGAGGTCATAGATTCAACATCGGGCCAATTCATACCAAATACTTATTAAAAATAATGATACTTGCAGCTGCCTCGATTGGTCGCTCAACATCAGGACGTTCGTGTTAGGGTTGGTTGGCCTTGTGTCAGCATAATGTGATTGGGTGTGACATTCTGCAGCATGATGCCTCAGACATGATGCCTTAGTGTTTAGAGGTCACTATAAACTGTCATACTGCATCAAAGCGATATGACAGAAAAATTGTGACGTTAAAATTCCAAATCACACACACACACACACACACACACACACACACATACACACATACACACACATTATGTAGAAAATAAATTTTAAAAAATTAGGTCTTTCACAGTTGAAAATTCCCGTACTCAACACCTGATTAAATTCATAAGTTTAAGTACAGCTGAAGTGATAAGGAGAAGTATACATCAAACCTGCCATAATCGGCCTAAACATATATAAATTCATCTGAAATACTTGCCTGGTAGACAGTTCTCGCAAACATCCGTGATATAAACATACTCATTTCGAAGTGGTGTGTGACCTACCAAGGTTCTGTTCGGTGTCACCTGTGTAGTGAAAATAATATATGGTTTAGACCATTAAGATTTTCTTGCGAATTTTCACGACATGATAATTACATGTATCGAAGAGGTGAGAAATGTAAAAAAACTGGACCAATCTGCAATAAACCTTGCATTGAATGTTTGTGGTGACGTCATCATCATGATCATGAGACCGAATGCAGGTCTGACATACCTTGCCATGATTTGATTGATAAAGTAGTCAGTGTTTATAGATTTAATCAGAAAGAAAATCGTATACAATTTAGCATTTTCTCTTTTAATTAAAACCATATTTATGACGGATATACGTTACTTATATCTAAGACAGGTTTTCATGCCGGTGTGATATATATCACCTTGGACCTAAATTGACCAAGCTGTTCATGCAAATTAGCTCATTTGTCCACATTTTATTCTTCAAAGTAAGCTAAGTATGGGTAAGTAAATGATTTCCAGACGAATGCAACAATTTCTCTGTGCAAAGTCTTGTTCACTATTCACATATGTAGATAATAATAGTAATAATAATAATAATAATAATAATAATAATAATAATAATAATAATAATAATAATAATAATAATAATAATAATAATAATAACACCTTTAAGCACATTCCACAGGTCAGTGATCCATAGAGCTGAGGTTTATTGAGGGCAGCAGGCTCTGTATTTCTGCTTTGTGCTGCGTGCGGAAGACTGTTGGGAGGAATTTGGCACATTCCTGAGTAACCAGTTCCGTAGAAAGAAGCCTTGCAATAATAATAATAATAATAATAATAATAATAATAATAATAATAATAATAATAATAATAATAATAATAATAATAATAATAATAACAATAATAAAAAGAAGAAGAAGAAGAAGATAAAGAAGGAGAAGAACTACCGACGGAAAGTTTGTTAACACATCTCTCTCTCTCTCTTATAATCTGTCTGTCTGTCTCTCTGTATCTGTCTCTCTCTGTCTGTCTGTCTGTATATCTCTCTCCCATATAAAAACAAACGTACTAAGATTTAAGTATAAGGCAAACACATACCAAACCCAAGTTCACCCTTACTGAAATTTAATGTTAATGAGTGAAGCTGTTTAAGAGTTCACCATTGATATGAAAGACACAGGTATATGGGCAAAGTAACCAATATTCGGCCAGTCTGTTTGCACGAATGTATGAAAGAATATATCACAAACATGTAGCAGCACTAGACTACTTTTTAAAGAAATAATGAGTATTTATTGGGGTTAATACAACATACAATAAAATAGTTAAAGGCCACCGGCCTCGCTCCAACACTTTCTTGCTTATATAAGATTTGCATTATATGAGTAAAAGTGGTTATATTCGCACAAAAAAAAAACAACAAAAGTACACGTATTATCAAGTGTAAAGATGAAATAATTTAATTTCTCGAAAAAGACGTATACAACAGTTACTACCCTTAGCTACTATTTCCCACCAATAGAGGACGCCAGCCGGAAATGACGCACATTTATCCCACAAGACGAAGTACATGCTTCTTGCTTTAGAAAATAAAACATTATAAGCCATGGACAGGGAACATTTAGATGAAACTACTGAAAACTTATTTACTTTTCAGCCTTATAGCGACATGCGTTTTCGACGCACTAAATTGTCTCTTTTAAAACTTCCATTGTTTCAGTTTACTTTGAAAATTTCCGTTAATTCAGTTAAAAATAAATAAATGTTAGCTTCCCAATGTCGGCCGACTTCAAAAAAAGAAAAATAAAAAAAAAAAGAAAAAAGAATACAGACAAACTTAAAAGAATACAAACGAACTAAATTTGACTTCCTTATGTCGGCCGACTTCAAAAGAAAAATTGGCATACTGAAAGGATACCAAAAACAGTTTTCGGGTTCTTTGCTTTGCAATAAAATGACCTTTGTATTTGATATCCTGTTGGAAAGTTTAAGAAAAGATTTTATTGCTCGCTCTAAGTTGTGTTTATCCATCACCCGGGCTTCTATTTGCTTCCCATATGTGATCAGAATCTATATTAGTAGGGAAAATAGTATACACAAAATAACGTGCTTTAATAATATTTTTGTAACCAATGCTAGCGAAACGATTATCATTTTCAATCACACTGAATGTATTTTAAAATAACGATTTTTATTTGCGAGATATCTTCGTATATTAAACCTGGATACAATGGTCATGCGTGAATGGCAGGTGCTTTCAAACAATCGGGTGATATTTTCATCTCTTTTGTGATTTTGTTATTTGACAAAAGCGATATACACTACAGTACGGATGCATCCACAAATCGGCATCTACTACATACACGGAGTTCGTGGGTATATTTGTTTCTTTAATAAATTTCGCATGATGCAAAAAAGAAGGAATAAATGATAAAAATGCAAGGTTAGTATCTGTCATTTTATTTTCAAATAATTGTATGTTTATCATTTTTTTTTGTACCTTGCAAGGGGAGGGGGTGGAGGGCACAAATTCAACTCAAAATTAATTCCTTTCTTTTTGTATGGAATACTGGAACAAATATGATTGACGATATTGACTAGTAGTGACAAGCTTTTACGCGCGCACTCACTAAGACAACTTGAAAAATAAAAACAAACAATAAAATTAACTGGTAAGAGATTTATATTGCAGCTATAACTTTTTAAGAAAAAGAAATTGTTCAAATTATTGTTAAGTTGTTCAAATTATTGTTAAGTCTTTCGATTTGGGCCGAATTGTCTTGGACCAAATTGACAATAATCCAACATTAATGATACAACATTCCCATTTCCTCACCCCATTCTATCACACAACTTGAATTAACCGTTTTTTTTTTTTCTGGTAAACAAGATCTTTCGGAAATAGAAAGAATTATTTTTCCCATTATCACTCGTTTGGTTACATTCATATGCAACACAGTGCATATTTGTTGTACAAAAGCGTGATCGTAAGATGTATCACATAGACATTTACGTCAGGAAATTAAACACAAGAATGGTTAGATCGAATAAAAGGGATAAATGTACGTCATATCCGTGTTTGGCTCACGGAAACTACCGATTGTTTACGGAGATTGGCGAATAATGTTTAAACTTACAAAAGTGGATTTTTAAGTCTAATTCAGCATTTTTATCTTAGGCAAACATAACAGATGCGTTTTGTTTATGACTATAATAATATCACACGTTTATACAATATAGGTGGCCGGTGACCTTTAAGTTTGGCTTATTGGGATAAGATTGAAAAAAAAAGTAAAAATTTAAATAAAAATTATCTGCAGGTTAAGCTGGTACAGAGATTTGTTTACAGCTTGCATTAAACTCAGGTATTGCAGATTACTTTTCAGAGGGTTGGGTTGCGGGCTGAAATAATGTACCACCAAAATTGAAATTGCTATTCCTCAAATAGCGTGAAGAACCTGTCGTTCTGGTTGATCGACAAAAACGTGTAATATCCATTATATTATTTAGATAAAATTAATTATCTTGAGATAATAGGAAAAAATAATCCGGTTTGAAAGAAAATGTAAAGTGTCCGCTACCTCTCTGCCAAAATAAATGGTTGGTCCCTTAGTTGATAGTTACTATTTCTCCTAAGATACAGCAATTGTAGAAAATGTTCAACTCTTGGAAAAAAGGCAGCCTCTTCAAAAGTTTATGCAGGTCATGGCTTACCTTCAAAGCTCCTAGCAGTTGTGACAATTCTCATATTCATATTCATAAATATGTTCATGTGGAGAGTTTTTGAGAACCAAACAGTGTGTCATATTGAAATCATAGGTAAAAATGGGTCTGCTTGTTTTGTCTTTATATGCATTTTTTTACCCCCTACTATTATAGGTAGATGCACACAACTGGTGGAAATTGCGCACAGACGGTGGCTATGATGCACATACTCAAAGCACCCGACATTTCACTATTTCCAAGAATGACTCATCAGAGCCACCAAGTGCAAACAGTTAACTGATAAGAGATCCTGAGAAAATAGAAATGAAACTAATGAAACACTTATGAAATTAAAAACTACATTGCATGAATGCTACTAAAGACTTCTGTGTGAGAGTGAAGCGAGTAAGTTCTTACCATCTAGAGTACATATACTGCGCAAGGAAATCTAACTAGTGATCATATCAAGGCAATGTAAGTATCTAACCTACACAAAATTAAACAGATGTTGAAATAGATTTTTAAAAAAATAAAAGAAAAAACAGACACTCGTAAAGTGAAAGATATAATTAGAAATGCTAATTTGCCAAACAGTTGGCAAATATCAGAATGCAAATGGTATAAATAATTGGACTTTTAGCAAAAGCTACCGGTTGCAGTTATGTGAATATTCATTGTGGGTACTGTCTATGTAATTGTAGGTACATTCTTCCTGTCTTCATTATTAGAACTGTAATAAATTTTGGAATATGCACATTTTTTTTAAAATAGGATTTCTTAGATGTTTGCGATTACTTGTCTAATGATTCGAAGTATGTCTTGGGAAAATATTTCTCAGACCGAAATAATTAGCCAATTACCTAAGAGCAAATGTCACTAGTTTACTTTTGTGAATTTCAATCAGAGCCGCAAAATCTAGTGGTGTACATTGATTGTGTTACTTATTCTAGGCGCAGCATTTATGATTGAGGACTGGTAAATCACACAGTGGAATAAACAAGGGACTCTTCTTTGTCGGCAGGTGCCGTTTTTTGTTGCTATGGTGGTAAAGTGATGCAATGTTACAGCGAAATGTGGCTCCAAACCATGATTTGATTGGCTTAGGTGGCATAGTAAAAATAGTTCCCTGTTCGAGGAGGAGTAGAATAGATTTATGGCTGACGGTACGCCACGCAAAGTTAACGAAGAGAAACCATGCAGTTGACCTTAGGCAAAATGATAGATCGCTCCTCCTACAAATCACGTAACATGACCACCTGTTAACCTCCGACAAACATGCAGTATTTGGCCAAAATATGTTTCAGTTTACGTGTTTATTAAAAATAATTTGTATTGTTCTTAAGACTGAAAAATTACCAAGTTGCATACATTATGCTGCAGTAGACACTATTTATTTTTGTTGTTCAATTTCGTATAATAACCCGTGTTTTATTTCAGCAAATAATAACAATCAATTTCAAAGCTACTCGAAAACGTATTCATGTATTCGAAAATTCGCTGCAAAAGATGCTGATGTATATAGCATATATTCTTATTCTGATTAACTTTATCTGGCTTTTATTTTATTTTTTTATCAATTTATTATATTTTATTATGTTTATGCTGTCTTGGAAGTAAATGAATTACAAATTAAAAACAAAATCGAAAATAATTACTGTTTAAGAGCATACTGTTGTACATAATAATGTTAAAGTTCTACTGTGTTCGTCAGACGAAATTTTGATCAGTGATGTCTGTTGAAGTAAATATATAAATGCATGCTTAATATATGCATGCTTAAGATATTTATTAATATAAACAATATTTATCTGAAACCATTGTTTTGGTATATCTCTATTATTACATGTTTGTATCCCCACCCCTCCTTCAGCCTGATGAGAAAGTAAAAAGTCAGTCAAGCGTTTGAAAGATCGAGATGATACATTATTTCTTTAGTTACAATCAAACATTAAAATTTAAATTTTCAAATTTTCAAATAATATATTCTGGTTCAGTCCTTCCTATACAAGAATAATAATATACATCAAAGCTCGAAAGTTAGAGGTTCTCCACCCATATTCTAGAAACGTTTATTTTTACATATATTTTTAAATTTCAATCTTGTAATTCTTGAAGCCATCAATAGGCGATGTTTTGTACAAATGTTTATGGGAAAAAAACATGTTCTAAAATGCCATCAGTTGTATTCATATTCAGCTGATCGTACACGCGACCACAAAAAAAAAACGTCTTTATCCATGGATGTTTTGCTTATGTTTTGGGAAAGGAATAAGTCTAATTCCTCCATTACTAGGCTCCCACTATCTTCTTTTCACACTTATCGATGGATAAATCAACAAATCATTGCAAAATTTGTAAATACGTGTCATAATTAATTCATTATTGTCACAAGCAGCTTATCGGAGGAAACTGGCGGACATAATAAATGAATGGAGGTGTGTCTAATTTACAGTCGCTGATTGGTTAATTGATCAGCATGTTTAACAACTGGCGTTAGGTCGGTTGTGCGCTTGATGGACAATTGGGATGTTGTGAGATCTGTGGTCTTGTATTAATTTGAGCAAAATTATTTATTGAATGAACAAGTTGGACTTTCCAGTTTATAACAGTAGTTGCACGGGAGTCTTTGGAAACAGGGGAGACTTATGCCTCCTAGCAGGATCGAGCCAGGATTTGATGTCGCCCCTTGGATTATTATAGCATTTATGTTTTCTCGCTTTGCTTCAATGTCTATCACTTGACGAACTGTTTAAACAGCTTGTTTCATATTCTTGATTATAAAGGTATTCTTATTATTTTACTCGGTAAAATGTCAGTTTGTGGAGGGCAGGTATTCAGTTAGTGTGAACAAATTTGTTTTCTTTTTTGCAGATTATAAGGGCATTGAGTCTGTGTTGTCAATCTACAGTTTGCTGATATTCAATAACTCATGTACATAGGTAAACTCAGACTGCAAAGCTGATCTCCTATTATCAACATTTGCTCATCAAAATCATTATTATATCAGTGTACATGTTTACTTCAGATTCTTTAACATAAATATCATTTATATCATTTGCATAACCAACAAATTAGAGGTCTCTAAATGGTAACATACATTTTACGGAAGAAATTTATGTTTCAGTTTAGCAGTAGGAAAGAATTTTAGTGGAAAAATTACTTTTAGTCTTGTAGTAGCTCACATTGCAGTGAAGAAACTGGCTTGTACTGTTGCAGTAGGAACCACATTATTTAATTAGCTGGCTTTTTAATGTTGTAGTAGCGAACATATTGGCAAAAACTGCCTAGTTACCTTGCAGCAGAAATCATTTTAGTGAGAAAAAAACCTCAACAAGACCAAAAAAAAAACCAAACAAAAAGAAAAAAACATAAGACTTCCAACAAAGTAACTTTTACAGTTGCTGATAACACCAGTACATCACAAACAAACGTTTAGGAAACTGCTCCAATCAGAAGAATACAGCTGATAAGTGATGTCACTTTTAATTTTTCAGCACACACACACACTCATACACACGAGTAAACATCATTGCAAGCTTATGATAATTGTAAATGATTTTAATCTTTCAAGAAACACACACGCACACACACGCATACACATCTTTATGTGTGTACCTATCAATTCTTTCTCCATTATTGCAAGCTGATGATGATATGAGACAAGAAAAGTTTTTGCAACGCTGAAAGGAAGAACAGATATTTGCTCAACAGCAAGACGAGGGTAAGCAACAAACGGAGAAAAGGAAAAGTGTGAACAGAAGAAAGAGAGTGCCCCACCCTAATTTTGGTAGAGGTACAAAATCTGAAATAAATGTATCGATTTTTTTTGAGAATACTAAGGGAAAAAGAGCTGCACCTAAACTAAACTCCTCCACTGTCAAGATGTCATCGTAATTACCACTGACACATTAGGTGTAGAACCTGGATGTGCTTTGGTGAGCAATTGTGATTTATTGTCAGTCTAAAGGGGTTTGGATTACTAGGTATAGGAATATTAGATAGCATGAGTGGAATAATAAATAGGAAGTCACTGGGCATTGGTCAATAATTGTAGATTTAACATTGCATTTCAGGCTAAATCCTATACAAACCCACATTTGTTAAACCTACGGCGTGATATTAATTCTCGTTAAACCCCATACAGGTCCACACATGGTATGTGCGGGGCGTGTTTGGAAACTCGATAAATGTATAGTTGATAGTAGATAACTCAATGATGTTAACCTCAAATGGGTCCGTTGGATAGTATACAACTAGGTGTTGGATAGTATATAATTGAGTGTTGGATAAGAAGATCACTCCAAACGGTTTGTTAATTGTTTGGTGTAGGTATTGTAAGAAAATCACTGGGTGTTGGATAGTAGCTTTCTCGGTGAAGGTCATTTCTGACAATGTGTTGGAAAGTAGATAGCTGGGTGTTAGCCACTGCAAACAGCATGTTGTGAAATAGTGTTAGTGTTGGATAGTAGATAATTGGGTGATGACCATTCTAAGTGTTTGTTAATCAATTATTGTTTTTAAGTTCTTGCCAGATAGTCCTATAATGTTGACACACCATACCACATGCTCGTTAGAGATCAGATATATTCATCGTTCCTAATATCCGTCAGAGTGCAGCGAATCTCTGCTATGTTAAATTCCAAAATTGTGCATCATATAGTCCGATACATGTTAAACCTATGGATATTCTTAACATGAGACCTGAGACTGTCTTAATATTTCCCACAAAACCAACCTAAAGTGTTACTTCTGTACCCATCCCACCAATTATACCTATAATGTTAAATTCATGATCATTTCTAACACTGGACACTTATAATCTACAGACTTTTATTGACAAAGAAATCCCAATCGTCGTGAAAGTGCTTAAAGACCGTACATAAGCAACAATGCATTATACACAATATTTCGATGCTTGTATTATTATTCTGTTGCGTCTTCTTCTGCCTCCACTACTGCTACTATTACTACAACTACTACTCCTACTACTACCACTTCTACTTCTTGGAGCAATGTAGACCCATAATATTGAAGTTATGGACAGTTTTAACGTTACTTTTCCGTTAGAGACACGAGAGACACAATATTAAATTCCCGTTCGAGACCGGAGAATCCTTCTAATAAAATCCTTTTAATAACACTATTACATATATTATCCCCATTCTCTATCATCACCATTACAACAACAGCAGCAGTGGCCGAGTGGTCTAAAGCGCTGTCCGTTACGGATCACTGCCATCTCACCTCTGCGTGGGTTCGAGTCTAGGATTCAGCGAAAGTGGATATGTGGGAAAGTTTGCCAGTAGCTTCTCGCGGGTCGGTGGTTCTTTCCTGTGATTTCCCGGTTTCTTCCTCCACCATTAATACTGGCCGCCATGAATAGCCTATCGTGTGCTGAAAAATGGCGTTAAGCCCCAGAACAACAACAACAACAGCCGCTTCTGCTGCTTTTACTCCAACTACCGCAGGGATGTGACAAATTCTTTCCAGACGAAGAACTTCGTAACAAATTCTGCTATTTTACAACTGGCATGTTACTTTTTTATTGCATCTATTGCGCAATGTGCAGACAGGTGATTTTTTTCGGTTATGAATGATATCGAAACTGCTCAAGTGTAAATACTTACATTTCCATGAAACACCTGAGTATACATCTGCAAAATTTCAGTCTCGTAGGCCGCAAGGGATGCGGTAATAAGTGAAGCAAAAATGAACATGAATATCATTTCTGACTCTCGATCGCTGTTAGACCTTCTTGAAGTCGAATATTTTTCACCTTCTCCTCTCTTATCAATTCACATAAACATGTAGAATAATCACGTGTTCTTTGCAATGTATTACTTGGAAAGTAGGATAGGTTTTATTCGTGTAATTCTGTGTATGAACTGCATTCAGTAACAAAGAAAGTTTAATATACTGTGCGGATCTTTGCATCTGCAGTGTCAAAATTGTTAAAATTTTTAAAGCAGATATATAAGCTGCGCTTACTTGTTGGCGTTACCATTATCGAAAAAATGTGATCTCAGTGTTAAAATGTATATTAACTGTCTTTCTGAAACTGAAGCTTTTTGTATTTGTTGATTTCTAATCCTGCCCCTACCACCACACCTCCTCCTGTAGTCAAACATCAGGTCATCAAATTTGTACATAACCAGTAAGGATCTCTGAATGATGTTACATAAAAAAAGACAAAAAATTCCTTGGGCATACCTGAAGATAGGACACAAATGTATGCCAAGACCAAAGAGGAAATACGTAATAAGTTTAAATAAAAGACAGACGTTACATTAACTCTTCATGCGGGGCCCCGAGTGGCCGAGTGGTCTAAAGCGCTATCCGTTACGGATCACTGCCATCTCACCTCTATCTGCGTGGGTTCGAGTCTAAGATTCGGCGAATGTGGATATGTGAGAGAGCTTGCCAGTAGCTTCTCGTGGGTCGGTGGTTCTTTCCGGTGATTTCCTGGTTTCTTACTCCACCATTAATACTGGCCGCCATGTATAGCCTTTCCTGTGCTGAAAAATGGCGTTAAACCCCACAACAACAACAACAACAACAACAACTCTTCATGCATCGCGTTGTAAAGGATTCTTCATACATCGCGTTGTAACGGTTTATTATGATAGGCAAAAAAAATATGAACATTGCAGGCCCTCAAGACTTTTAAGACACATTAGTTTTGTAGACGCTTCATATCTTTACTTTATTTCGGCCTGATTTCTTTTTGTGAACACTTAAGTCATCATGCATACAAGCTTGTCAATGGGAACAAGTTTGAATTTGTCTACCCCCTCTCCCCCCTTCGAGTATGTAACAAAATCACGGTACCTATTGTTTTTCTATAGACCCTAATGTTGATGTTTAGCGAAATAAATATATTTACTATCCTAATTGTGCATGTACATAACACACTTTTCAAGAGAACAGTGTTTGACAATGACCGAACCAGGTACTTCAGAGCATTGAAGAGAGATAATTCTGCTGGAACTAGACAGGGGGTATGAGTTATCTAGTCACACCAGACACATTTTCAGTCATGTGTACTGCATTTTCAAAAAATCATAAAAGATACAAAATATGATCTAGATAGGAATTAACATAATCTCACATGTTGCCAAGAGACTCAACTTTTTTAAGCCTAACAGAAAGCACAACGCTTACAAAATGCACCAATCACAGCTAGTGTTGTTTATTTCTGAATGCAATGTTCCCTACACGTTAAGCTCCACCCACCTGGACTTGCGCAATTGGTTGTTGTTCTTTACGCCATTTTTTTAGCATACGATAGGCAACACGCGGCGGCCAGTATTAATGGTGGAAAAAGAAACCAGGAAATCGGCGGAAAAAACACTGACCCACAAGAAGCAACTGGCAAGCGTTCTCACATATCCACAATCGCCGAATCTTAGACTCGAACTCACGTAGATAAAGGTGCGCAATTGGTACCGTTATACCATAAATCGACACTCTGAACATTAGTATATTAGCAGTTTCTAGTGTTCGTTATATTCGATCATGGAATAAGGTACATTTGTCCCGGATAAAGGATAAAGCATTGCTTTATTGTCTTTTCATTGGCTGGTGTTTTATGGTCTTGTCTGTCAGTGTGTGCACGTTCGTAATGTCGTTCAGCTCCTCCCACCCTGTTCAAGACAGAGACTATAAACATTGAAATATGAATTGAGGTGCTATACTAATTAGCAAAACGGTTTCAAATTCTGATCGAACCCTACAGAGTTTGAGAATAGTCAGGTGTGGTTGTAGATACATTATAAATAACTCTCACATCATGAGATCAACATGTCCAAGGGTTCAACATATATCAGATAAGGGTTTTTGTTGAGATCCTTGGTTATATGTCTGGGAAATACAGTTCATAACTTGCAACTATTTAAATCCCCAACTACAACGTATATGTACTTAATGGACACGAATTCAGATATGCAAATCACAAGGGCTCGTGGATCTATTCTTATCTCCATGGCTTGGTCGATGGTGACACAGAACTAAAGGTTGGCAGATAAAAAAAAGTAGAGGAACGCAAAAGTGTGAGTTTTACAAACACCGTAGTTTCAGTTTCATTTCACTCAAAACTTGACTTAAGATAAACAAAGAAATATCACAAAGTCAATCTTTAGATTAAACATGATTTATTGAACTGATGTAAAAAGGAAATATATATTTTTTTCGACTATTTCCTCAGATTATGCACTATCAATACATCAAAATATTTCAACAATATTGATTTTACTCAGTATTGGCAAACACTTTGAAACGTTTTAAGTCAGTTCACGAGCCGGCTGTAGATTGTTTCAGGTACACGAACTGACGAAAAAAAAACCCCAGTTTAAACGGAAGTACAATAATGTATTAACCCTGCGGTTAATATTTGGTTTTCTGAACAAGTGAGAAACCAGCTTGATTTTCCTCCATCAAACCTAGCAAATGCACTATCTATAGGTTACCCTTTGATACTTTCAAATGATTTATTTTAAATTATTTTGCTCTGAAAAAAAAAACATTCGTGTCACATGTTTTTATTTTTTGCTTACAATATTTTAAAAAGAAGAAGTACAATTTCTGGAATTTTTATTAATATTATTCGGCGATCTCTATTCTCGAGGTCAGTAATTTGCAGTTTTGAATCATTCTTTGGATGTGAGGTACTTCCTTTTAACCCCAAAATTATTTGATTTTATTTATATACATATATGTTTCTTTCTTTAGCGGAAATTCGTATTGTCCTGTGACATTTGAAAAATGGTGGGTTTTTTGTTTTCAAATTGTTGGGTAAATTATCCCGAAAACATGGGCTACCGCAGGATTTTTCGGGGGTGGGGTGTGGGTGGGTGTTCCCAAGACTTCGTGCAGGATGCGGGAGGGGGAGTCTTTTTTTTCGAGTGGTGTCAGTAAATGATGGCGGGAGAATTAGTATAAGAGGCTGTCTGAAACTAAATCTAATTTGTATTGAGTGTTTTGAAGAAAATATTGTGAAATAATCTCAGCTTCATTTGTATGAGTAAACTTGGAATATATATATATATATATATATATATATATATATATATATATATATATATATATATATATATATATATATATATATATATATATATATATATATTTATAAAATTTAAAACATTGGGGTATCACTTAACTCCCCTTGACCCATGCTGCGGGGGCCCGTGCCCGAAGATTATATGCAGCATACTGAGCCATATAGCTACACATTCCAGTCATATTTATACATGTTAGAGCCATTCAGATACACGTTGATGGCATTTTATAACAAGTTGAAAAGATTTGATAAAAGCATCAAACTGTACTCATTTTTCTCTCAAAAAAATACAGTGGAAAAAATTTTTTCCTCGCGTTCATTCTTCATGCTAGCTTGTTCACAGTTTAAACACAGACTCCATTTTTTCCATTTTAATACTGTACATGCACACAGGTTCATTTACCAGTCAAAATCGGTCGAAGAGTTTGTCGGCATGCCGGTTGAAAGCTTATCATCTGCCAGCTAAACATTCAGTCCGATTTCTAGATTTAAACGGGCATATTTGACGTGTCTATTGCATAATTACAGGTTATCTATTCGTTTAGCTGATCTGTCGCATGTACGATAAGTAACATGTAAGTCACCAGTGTCTGAGAAGGAGTATAAGTGAAAACTTTGGTACCAGTAAAGTCATGAAGGCTGTATATATTGCTACCCTCATTTCTGAATTCGACAGAGTAACCATTCGATCCCTTTTCGCTAATATACACGTAAGAAGAACTAGCAATCCCGTAACGTAGTCTGCTTATCAAATGGCTCAGGACTAAATTTTAATCTCCATCTTCCCATATAAATAGAAGCTTCTTTAATTAATAGCTTCAGTAACTATATAAGAAGCTAATTGGCATTGCAGATGTCACGGTGAATTTTTTTTTATTCATAAGAAACTTAAAATAAAAGGTTTTCGTAATTTTCATAGAATATGTACCGTCTTCTACCCTACTGGACTTAACTGTGCAAGATTTTTTTTTCTCCAAGCATTATCTCTGGCCTGTATTCTCGTAAACTTTTCAAACTCGACTTCAAGATCAAAAATAGAATATTTTGATACTCTATACCAGTGGTCCCCAACCCTCGGGTCACAGACCGGTACCAGTCTGTGGATCAAATCGTACCGGGCCGCCCAAGGTACATTAAATTATTTCCATTTTTTTTTTTTACAATTACTATTGTGTATTTCTCTTGGGTTTATATTCACTTTAAATTCATTTATATTTATATTTATTTATATTCAATTTTGGTGTAACTATTCTATTTTTAAGGCATGTTTAAATGCAATTAAATAAAAATTATTAAATCAGAACAATCTAAAATATAAACAATCAACGTCCACCCCTCAGCGAACCGCGGTAAAATTATTATCAATCGTTGACCGGTCCGCGGCGACTAAATGGTTGGGGACCACTGCTCTATACTATGGATACTCGGCGACCTAAGGAGCGCGTGGGACTAGTAAGAGAGAAATGCTGTTAAAAAAATCAAGATTTTTTATTGCCCTTCGCGTGCCACATAAAATCTCTTGACGTGCCAGCTTATTGCACGCGTGCCGTATGTTGCTCTATACCTTTAATTAGAGTAAAGTTAGACAAATATTTATACTTTTACTAATATTAGTTCATTTACTATAATTTAAAGACGCAAATTTACTTCAATTACCAAATTTTATTCTGGGTTAGAGCATTTGCTTAGAATGAACTAAGAATACGGTTCCTTTCTTTATTATACACACCTAAAGCAGAGAGGTCCTTAAATCCTTGATCTAAGCATAAAAGCAAACTGGTCAAATTATTTCATACCTGTAGGAATAAAGACGTTTTGACATTGATAGACTTAGCGGCGCAAAAACATTTTCTTTGACCTTGCATTCTCCAACTTTGCTTTTGATCTATAAACTTTCGTTCATTAACTATTTATGAAAAGGTTACAACTTACAAGTTGTAGACTTTTTTTAAAATTGTATTCGCTTATTTTTGAAGACCTGAGTTTTTAATTCTCAGTTTACTCCAAGGACCGGTCAGAATTCTGGGCGTAACACGTATAGTAATGCAACATGACGTCGAAAATGACGATAGCAGGTACGGTAGGTAAAAGGTATAGCCAGCAAGAATATGCAATTCAAAGTCATTTCAAAAATATCTTTTGAGCTTTAAGTGAATATGTTTCACTTTTGATAAATAGATCGTATAGTTGTGTTCTCATTTTAAATGAAAATGAAGAAACTTGTGGAATATTTATATGTTAATCTCGTCAAGAACTTGCAAAAAATATAGGCAATTTGACAATTGTCATGAATTCATTTTGGAATGAGCACTCATGTTCTATTTTAACCGATATGTAAATGTATTAGAATGGTTGAAGCAAAAGAAAAAATCTGTTAAGGAAGAATTAGTTGATTTCAGAGAGAATATATGTAAATAAAAGGGATATAGACCAACAGTGAAAACGTAAGTAGTTAAAAATGTATTAAATGATGGAATTCTTAAACAAGATAGCTACAGCAAAACTGCCTGAAAACGTTTGTACACCTTCATGTGAGCATCATAAAAACTAAGATTGCATTTGAAATATCAATTGAAAATTACTTGAATTTTGGTGGATATCGAGTGTTTTTTTTTCTTCTCAAATATTGCATACAAATTTCAAACACGTATGACTTTAATATGAATAACTAAATACACACACACACACACACACACACACACGCGTGCGCGTACAAACACAGCTGAGACAGAATCTACCGAATACTGACTTACGCTATGCGGAATCGGTGGATATAAAGTTTTTTTTCCTCTCAAATATTACATACAAATTTCACACATGTATGTCTTCAATATGACTGACTAAATGAGAGAGAGAGAGAGAGAGAGAGAGAGAGAGAGAGAGAGAGAGAGAGAGAGAGAGAGAGAGAGAGAGAGAGAGAGAGAGAGAGAGAGAGAGAGAGAGAGAGAGAGAGAGAGAGTCTACCGATTACTGGCGTACGCTATGTGGCATCAGGTGTGTACTTTGTTGACAGATCGGAGATTAATAGGGCTTCATTAATTCACTTTGAACTGAAAATCCTGCTAGACCATACATCAACACCTCGGGCGCAATACTGTTGGAATCATAAAGGTATCTGAGTACTAGTAACAAGAAAATATGTTTAATTTCAAAAGAAAAAATAGGGAAAACGAAAGGAAACAGCTAGATTAGAAGAACAAAGAAATTATAGGGAAATCGAAAGGAAACAGCCAGGTTAGAAAAACATAATATATAAGGAATTCGAAAGAAAACAGCCAGATTAGAAGAACAAAGAAATTATAGGGAAATCGAAAGGAAACAGCCAGATTAGAAGAACAAAGAAATTATAGGGAAATCGAAAGGAAACTGCCAGATTAGAAGAACAAAGAAATTATAGGCAAATCGAAAGAAAACAGCCAGATTAGAAGAACAAAGAAATTTTAGGGAAATTGAAAGGAAACAGCCAGGATAGAAGAACAATAAATACAAGGAATTCAAAAGGAAACAACCAGGTTAGATGAACAAGGAATTCGCAATAGAAACGTGGTAAAGATTTGGACCTACATATTTGGGCATGACAGTTAAGAGATAACATATTAGAGTAGAAACCAAAACAGACACATGAAAACATTGATGCGTTGAAATATGGGAAAAAAATGCAAAACAAACACACACACGTCAGTCAGGTTCTTCGTGCTTTTAATTGGACATGAGCAATCATGTTAAATATGTTATCATTTAATTTTTTATTGTACATGAGCAATCGTGATCAATGAGGCAGGTGGGCATCGAGTGAAAACTGAACACCATTTCCGTGAATAACCACATCGTTTTCTGGAAGGGATAAAAACAAACAACGGTCAACACAATCTTACCAAATTATTCACTTAGATAAAAGTAAGTATTGCTATATAAATGAAAAAGAAAATTAATCATTAAAGGTTTGGCTATGATGGTTATTCATTCATTGTACACAATCAGTATGTATTAGTCAACCTCTGAATTTTTATATACAGCTGAGCATTAAAAATAATACGAGATGAAAGTCTTACTCTACTCGTGAACACTGTAAGAATGCAGTGTTTATACGTGTACATTGCATAGTTGAATTTGCTGTCTGTACATATTGCAAAGATCAGTAAAAGTGTGAAAGAAAAGGCATATGTCTGTCCTTGACGCAGTAAATTCCAATCAAATCATGTATGTCCACATGTTTGCTTAAGAGAAATGCTTGAAAGCATTCTGTGTTAAATCTTTTCTCACAGCACATGCTTGATTTTCACATCAAATGGGGCGTCGCTATCAGAACAAGAATGTATCCTTTAGAACTGTTAAATGCACACATCCCACAAAATTACACATTAGGCTAATTTAGTGACATTGCTGAAAAATTTCTTTAAATGACAGAATTTACCTTTAAAGAACATCCTCGTTAAGTTTTGATTAGAAAGATTAAAAAGAAGCACCGTTTTAAGCGGCCATTGAACTAGGAGTTAGGAATATATTGCTTATTTATATCGGCTTGACGGAAAAGCCTGAACTATTCCGGTTCTGATTTCGAAAATATGGGTAGTGAACTTTCGGTTATCAAAGCGTGTGAAATCGAACATATCACAGAAAATAACACATATAAGGTTTTGATCTTTTCATTTACCTCATATCTACGGTTGTTATTATTTTAGTCGTTGCAAATATGATCTAACCAACTGATCCAGGTACGTCAAATCAAACTCGCAACAAATGCAAACAAGCTTCCTGTTCTAGATATCAATGTTACAAGCGCACTCTATTCAATCAATGTAATATTAACTGTATTGTCACTTCAACGCAGATGACATACTTGTTTCAACACTGCACATTTTTATGCCCGGTAAGGCATCAATCGGCACCTCAGCTATTTGATTACCAGATAGTAGCAACATACAAAAATAGAATATATATATATATATATATATATATATATATATATATATATATTTATATATATATATATATATATATATATATATATATATATATATATATAGTGAAGTGTCGAATTTTGAAAACTCTTAGAAGTATTGGTTAAATGATTTGTACCAAAGTGAACTTAATTAAAGTAGAAAGGGCTAGAGACAGTTATATGATTATTTTCATTTCCTCTCTGAACGTCAAAGGAAATTCGTTCCACGCGACGTAATTTGACCAAGTCAACTGCTATGGTACAAGGGTTTGGCATAACACTCTTCCCAAAATCAACCGGTTAAAAGGGGAACCTTGTCAATAATTTATTGTTCAAAGGAACGTTAATTACTGCATGATTAGCTGTTTGGCAATCAAAAATTCTACGTGGAAGATTTAGGAAACAGTCAATTCTGATTGGTTAATAATAACTTATGGGCGTAACTCTGTAAGGAATTAAAGGTTTTGCTTTGGAAAAATTCTTCAGTCTTCACTCTTTCTTGCGAGAAGTTTTGAAGGGACTCCGAAAACATAAAGTACCTTTTTCCCGTATTGAGTAAGGGGCCAGAGAGTCGTCTCAGATAGGAGAAAGACTACGTTGTGGGTTCGTGGAAACAAATAAGAAACTGCAAACGGTACGCAATCTTAGTTTCCCGATTTTAATGTGCTATTTCATTTGTTGATTTACTTGCAAATGTAATTATGTTATGATGTATGTATGTATGATTTCGTTTTATAGGGATTAAGGGGAATGTTAGTCACGACATTTTATTCTTTGATTTTCTTTTCATCAATTCATTAATTGAACGTTCATTGAGAGAGTTGACAAGATTGCATGTAACTGAATATTTGATACATCAGAGTGCTTAGGAATTTTCAAGAATTAAACCTAATAAATGATGAGTAATGTTTCTTAGATTTATGAATTAAATCTCTGTCTAGTATGACATATATTGAGTATATATTCATATACTAGTTTGTAACATTTAATTGATCACGTAAACTATTTTAGAATAGTTAGATTTGAGTGGCTAAGCCATATGTAATTTAACACTACTAGATAGTTTAATGTAAGAAGTCAAGAGGTGTTAAATACCGGCACGTGTAAGCCGTGAAGTGGAATTTAATGATACCCACTAGCGTGACCCGAATTAAGATCACGACATGCAATGGCCGTCTATGTTTGTAAACATAGGAATTGGTGAACGAGTGAGTGCAACATAATTTATGCCATTTATTTTTCTGAGCCTAATTAATTTAAAAATATAAATATATACTTGGAAATGTGACCTACTGTCTTTTGCGAAACATTTTATTTATTAAAGGAAACAGCTTCCTGAACTTTCCTGAAGCTTCCTGAAAGTTCATGAAATTTTCTGGAACCTTCTGTACAAATTCCAAGTACCAGAGCATATTCTGAGCCGAATTCTATGTATAGGGATGATCGTCAAATCAAGATTCGACTGACAAGAGTCCAGGTCCAAACGACTAGACAAAGTTTGACAGTGTAGGGACAAACGGAAGATGTGATGTCCGGATAAGATAAGTGATGATGTCGCCCATCGTTGAACTCAAAGGTCACATCTCGTAGGCAATGACGAAACTGAAATAATTCTGTCACTGACAAGTAATCGTAACGTGAAAATTTGTATTTTTTTTTTGAGTACATGTTAGTAAATTTTTTCTTCTTTTGTAACCAAGAAATTGATTTCTTTTCATTTTACATTCTGTTGTTTAAGTGATTAAATTTTATATTTGTTCATTAAAAAGGGGCTCGTTGTGTTTATTTCTTCAATATACTTGTTCGGAGTTCTGCATTCTTCTTTCAATCCATCCACACTGGGTAAATTACACCGCGGGAGGTCATTCCCTAGCAAAGAACCGTAGTGGAAGGGGTTGGTGTGTTTTAAACGCCAACAATTTACCATTAATATATATATATATATATATATATATATATATATATATATATATATATATATATAAGTGTGTGTGTGTATGTATATATCATATCATATGTTGCATTAACTTTTAAGTTTTGTTTACAAATGTCACATAAAGCTTCCTTCCACGGACACGCTTGATTCAAGCCGGGCTGAGCAAATATAAACACAATGCAAGTAGCTAAGACAACGCCTATAGAACTGTGACTGCCGAAATGTGTGTGACGTCATATACGTTCAGTTTATTGTCTTACACGGAGCGACGATGTGGAGATTTGATGCAATACGATGTTTATGTTGTGAGGCTTAACGCCATTTTCAGTACACGATAGGCTATAAATGGCGGCCAGTATTAATGGTGGAGGAAGAAACCGGGAAATCACCGGAAAGAACCACCGACCCACGAGAAGCTACTGGCAAGCTTTCTCACATATCCACATTCGCCGAATCCTAGACTCGAATCCACGCAGACAGAGGTGAGATGGCAGCGATCCGTAACGGACAGCGCATTAGCCCACTCGGTCACTCGGCGCCCAAATGCAATACGACACTTTATCGATCAGCTGAATGCTTCGTTCGATCGCGTGGAAGGAAGTTGTTCTTTCTGTAATCGATTCCCATTTCTATCCTAAACAGTCTTTCATAATAGGTTGTAAAACGTCAGTCTTTGTGCTGATTGAAAATAACATTATTTAAAAATGTTCGTTAATATCCGCTATGTTTAGAGGGCATATGACAACTGGTCCTATCTTCGCTCGATCATTTTGTTTCTAATCAATCATTGAAATCATATATTCATAATCTGATCGTTTTTAGATGTCTTCTTTTTGTGTAGTGATTTTACACGTGTTTGGATTGAATATTTACTTGTGGAGTTTGTTTACTACGCTTAAATTCACGATAATCAAACGAATACTGATATATAAATATGTATCATGTTCGCAGAAGCCAGTACCTGTCGATTAGCAATATAAATCTAATAAATTGCATAGAAATTCTCTTGAATTCTACAATGAAAGAAGAAAGTGAAAGAACGTGCTGATTGTAAACAAAGACCAAGCTGCTCTGAACACATCCATAAGAAAAATATCGTGATGGAAAGTCAGACAAGATAATCACAGTAGAAGGAAAAGTTGAGGAATAGAGGAAAAAACAAAAAAAAAAATAATAAAATAAAAATAAGAGCAATCATACAGGAAACATAGCTTCGAGCTTGTAGACGAAATACATACTATGTGCATAAAGAAAAAGAATTCGTCTACGTTTAGTGGTATACATACGTATTTTGGGTATATGGTCCTCAATAGTTTCCCCGTTAGGGGCTGTAAGCCGAACACGCATCGGAGTTTGCACAGGTTTTTCCCAGGTCCCATCTCCCATTAGCCAAAACCCGTCACCCGACCTCTTCATGCGTTCCCAATGTTGACTATGAGGCTGGAACACAGACACTTCAGTTACTGGGAGCCTGTGAAGAAATGTTTAATTATTTGTTACTTTAACTGTGTGCTTTTAAAACTTTGATCTGTCTGACCAAGTCTCTAGATGGTGGAATTTTTTTATGCAGGCAATTTTACGCTCAACACTGGCTGAGTCATATCAAAGACTTATAATAATTGTACTAGTAGCTGCATCACTGGGCGATCAGCATTAAGAGGTTAGTGTTAGGACTGATCGCCTTGGTGTCAGGATAGTATGACTGGTGGAACGTTTCGCTACATGTCTGCGGCATCATGCTCCAGTGCTAGACATCATTATAAACTGTCACACTGCAGACAAGGTAGCAATATGACTATAAATGAATGTTAATAATCCAAAAACACATACATGCATACATACATACATACATACATACATACATACATACATACATACATACATACATACATACATACATACATACATACATACATACATACATACATACATACATACATACATACATACATACATACATACATACATACATACATACATACATACATACATAGATACATACATACATACATACATGCATGCATGCATGCATGCATGCACGCACGCACGCACACACACACACACATACATACATATATACATACATACATACATACATACATACATACATACATACATACATACATACATACATACATACATACATACATACATACATACATACATACATACATACATACATACATACATACATACATACATACATACATACATACATACATACATACATACATACATTTAATCAGAATCGATAATAATTTTATAGTAATACACACACAGTACATTTTGTGTAGTTGGGGATTATGAAAAGGACGTTAATGACTTCTAATTATATTAGATATGACTAATGTCTTCAATAATAAATGTCCAGTGCTATCGTTAAATAGCTTCTTCTGTCTGCATGTATGCCCGTCTAGCTGCAGCAGTATGCCTATTCAGCTGTTCATACTTTGCACACACACACACACACACACACACACACACACACACACACACACAGATTGTCCATACCTTGAGTTTCTAGTCTGAAGTTTCAGATAGTACTGATGAGATCCTTGAAATTTGTATTCTATTTTTGTATTTCCCACCGGACACTGCACAGCTTGAATTTCTATGGCCCAGCGCCCGTCTCCATTTTCAGCGAAGTCCAGGGACCCTAAACACCCAACAAAACGGTATTATCTTACGGTGGCCTGCATTGTTTTGATAAAATTATTTATTAATACCTGCTATCTATGTCAACGGGGCTGCTTGAGTTTTCGTATTTAAAACCGATCACGTTTTCGTTTGGGATAACCACGTTCATTTGTCTGCATGTGCGCCTGTATTATAGGAAAGAATTTCTTTTGCTCTCCATTATTTTGAATACTTCATGAAATGAAAACCTTGTTGAGCATCTTAATATGAATAAGGAATGAGTCGGGCTCGGGTTTTCACCTTTGACTGGTATGGCCACTGTTTTGTATTTAAACTCTTGTCATTGCATTTAACAATTCATTTTCGCCGTATAATTATTAAAGAACTGTATTAGGTTAAATAAATTATTTCTCAACCTTAGTATTTCAGGAACTTTGGTCAAGTTTAATTTTCAACTTTTTAACATATTCAACTTTGACCTAGTTTGGCCAAAGAGATTGCAAATGAATCGTAAACTGAGATCTTTTCAAATTATACTATACTGTCACGTTATCAGTGTGATCTGGATACATCTCTAATCAGTATCCACGTTTCTTTCTCTGTTAGTTTTTACAAGTTAGTATCTATAAAAGTAGACACCTATGAGGCTATGACGCTTGTTAAGGTGATCAAAACAATACTGTGTATGATATTTGGGGTATAATTGAATTTCCGTTACTTCATTTTGTCTTCCAATGTCCTTTTACTACCGTTAAAATTATGGCCAGTGTTACGTATAGGTGATTAAATTGCTTGCGTGAAAGTTTTAAAATTCTTTTTTTTTCATTTTTGTTTCATTGTACTTTATTGCAATGAATATTTTTGTCGGATTCGGGATTCTTATTCAGTAACGAGATATATTCTTATAAAAACGTTTGTTTTTTAAGACGAAGAAGTATTACATGAGAATTATTTTTTTATTTACCTTAATTCATCTTGGGCTAGTAACAGTGCCAACAGGAAGTTAAAATGATTGAACGGTATCGGGGCACACTTTCTTTGCGTGATCACTATATGTAAACAACGTTATTTTATGATTAGTTCTTAAGTGGGGACAAACTGGCCTACGTGCAAAAGTTGGTATAGTAAGAGACCACATGACCAATCTCGAGAGATTTGAAATGTGGTTTCGAGGTATTAAATACGCATTTCAATATTTTTAGAGAGATTCTTTCTAACACGTTGAAGAAACAAGGTCAATTGTTTTTTATTTGTTGCCATATTGTTTGTTCTTCGTCTAATGTTTGGATTTTATAATTTATTCCCCTGGAAACTCAACAAGTTGACTTTGTTATAAAATAAAATCTGAAAGATATTCGTGGAAATTTATTCTGGAGTTATTCGAAAACAAAGACTGATTCAAGTGAGGAGCGGTTGTTATTCGTATATTAGACCTCATCTGACGTCATCGTATTCATATGTTTACGTCGTCGGGACTCGAACCTGGTTTTTTATAGGACTATTTAATGATAGGACTTGTGTTTTCATTCTTAGGATTAAATTTTGGATTATATTCCTAACTGTAAGTCCTATTTAGAATTTTTACATTGTTGTCTAAGGAAATAAATTATTTCATTAAAATATACAAAGCTTGTTGGCTTTCACTCTTTCCTTTGTTGCTAAGTACGAGCCGTTGTCAAGTAACACCAGTTTCTTTACCCAGGTTTTGCGTGAGTTATGACCCTCACACTAAATTCGTAGTCTTGCCAGTATTAACCCTGAGCTTTTGCAGAATATGTATGGTTTGCTAGAACCATTGTGTAATGAATGATACACACGAAACGGTAAAGTGATTCATCATAATTTAAGCAATGAATCTCTACAAGTGTGTAGGAGTTTCTAACTCAATATGTCTTTGTATGACAGAGTTGAGTATTTAAGAAGGCTTGGCTGGATTTGGAAAAGTAAAGTTAAATCATTGGAGGCTTCAATGATCATGCGAATATCAAAGTAAGAAATGATGCTTTGTCATGTAATAAATATAACATGTACAGCAAACTCGTCCCTAACTGAAACATTCGTTTTCTTTTTTTCTTTCACTCTAAACTTAGCAAAAGATCTATATATGTTCATTTATGAGAACTTGATTTTTGGGGTATAATTTTGTCGAGTTTAGTGTGCTTTCTAGCACAATGAAATGAAAACAAACCAAGAACCAAACGGAATTGTATTTACTCTTGTGGAGATCCTTTTCCGCTGTTATGAGTAATATAGATGTTAGTTAGGGTTTCCAATCTAACAAATCAGCCATGGAATAATTGATATTAACTGACAATTACAATAAGTCAAATGTATATATATTGTGGAAACACAGTGATGTTATTGCTTACCCGCATGGCATTCTGGACAGACATCTTTTACAAATACCATAAAATCACCGTGAATGGGGTTTGCTCCTGAACCTTTTCCACTAGCATGTACCTGTGGGGAATTATAGAATATTTATTCACTTAGCTGAATTTCTCACTTTCTTAAATGTTAAACTGAAGATTTAGTATGTGTGCATAACCATATGTCAGTCATAGTACATATTGTAATATTGTGAACTAGAATGATTTTAAGAAGCTGCAACATTGATGTCATCAACAATTACCTGTTACATGGCATCATCAACTATCCTTTGATATATATATATATATATATATATATATATATATATATATATATATATATATATATATATATATATATCTATATATATAATATATATATTATATATATTTATATATATATATATAACTATATATATTATATATATATTATATATATATTATATATATATTTATATATATATATAACTATATAACTATATAACTATATATATAACTATATATATAACTATATATATATAACTATATATATATATAACTATATATATATATAACTATATATATATATAACTATATATATATATATAACTATATAACTATATAACTATATAACTATATATATAACTATATATATATATATATATATATATATATATATATATATATATATATATATATATATATATATATATATATATATATATATATATATATATATAGTTATATATAGTCTCAAATATCGATCTAATAAGTGACCATTTTTGAAAGAAGTAAATATTATCTTCGTGTTTCAAAATAATGTTAATATGTAACTTCGGTCTTCTGTTTATGTTTCATATTCAAAAAATATCTAACTCATATTTAGAGTG
This sequence comes from Potamilus streckersoni, assembly GCA_016746295.1. Lineage (NCBI taxonomy): Eukaryota > Metazoa > Mollusca > Bivalvia > Unionida > Unionidae > Potamilus > Potamilus streckersoni. The sequence continues at coordinate 1,618,223 of JAEAOA010000627.1, forward strand.
CAAACTTCATTTTTATCTTTTCCTCAAGCGACACGCTCACAGTGAGGATGTTGCAATATTTGGACGTTTGTATCGCGTAGTAACGTTTTCTGATTCCATTTCTTTAGGCAGTCGGCAAGTTTGGAACTGCTTTATAACGTTGCATGAAACGCTCCCCAGTTTTCAAGACGAAGACGCATTAGACATGTGACAGGAACAAGGTTATTGCGTTAAAAACAAGACTAAGAAAAACTATATAATTCATACTGTAACAAAACCACTAACATTTCTTTTCTGCGACACTTGAAAAGCAAATGGAAAAACTACCAACCAGCTGTCATAGGCAGACTGTGACCGTATGCACCCAAGCTAAATATTGAAATTTCTGTTGAAATACTTTGAGCTGTGATATGTGTGTGTGTGTTTTATAAAGAAAGATTTTTATAAAAACAATAAGGATACATGTACACTTATTTTGTACATCAATAAATATGACATTTTATGTCAACGTGTTGTATAATCTACCTCATTTACTCTTTCAATGCTGCAAAAAAGAATCCAGTTTTTAGCTTAAAGCTTCAGGTTATGCAATAAAGCATAATTCTTTTAATGCAATAATCCGAAAAATTGTGTCATCAATGAAAAGTATTTTGTTATTGTTGTTGTTGTGGATTGGGCACCAGTTGTCAGTACAGTGGTTTTAAATAAAATACACCAGAAGGCTCTTATGCTGTCATGAAGTGTCATTAGAGGTAAAGGAAACCACAATCTGGAATGGACGACACATAGCATACGTCTTGAGAAAATATCGGTCCGTAGAAATGAAAGCGAACGCTATCCAGGCACCGACAATGGCATGTTTCTTGGTTATTTGATCACAGTAATATATGAGAATAATAATTAAACTGAAAATTATATTCATCAAATAAAGTAATTTACAGCTTACCTTGAAGCACATGCCACATCCCAGGGAGGCGTGCATCTGTGGCGCATTCAGAGCAACCAGGCGCATTCCATGAGTTTTAGCTACTGGCGGAAGGTCCGGTGGTGGAAACTGGCACATTCCTCCAGTCCCGGTGCCATAATAGGTTCCCTGTTCGGTGTTATGTTATTTTTATTTGTTGTTTGAACTTTCTCAAAACGATTTCAATAGTATACGTGTAGGAAACTTGGTCTCGAATTATTTTCGCTCAAATATTCTTGTTATTTTAAAAAAATTAAATGTCAATTCTCAAAGATCGCCCAACATGCACCTTTCCGTCAGATAATGTTTTTTGTAAACTTACCGAGATATAAAGCACCAGATCTTCTAATTTATTTTTAAGTATCAGAACAATATCAAAATATCAAAAACAAAACTTACATTTTCTTACTTCTCGTGTTTCGAGACTGCAGCTATTTTATATTACTACCATGGTACTGTTTTATATTACTACTATGGTACTGTTTTATATTACTACCATGGTACTGTTTTATATTACAACCATGGTACTGTTTTACATTACTACCAGAGTACTGTTTTATATTACTACCAATGTACTGTTTTATATTACTACCATGGTACTGTTTTATATTACTACCATGGTACTGTTTTGTATTACTACCATCTCTGAAAAACATATTTGGCCTAAGAGTCATTTAAGTAACCAGTCAATCAGTCGATCAAATTAACGGTTTCTCAAATAATGATTAAATAATCATTTTAGACAATCGATCAACTTACATCTCCTGCAGTCTTGTGCTGGTACAGACTCAAAATGTCTGCATTTTGTGCGCAGTATGTAAACCCAATAATAGCCGCAAAAACCGTCACGAGAAACATGTTTCTACTCCACTGTAGGTTGAGGGCCAGAACGTACGCAGAAAACTGGACGATGGTTACCACCTCTACACCTGTAAGGGTATAGCGTACAACATTTGTTAGGTGTCACGAAATCCTTTAATATTGACGTCATGTTCTTATGTATCTTGGCGGAAAGTGAACAGAATGAAAAAAAAAAGAAATGGACAAAATTCCTAAATTTAGAAAGCGACAAAATAACCACCCTTTAGACTGAAATCGGTTTTGATTAAAACAAAGATGCGTTGTGTGTGTGTGTGTGCGTTTGTGTGATTTGAATTTTTAACGTAGCTTTAAAATAAAGTTTAGTCATGTCGCTACTACATCTGCAGTGTGGCAGTTTATAGTGATTACTATATCTAGCACTGGGACATCAGGCCGTAGACATGTAGCATCATGTCTCATCCAGTCATATTATTCTGACACCATTCCAACCAGTCCTAAGACTAACCTCATAATCTTGAGCGCCAAGCGAGGCAGCTGTTAGTACCATTTTTTTATTATAAATCTTTGGTTTGACTTGGCTGGGGTTCGAACCACTACCTCCCACATTCAAGGCGTATGATCACTGGATGCTCAATGGAGAGTAATTATAAGCTATGACGCATTGTGCTAGACATTGTGAAATAAATTAGTCAATTTCATTTATTAAATACCAAAAAATACTGATTCATGGAGAAATAAATAAATTATAGTAACAGAGAAAAAACTTAAAGAAACAAAATTTCTTTTTTTACACTGGAAACGTACAATACCGTATGTACAATATTTCATAAAATGGTTTAACGCATGATAATTAGATAAAATTTGACTAGTTAATGACAGATGGTTACTTATAAACATACTTGTATTCATGCATCGATTTGTTATTTAGTGTGTTCAATTATCAATGAATATTGCGATTGTATATTATTTAAAAATATGTAATTATTTAAAATTAACTTTGTTGAAAATAAATGCCATCGCACCAGGTGTTCAGTATACTACTTAGATTGGAGACGTTAATAATAAGTTAATCTAATCATGTTTCAATTTTTCTACATTAATTAATGACTTATATTTATGCATTATCGGACAAGTTTAGAAAAGAACTGTTTTAGAGCCTATTTGCATAATGTTTTGATCTGTTATTTGCATGTTACTGAAAAGTAGCTAGGAAAATGAATAAAAGGATACGTTTCGGAACTTTGTTGTGTTCTTTATTAGAGTCCACATGTTATCATATTATTTCTCATTGGTAAAACTGATAATTAAACCAAAGCATTATAATGATTTATTTGTAGGGTAACACCTTCTAGACTATATATTTGTGTTCAAATAGTCATAAAAATAGGTAGTTGATTTATCATTGTCAAGGCTTGATACAGGAAGAAGAAGTAAGGTCTTTGAACTATGCTTATATTTACCTCATTGTTGTTTCTTATCATACGTATCAAGCAATAAAAAGATACAGAAACTCTTTCAAGTGTCATCCAGCATCCTTAAGCTAAGACAAATCCAATATTTATTTTGTCGTTACCTTAAATATTCAAAACTTGTTTATTCCAATGATTGTGTAAGTACATTCTCAGTTATGTCCTTTGCACGTCAAGTTTGATAGTTTTTAATCAATTGTTTCAAACTGATGTGTCATGAATAAAAGCCGTTGATAGTAAAAAAAAAAGACATCAAGAAAACTTAAAAATAAAACTACATTAAGATGGATTGTGCAATAAGTGATTTAATTAGCAAGTATTCAGTTCACTAGAGTATCTTAAATGTGTTCCTAAACTTTTCCGTGTAGTATATAACAACGAACTCTCACAATAATAGATAAGACACGACTGATCAGATCAGCAAACGACGTTATCTAGTATGCAAGTATTTCGCAACCCCCTTTAGGGTTTGTGGCAGAGCTGGATTGCTAAATGTATAGGAATGAGTAATAAAGGAAAGAAAACCCAGCCATAATCTGTGCATTATGTACATGTTGCAGTTTCTGTCAGGCTTTTAAAAGCAGTCTCTTGGAAACATGCGAGATTATTATAATTTACATTTAGTTCATATTTTATAACTTTGTTGATATTTTTTTTAAAAATAACGTGAAACATATCTGTAAAAATGTATTTCTTGTCACAAGGTAATCGTATCTCTGTCAGATTCTGACAAGAGTTATCGATGTTAACGTGCTGTTAAGTATTTGGTTCTGTCCTCGGCGAATTGACAATGAAACTGGTACCGCGATACGTCTTGGCGTACTCGGCACTGTAACTGCACCTTTAATGGTCAACTTCTCGGGTCAAGTCTTATATTTTGAAAATTCTTTGTATAGAACCCGCTCCCATGACTGATTAAAAAATTGTATTGTGCCATATGCAGCTTCTATTTCTCAATGAAATTTCATCATTAAAAGAAAGCTAGCACAAACATGGTTGCCAATTCTTTTGAGTTAAAGTTTAAAATCTAACAGCATACACAAACTTTAAGCTTTCAATAATTAGTTTAACAATTTTCTTCAAAAGGCAATCGCCTAATTTGGGACAGTCGTAAACAAAACTTACCTGTAATATATTTTAATTATATCTTTGTATATCTGTAATTTTCTCCAGCCTGGATTATTCCGAAGGGTTATAATGATAAATGTACAGAGGTGCAGTTCGTTAGTTCTAAAGATCCGATGATTATTTTTTTCTTCAATGATAAAATTCTGTTCTTATTTAGTCATATATATAGTCTTGTTTCCTATATTTCTAGGGACAAATTCTAGCACAAAATGGAAAATGTAGTGATTTTGTTTTCTCAGTAGAAAGTTCTTTTCCACTTATCTACAAGACTGAGATCCAGCACAATACGTTCCGTCAAGACTTATTATGTTTGTTTTCTTCTACTATTATTTTGTCCGCAATAAAATTAGTTTGAAGAGTTTTCAGCCAGTTCTTCAAGACTGGAGTACACTACATTTAGTAAGAATTAGACAGCAAGAGACATCTACGACACGACCGATTTCGCAAATTAATCAGTCGGTGGTCCTTTCCGCGGATTTCCCGGTTTCTTATTCCACCATTAAGACTGGCCGCAATGTATAGCCTATCGTGTGCTGAAAAATGGCGTTAAGCCCACCACAACAACAACAACATCAATAACAACAACTATTCGTTCGAGAAGCAGAAAGACTTTTTTCTTTCCTTACAGGTAAACATTATCTGCGTCCGTAAACTCTTTAAACTATATGAACCTTTTCATGTTGGATTTTCACGGTAAAAATCAGTCTAGACTTGATATTTTTTGTAACATTTTGTGAGTTTTTACTATTAAAATGTATTTGAATAGTTTATTATTTAAAAAAAACAACTTGTATTTGTTTGTATTCAATTATGTATAATTGGACAAGACTAATTCGCTACCAACTTCTTGTTTAGATTTAATCTGGAAATAAAAGATTCTTTTAGTAAAAAAAGAACAATGTTTTAGTAACGTTTTCCAAATTAGTAACCTTTTATAAATTTAGTAAAACACATTTCTTAAAAACGATTGTTGCATTATAACACAACTATTCTATTGTATACCCTTTTGCTATCATGAACTATCTGTAATATATACAAAAAGGCAGAAATTATGCAAATGTAGGAAGTAGTATGTTTGAAGGAAAAACATAACTTATATGCAGGTCACTTATTTTAAATATAAAGGCTTATAACATGTATTTACAGAATGTAACACTATTTCGTACAGCGATACCCATCGGATCTCTAACATTACCTAGTTCACCAAAAATGTATCTTTATATACACGGTTATGAGTGACATCTACATCTTTAGGAGAGCAAAATCTTTCTCTCTGTCTTCCCTGCCTAGAGTTTATGAGAAAAGTGTCATAAAATATCGAAAGAAGTTAATCATATTCCTAAATCTATTAAGTCTTCTTTTCGGTAGGATTCAAGATATATTTGTTCCCCAATATAAGTGACACATTTATTAAATTTGTACGACTTGCAGCCCTTGCAATGTGTTTCTGACAATCATAAGGGTGAGAAAAACGTAATTACATTCGTATTTGTAGCGTCTTTCTGGACACAAATTGCAACTTTTATCGAACAATTAACTCACCAAAAATTTGAAATTCATTATAAAAACGTTACGTCTGCTGCTGTGCCTTATCTATTTAAACTATCGAATGATAGCGAATATATATGTACGAGCTTCTTGGAGGATTTTGATCAGGGTATGTTTATCTAATATCAGGCTAATAGACTAAAAGTCTTACAGGTCATGCATAAGTTCAACATTGGTTATTTCATTAATGGGAGTTATTTCTGACAATTTGATTCTACATACCTTTAAATGACAGTTAATCACATTATTTGGATCCTAGTATATCCAAATACCTCTTCAAGATCATTATTTATACTCCGCAACGTCAAAATCAGTGTTAAAGTACCTTACAAATTTTGGACGATGTCAACCTATATGTATGATCCGGTATAGTCTTGATTGAATGTCACGCGCTGTGATGTTGCAACGAAAATTACTCATTGATACACAAATTTGTACTACCATATATTGTGAAGACTCTGTATGTGTGTGTGTTTGTGTGTGTGTGTGTCTGTGATTGGATTTTCAACACAGATTTAACAATATTTTAATCATATCCCTGCGATGTCTGCAATTTGGCAGTTTATATTGATGTCAAACTGACATGTAGCACGATGTCCCACCGAGTCACATTATCATGACACCAGGCCCATCAGTCCTAAGACTAACTTTTTTGATGCCGAGCGTCTAGCGAGACAGCTGTTCCTACCATATTTTAAGTCGTTGGTTGATTGATTGATTGATTGATTGATTTAATTTTAACGGTGCACCAGTAGTTTTAGGCTATTTAGCGCCATACAGTAGGTCATATTTGTAAAAAGAAAGGTTCAATATCGACCAGCGATATAGTAAAAAATCCATAGTAGTTAAATATAAAATGGTAAATGTTGGTAACAGTTAAAGATATTGGTTCCCGATCAACGGGAAATGTAAATGATGTATCTTGATGAACGATGTAAATAATAGTTGGTATTTGCATTAGTTAAAAATTAGTTTGGGTAAGATCATACAGTTACAGTTTAAAATAAAGATTTACTTCCTTTAGGAAATGTAAAATACTAGTGATTTGAGTAGTATCAAAAAGTTCCTGCATGTCGTGTACATTATAGTATTTATCACGCGTAGGTTGCAGGTCGGAACACGTGGTCATAAAGTGTTTAACAGTAAATGGTACATTGCAAGGAACGCACTCTGGTGGATCTTCACCTTTTAGTATGTGTGAGTGGGTAATGTATGTATGACCGATTCTGATTCTTGCAATGACAACCTCCTCCCTACGAATAGTTCTGTAGGAAGGAGTCCATTCTCCCAAGATTGGTTTGATGGCATGAAGTTTGTTATTGATTGCATCATCCCATGATACCTGCCACTTTTGACGTAGATACTTTTTGATACAAGGTTTAAAATCAGAATATGGTAATTTAAAATCCGATGGTTCTAAAGATAGAGCCATCTTAGCAGCCCGGTCTGCTTCTTCGTTACCTCTAATGCCAATATGGCTAGGTAGCCAACAGTATACTATATTGCATGAGGCACTAAGCTCAGAGTTTTTGACCCGAATATGCACCAATAGTGGATTATCTAGTTTGATTTTGTATAGCGCCTGAAGCACTGATGATGAGTCACAGAAGATAATACAATTTAGAATGTGTTTAGATTCAATTAATGTCAGAGCAAGGTCTATTACTCTGATTTCCGCTGAAAAATATGGATGCATCATTTGGCAAACGCTCTTTGGTTATGAGTTTGCCACGGACGAAGGCTTCAGCAGCCTTATCAGCAACTTTTTATCCATCAGTATAAAATTTAGCATAATGTGTAAAGTCATTGAGAAGATCATAATAAGAGTTCAAGAATAGGATAGGGTTTGTCTCAGATTTTTTCCGATCGTGTAACGTAAAAATCACTTGGGGTTGCTTAATGAGCCAAGGTGGTGTTTTCGAGACAAAATGTTTTCTGGATTGAAGATAGATTACATTTGATTTGGTCAAAGCAGGATGATATTCTGAAACTAAATGAAGGTATAGCATTTGGTTTATTTACGTATAAAATTTTGTAATTTGGATGAAAAACGGGTGAAAAGCAGGGTTCAGAGAGTTGGATCGTAACTTAAGAGCACAATGTGCATTAAGTCGTTGGTATGACTGGATCGTGGTTCGAGCCCGCAACCTCCAGCATCCGAGGCTGACGCTCTAACCACTAGGTCACCAGAGCGTCCTCTTGTGAAGATTAGGCTCGACGTGCTTTTTTCTTGACCGAGTTTAGTACCTTGCCACTATTGATAAAAATCATAACTATTAGTATCAGGGATGGAAACCGTACAACATTTTTGACAGGGTCAGTTCACAAAAATTAAGATTCCTACAATAGGCTGAAAATACAAGGTCAATAAAGACAAACCGGAGCCTTTAACCTACCGAGATTTCTCCAATTGGATTAGGATTCATGTTAATTTAATTTTGATGCTTTTGATTTTATTTTCTTTCTTTCGGCGTGTGTGATTTCTCACCGCACACTCAATTTGTTTAGTTCACCCTCTCTGCTGCTGAAAATTAAATCATCAGTCCAATAATGGAATGTCACACAGCTAGATTAGCTCGAGAGCGACTAGTGGCAATTAAAAATTATCTCCCGATCCATAATTATGTCAGGCATCAATTACAGGCGCGTCAGGAGACTCAGGTGAAATTTGCAGAAGGTACGGAACAGCTTTTAAAACCAATTATCTAACCAACAAAGAAAATTGTTACATCAATCGAGGCAACATAAAAAAATCTTAAAACATTGCCTTCTTCAAGCAAATCAACCACTGACCGGGTAACCTCCTCAACCACAACCTGAAGATTAGCAACATACTCTGCCAAGAGTCAGAACCAAGATAACATAAAAATTTACGCCGGAAGGTACTGCCGTTATCAAGAACCAAAACCAATCATTTGATATTGCAACGTTTGGATATCGCGATAGAGAGAAGTATGTAAAACATGATTATATTAAAATTCTAAAATCTGCCGATTGAATTTGTGATCTATATGGCATCGCTACTGATACACCGCAAATCAGATCTGAGGAAGATATTAATTAGTGTAATAATTTCATCCAGACAGTTAATGAACATATTGCAGAAGAAAAACAAAATGAAAAGGATACAAAGAGAAGAGTAATTATAATGCAGCTTAAAGACGCTAAATAAAGACGGAAATTATTAGCAACGACTAGTAAAAAAAATATACAAATGCTGGAGCCGCTGCCACTGGAGATGGTCTTGCTAATGACAAAATCTATGAAGTAGAAGAATTATATAACCTACAGCAACCAGTAAAACAAGAATTTGGAAAAGAAGCGGCATAGGAAGTTGCAATAAAAGCCCAACGAACATCTTAAGAAGAAAATCGATAAGTATCTAAAACAACCAGTAACGAACGAAAAAACTTGAAGTGGTCTTATTATTCCATGCCCCAGCAACGTTCTTGCCTACGTGGACAGTCTAGAAATTCTGATTGGCGGAAAACGAGCTGGTAATAATTTTCTAAAAATCATTAATGAAGCAGATGATATTTGTCAGATATTATTTACAGGTGGTATCATGCACATTAATGTTTATCGGTATATCATCGATGAAATCACCGATGATTATTTCAGTGATTGACGGTATACAATTAGATCAATAACAAGAATATAAGATGATCATGCATAATGCTTAAAGTGGACTTTTAATGGTGGTCAGGTTACAAATTGGCAATTACCAACTTAAAAAGCTATCTACGGTGATGGATATATGATGATGTTTAAAGTCTATTCAGAAGGATAGCCCCAAAAGCAATATCGATTGCAAAGCAACTGGGAATGAAAGCTATTGACATTGTTCGTGAAAAAGGTATTGGTGCTCGTAGTGATATTGCCAGTAAAGCAATCTCAGCAATTAAGCATAGACTAATACAATTAATACAACGAAAACCTCCGCCAGTATAATTACCCAGCACTGAAGTGATGCCTGCAAATGTTAGTAAATTAATAAATAAAGCTGCAAATCAAAAACTTGCAAAGTTGTCTGGTTTACCCCTATCAAAAAAGAAAAAAACTGCTAGTCTGATAGCAGAAAGTGGTCTTTGTGTTAGACGATAACAAATATTATAAAATGTATAAACGTGTATCCAACGCAGAATTTGATATAAACGCACCAGTACTCAAGGATGAGTCTGTGCGTGATTATCACTAGTATTCTTATGAAGCACGAGAACCAGACAAACGTGCACGAATCTAACTACAAGTCCAGGATACATTGATATATATTCTACCCTCTGAAGCATGTATTGAAGTTTAGGGTAGACTCATAATAATGACGATAATCCTTATGGTGATGAGCAGTGTGGTTTTGTTAATAGATGAATTATATTATTATTTAGACGTGCACGATATATTATTGATGAATAAGAAATCTAAGCATGTCTCAATAACACTAATGTTGCTACGGCAATATTGGGGCTATCCCGATACAGCGACGATTATTCACGGTACGCTGGTTCGTCAATGTCTGCAAAAGATATTGTTGATCGCGCTGAGAGCCGACCTTATACGTTTCGACACCCCCTAAAAAGATGCTACTGTGGCTGACGACGCCAATATTGAAAGCTTATTCTTTGTAAATGCAAAGTTTAATCTGGAATTTGCAGCTCGTAAAAATCAAATTAATGCTCAGGGGAGGTTTAGCTGTGCAATACCACCGTCACATATCTTTGGATTTTGCAGAAATGTTAGAAAAATCTTTTTTTGGGGGCAAAACATTCAGTAGTTCTTGTTCAAAATGGCACAGTCGACGATGATATTAGGCAACTTAAAAGAGTTGAGCCAGCTGCAACCGCGGAACGTTATGGAATTGTGATACGGACAAAGCATTCTTTGTGGATGCTAATAATGACACCATCAATCGCTGAATAACAACGGCAGATCTCTTTTTTGGGCTGCGGCGGAAAATCAACGCTATCATGTTGATAATGACTACAGACTCGAACACGAATACAACTTTTGGTGCATTTACATGGCAGACAAGTCTGACATGAGAAAAATTCAAAACCATGTTCGCGTGGAATCGCTGATACAATTGTTGATGAAAGATTTTAATCATTGTATAGTGTGATAAAGATCCAGCTGTTTGGTTGTTAAAAGTTTAATAAACGAAATTGATAACTTTTTTATATTTATCAAAACCTAAGCCAGTGGAGAAGTTGATAGCCAAGCAAGACACCGATTTTACTAAGGCGGTCGATTATCATACTTGTGGACGACTAATTGCTGATGATCGAGTGCATGATCATTGTCATTTAACCAGACAATATAGTGGACCAGCACATGACGATTGCAGTTTGAAATTTCGTGCTCCGAATTATATTCCTGTAATGCTGCATACTTTTCGTAGATACGATATCCATACTAATGTTGAAGCATTTGGTGATGCAGAAACTAAAGCACGTTTAAAACTTAATGTTATTAAGTGTATTCCAAATAATGTTGAAAAGTATATGTCAGTTAGACTGTGGAAATTGCGATTCATTGACAGCTTAAAGTTTGTGAAAGGTGGTAGCAAATGTAATAATTTACAAAATTGTTTCAGTGGCAAAGAAAGTTTATTAACAAAATTGCATATATATTAGTGATTCAAATACGCTTGAAGAAACTTCATTAGCCAGCCGATATCAATTTTGTTCATCGTTGAAAAATGAAAATATTACAGATGACGGCTACAATTACGTACATGATATTTGGAATAAATTTAGTTGTAAAACATTTCGTGATCATCATGATCTATGCTTAAAATAGATGTTTTAGTTCCTGCAGATGTTTTTGAAAGTTTTCGTCGGGTAAGTTAAAGCAATTACGGACTGGATCTTTACCGGTACTGTTCTCATAGGTTATCATAGGCATCATTATTAAAAACTAGTAAAATTGAGCTGGAGTTGCCGAAAGACGTTGACATGTTTATAAGCGAAATTAGCGTTGTAATAAAAGAATATGCTTGTGCAAACAACAAGTATACAGTATGGGCTATTATGATAAAGCCATAAAACAAGTAATTATTTACTTAAAATTCAATAATTCATATGATTGGGCAATGCCTCAACCAATTCATAAAGAAAATGTGAGAACAGGAAAAGCTGGAGATCTTGATAATTTTAAATCTGCTAGGCCAGTAACTTCATATAATTTTAACACCGAAGAAGAATTAAGGTTTAAATTAATTAATTCTGCTGCTCGGTATTTTAACATTGTTCCAATATCAATAAAACATGTTGCTGATGGACTTTTTAGATCAACTTATTAAAAGAAAAATAACAGAAAAATCATCATTAAATATTGACGATACAAAATTATTGATAAATCCCTCTTCGTAAGAGAATTGAAGCACCATAACATCACATCATCGCGTATGTATTTTTTGCAATAACTCGGTTATATTTATCACTTCATTTTCAGCAGATGTTATTAAAATCTTATCGTAAGCATAGTTCATTACAATAAGTTAATGTAATCGAAATTGTAACCCAACAGACATCGTCTAACAGCTTTCTCTAAATTACCCTTATTTATTATATCATCTAATTAATGAAATCTTATTTCGCTCATGTTTATATTTTAATTGTCAGATAAAAGTAGTTTGTTATTTCGATTTTTATATAATATTTAGTTTAATTATTCTTTTGCTAATGCAATTATTAGCCCACAACATTATTTCGTCGTAGTCATAAGCAACATTTAAAACATGGCCTTTATGTAGTTGTTTATTTTCTACCTCTGTAAGCAGAACGTTATCATTTGCTCCAGCTAACAACGTACGGTCACCTGACACACTACAGCACTTCCCGGCAACGAAAGCGTGCCTTACAGCTTCTTCAAATTTTCCTTTGTTTAATATTATTCCTCGTTCATGATATCTTGAGCACGTGTTATTTCATTAAATTAGACAAAAGTAAATTATAATATGAATATGATTCTAATATATACAACGACGTTGATAATATGCTGACAACGTCAACATCTGAAAAGCTTACTCAAATGAAAATATATTTGCAACAAACTACAAAGATGATGATATTTTATTTGAATCTGATGACTTTCATTTATCAGGTGGATAAATATGGACAGGAGTGGAAAGGTTGTTTATAACACATAACTCGATAACACATTATTGACCAACGATGATTGGCTAACAAATGTTAAGTTTGCCAAAGATAATTTTGCTCTCAATGACAGATACGCTAAATATGGGTACCAGCAAAATAACGTTATCTTCGACACCATTTGATAATGTTGATATGGCAAAAAAGTTACTTTGCTAATTCTTTTACAATTTTACAATGTTGGAGGCACATACACACAATTTTTTTTTAGAAAATCTGTAGTAACTATATCCAATAAATTTGATAACAACATATATTCCAGTTAATTATGTTGATTTAACCAATAAAGCATATATCGACTCTCTGTTGGGTAAAATTAGAACAAAAATAATGTCGGTTTTGTTCCTAACTGTTATCTACGCAACGAATAAAAAATCAGCTTTAAAATCGGCTTTAATGTTTATTCGTTAACAATATCATGGAAATGCCCCAAATAATGGACGACAAACGGTGAGATAGCAATTTTCTGGATTAAAGTAAAAGGTCCGTACGCTGTTACAATATGGCAGTTTCATTTGCGTGATCGATTAAACGCTGGAACTGACCGTACTGACAATTAGAAGGATCCAGCGATGATGCAATTTGACTACGTTGTATAACACAACAGAGACTTATATTTCGACAGTACAATACTTTCAAATTCCATCCGCTAATATCGGTACCAAGTACTTATATTTTAGATTATATGTTATTGCGGCAGAAAACCCATATCCAGGTTTAACAGCATTTCAAATATATCTGTTCAACGATCAGGTATAGTTGTTTTGTATAACAACCACATGAAACACTGGACCGGAGATTAAAACATTTGCAAAAGAATTTTATAAAAAATTTTTTGACACCAATGTAAATAAATCCACCCTTGCAGTAGGTCCTGGCGATAATCAACTTCCATTGATAGGATTCATAACGTTGAAGCTAATGATTTAATAATCAAATCCAATCTTATAAAAGCACGAACACTTGGTGGTAGGCTAGTAGAAGACGGTCGCGTACATAATCTTCATCTTATCCTAAACATTCTGGCTGAGGAGAAAAAGAAACAATTATGCAAAATAAAATTTTGGATGATAATTTAGAAGAAAAAAGCAACAAATATATTTCAACAATTTTGAATATATTATCATGACAAAAGAGCATTCTTGAAATTGTTACTATACTGTTAGATGCAGAATTAATAATAAAAGCATACTCAAATGCAATTATACAATGATAACCAAGGATCTAGAATTTGATCCAGTTATTGTTAACAAATCGCTAGAAATAATAAAATATCTTAACGAGCAAATTGACGATTAAGACGATAACCAACGTTTTCCAAAGATTAAAGATAAATCAAAATAGAAAGAAAATTTGATTCTTATCATGACATCAGTTAAGCAAATGATATTCCACTTCCATCACTGGAACGATCCAGACAATTATCGATGTTAAATTATTATAGCGTAGTTGATAAAACATACACAACCATTTCAAAAACTATTAGAAAAAGTGGTTAATCTTGCTTCAGACGCCGTAGTCAATAGAAATATACTTCATATGTTCATGATATCAGATTTTATATCCGCTTATACAATTATCAGGCAATGTCTCATTCTTAAAAATTTTAGATAAATTTAGATTAGCTTGGTACTTAAATTTATCGATAGCACAGAAAGCGAGTGCAACAATCTGGTAAATGAAGAAATATTTCATTTTGATCATAATGATTTTCACGAACAAATTAAATAGTATAGCTTATTTAAAAGATGATGTACAATCTGATGAGCGATATAAGGATATATTGCTTCACCAGTATACGCCATAAATTTTCTTGCCAATCCAGCCAATCCCAAGTTTCGAGAATTTCTTGATACGTTTGTTGGATGTACATCTTTCACAATTGTCTAACAATTAAAAAAAATAATGGAAAAACACAAATAATCGACTTTAATCATTTATCAAAAATATTCCAAAAGCCGATAGAATGTCCTATTGCAGTATTTCATATTTTATTATAAGCCACGATGGTGAGTAAAAAATGTTATAAATATTACTGCAGAATAACATCAATAATTTCTTATTAACCGCGGTTAATGACAAGTTCCGGTATAATTTCTAGATGAGCATCATTAAACGCGTTTTTATTTTAGGAGTCGTGTTAGATTAACAACTGCGCCGAAACGAATATATCCTAGATTTAGAAAAATTGCTTGTAAAACGACAAATATAACGTACCGGATTAAACCCTGTAGAGACTTCAAGACAGTCAAAATCTCGGAGCCCTCCTGGCAAATTATCACCTAATACTTCAAAGTCACATTAATTTAATATTTTTTTCATCCGTTGTCGCTGAGTCCCTAAAAGGTGTGGACCCATAGGCCGGTGCCTACTCTTTCTATTGGATAATGGAACACTGTGTTTAGTTACGTGGTGTTAGATACGACATGGACTTTTTTAAACATAAGTTTCGTATCATAATAGTATGTTAGCAGCTAAGTTTCTAATGCGAGTAAGCAAGCATGAAAATATTTATCGGAAAACATATACAATCGGATTTTACTAGCGATTTAAAAGATGACAATTTAATTGGAGTAAAATTCTTCGAATGTTTTAACTAAAATTATAAATTATAAAATTAGCTACCAAGTTGTGGCGTTTTCATTAAATGAATTTTACAGTAATAGTGAGGAATGAGTGTTTCTGGATCGAAGACAATAATTTCATCCCCATAAGTAAGTGTCGTAAAAATTGTCACAATCGACTTGACCCATTTGTTAAAATAAATATGATGTTTGATAAACTTTATTTATATTTATTTTGACGGGGTTGGCTGGGTGGGTGGGTATAGCCTGTAAGTGAGTAAAAGTCGGTTGTCATACTTGTTGGGACAAAATAAGGTCTTTGAGCCAGAAACAACTTTTCATACTACTACTACTACTACTACTACTACTACTACTACTACTACTACTACTATTACCATTATTATTATTATTATTATTATTATTATTATTATTATTATTATTATTATTATTATTATTATTATTATTATTATTATTATTATTATTATTATTATTGTCAACATTATAACCATCATCATTTACGCCCTGAGCACACTAGACATTGCCAAATCTAAATGTACATAAAAGCTTCGTAAAATGAAAATATATTTCTTAGATTGTTCAGCCAGAGATGTGAAGATATTTTAGGCAAAACCTGCAGGATGAGATTAAGTCAAATGAAAGACTGCACTTCTATAGGACATTGGGAGTAGAATTTACTTGTCAAAAAAATATCTAAAATTATTGGGAGATAACGATCTTTGTTATGTATGGTCTATGCTTTCAGTGTGGAACATGCCAATCAGAGGTAGTACGGGAAGATATGAAAGTATCTGATGTGAGGAAAGATTGTGTGAAATTTGTAAAGTTAACAGCGAAAATGAATTCGATTTTGTTGCTGCTTGTCTGCTATACGGAGGAATACGAAGAAAATAGTAACCCACCTTTGTATGTAAAAATGCAACTTGAAACAAAAATTTAGGTTCTTTATACACAATGATACTAGTCAAATTCTGATGACTAATTAACAACCTTTACTTTTAAAACACTTAAAGATTAGAGAAACCGTTTTATCAGCAACTCCTGCTTCGTAAGACATGTTCAACGGTTACTTTAAATCCGTTTGTTTCATTACTGTGCAGTATATACTTGTAAAAAGCAATATTTATTACTTTTATGCATATTATTTCTTATAAACACGATGTGCTTTTGTTACGCACTATAACATATCTTTGTACCGCATGATGTATGGATATGTATCATTTGCCGGTTGTCTATTTTACAAATAAACATTATTATTATTTTTATTATTATTATTATTATTATTATTATTATTATTATTATTATTATTATTATTATTATTATTATTATTATTATTATCACCATCATTATTATTATTATTATTAGTAGTAGTAGTAGTAGTAGTAGTAGAAGTAGTATTAGTATTAGTATTATTAATATTAGTATTAGTATTAGTATTAATATTAGTATTATTATCATTATTATTTATTATTATTATTATTATTATTATTACTTTTATTATTATTATTATTATTATTATTATTATTATTATTATTATTATTATTATTATTATTATTATTATTATTATTATTATATTCGTGATTATTTCTTCTAATAATAATACTATTACCACGACTACTGCAACTACAGCTACCGATTCCTAGAAAGCATACTACAATGTAGCTTTGTGGCCTGAAATGTTCAACCATATCAATTAAACCTCCCTTAGACAGTTATGGCGTAATTTGTCACGTGTTGCTCTGTAGAGATAGATAAATATGGACATGACCTATTCTTATAAAAAATCAACATTTCCAAGGTAGGATTGAAAATTTTCAAGATGTAAAGCCTGTATGACAAGTAAAATTTTTTTTTAATTCGCCGATTCAAACTTAAGCTTTGCTTCATCTGCTTTTTATACTTTTTCCATAGAGAAAAAGAACTTAAGGAGGGTTTAACTGTTCGTAAATTAAAACAAACGAATTAAATAATATTAAACAGTAATGGATAAGAGGCTATTCATGTATATTGTGGATCGATTTTCTAGCTTCAGGAATCTTGTGAAATTCGAAAATAAATGTCTGTAATTCCAAAAAGTTATTGAAAGATAACAAATCTAAAGAAATAAAAAAGTCTTCGATTGAAAAATTATAAATATTTTTTTTTCTTCAAATCACACAAGATACGTGCACGAATACGTAAATATTTCCTTAGTGGTTTATGAATTAATAACCTTCCAGCTTTATTGCATCACAGGATGTAATTTTAACCAATCCAAAGTTTTGTTACAAAGGTTTGGTAAGTATGTGTAAATATTTCGTAAACTTATCCCATACAATGATAAGTTAACAGCAGATTGATGAGAACTAATCCACTAAAAAAAAAACAACAGGTACTCTCAATTTCGTATATTATCTAGAAAATGTTAATCGGGGAAAAAAAATAATTAAATCAGTCAGAAGTTAATATTCTAAATGTACGTTATTATTGATTGTAACCAAGGGTATTTACCTTAATCGAGCAGTGTCAAACCCTGACCCGATTCTCCTAGAAGTCATAAGTTTACCTTAATTCCAAAGAATTTGAGACAGCTTCTGCTGCAAATTAGAGAACACAACGTGTTCATTCTATAAATAATATTAATCTAATCAATACAGAATCACAGATACCAACCGCACATCTGCATGGTTTCATTTCACAAACTTTCCGTATCGTCAGTATTTCACGCCGTTAAAACAATACAACTTCCTCTAAAACAGGGAACCCTTTTTCCAAGGACACCTTAGGCCAGTCAAGTCATGGTTTTGAGCCACATTTCACCTGTAAATTTGCATTACAATCGCCTCAATGGCGACATAAAAGGTATCTATTCAAGATGGAACAGTCCCTTCTTGTCTATTTCAATCTTAAATACTGCACCTGGATTCACACCACCCATTTATACCAATAGATTTTAATAGGGACTTTGGCACGACAAGGACACTCACGCGGCTCTGACCTGAATTCACCAAACGTAAGGAAACTCACTAATACTTCACTCCGTGACGTTTGCTCCAATTAATTGGCTAATTATTTCGAGCTAAGTAATATTTCCACTGGACCGAGTTCCAACAATTAAAAATGTAATCACAAAATCTAAGAATTCCTTAAAACGTGACACTATAACAAATGCGCTTACTCCAAACTTATTACATTATTTTTAAAAAAAGTATTGGAAAATTCATGTTTTAGAAACGAATGCTGTCATGTTCAGGCGTTTAATGTTTACTGCAATGATGTTAAAGGTGTTTGCACAGAGATTTAATAATAATAACCGTGTGATCGATGCGTGCCACAGTATGGTGTTCATTTATAAATAGCTGTGTTTGTTTTTACCTTTAAAAATTATTATTATTGTGTTTGTTTTTACCTTTAAAAAAATAATAATAAAAAAAAAAATAATAATAATAATATAATAATAATAATAATAATAATAATATTATTATTATTATTATTATTATTATTATTATTATTTTTAATAATAATAATAATAATTGTTGTTATTATTATTATTATTATTATTATTATTATTATTATTATTATTATTATTATTATTATTATTATTATTATTATTATTACGTGCATGCCCTATTTTTCACATGCAAACCCTGGAAGGTCCTTTTTTCGCTGTCTCTCTCTTCTCTTTTTGTTAGTTTTCAGTCAGCTATATAGAATTATATTCGATTTTCACTTCAGTTTGCTCAAGTGAATCGTTATCACAAATCAGCATTTACACATTCATATATTATTTTTTTTCTTCCCTTTTCTTTCAGTATATAGCCATTCATTATTCCCTGATTGTGTTATTACTTTACCTTCGTTCTTCTACTTTTGACCATGGCAGGTTTTTTTTTTCTATATTACATAGGATGAAATGTGTTCCTCTGTTGAGTTAAGAACGAGGCAAAGTCCGTTCTTTAATTGCGTTAATATCATTGCTTGTTCTAAAATCTCACAGAAGACAATCATCGAACATTTCCACAAAAGAGTCAGAATTGTATGTGATAAGAAACGGTAAAGACGTTGTATTTATCAATCTCCTTCTTTCATTGGATCAAGGCGCTGTTATAATAATGTTTGTTTGCTCCTTTCTGTACCATTCACATACTGTAATATTGAATCATCAGTGTTTTTTTTTATACATGACAGTGGCAGTATGTATGTCTTATATCATCAACTGATAGTACGTCATCTTTTTATATACATTTAAATAATAGATCTGTTAGCCATAAATTAGATTTCGTTGCTATATATTTTGATGACGTAGACATTATTGCACTTAAAGAGACTCATCAAACTACCGACTCCAATTATAATTGTGTTTCTCAAATTTGAACACAGTTCCTACATAGTCGAAACAAGGGAAGCACACAACTTGAATGGACTCATAAATAATCAATTTTCCACTGCCTGACTGTTTTTGTACAAATACCTTCCACTCAAATAAATATTTATGGCTTCTCTCTGGTATGTAGTCATACTTTAGATGTTAAATTTACAAAGTATCCTTTTGAAGTCAAATGCCTCCACCATTTTCAAATGATGTACAATGTACCGCTGTTCATTAGTCAGCATTGCATACCATGGGAGGCAACTCATGAAATCCTAAAGCTATCGCTAGGACAAAGAACTAAAATACGTTCGGTGAAACTAAGTGTAGATAGAATTAACATTTCGTTGTTGTTGTTGTTGTTGTTGTTGTTGTTGTTGTTGTTGTTGTGGGGCTTAACGCCATTTTTCAGCATATGATAGGCTATACATAGCGACCAGTATTAATGGTGGAGGAAGAAACCGAGAAATCCGCGGAAAGAACCACCGACCCACGTGAAGCTACTGGCAAGCTTTCTCACATATCCGCATTCGCCGAATCTTAGAATCGAACCCAAACAGAGGTGAGATGGCAGTGATCCGTAACGGAGAGCGCTTTATACCACTTGGAATCAGTACACAATTAATAAAATCCAGTTCAGTACCCACGAATGTAGTCCCAGTCTATTTTTAGATCACTTTTTCTGGTCTAAATTTGGTGGTGATACTAGAGTTAGATTTTGGCATTCTTGGTAAGGATTTAAAGGCAATTGATTATTCTTTAAAATGTGATCTTATGGTGTGGTTGTCTGTGTGTATTTCGGCGACAGTGCACGTTGAGTAATAAGGTCATGGTGATGATCCGGAAGTGAAATCTGTGTTCCGTTGCCTGGTGTTTTGTTTACAATTCAGCCTCTCAAAAAATGTAGGTCAACCCTTGACAAGAACTAAACCGTAAAGTCATCTTTGAAGGTATTTTAGATTAACATATGATTTGTATTGATTGTCACACAGTGGAAAGTTCAGTACTGAGGAACAAATGTAGAGACCATATAGTAAAATTAATTGTGTACTATGGCCTGTCAGTAAAAACTTGAAACTGATATAAATTTTTTATTATTAATGACATATACATAAAATTTTAATATGTTATGTATATTGACTTTAAAAATATAAAAATAAAATTAGAAGTAAAAAAATAGTTTTAATTTTAAAAATTTAAATGAAATTTAAAAAAAACAATTAAAAAATAAAAAATTTCCACCAAGTATATACATATATAATATTTTTTGGAAATGATATTAAATGATATCAGCATATATATACTCCTACACCATATACAAGCTCAAATGATGGATATTTGTCAAATTTGATCAGAGAAAATATCTTTATTAGTCAAAATGAGACCCTCATTTAAAATACATGAAGACAAAATTCTACTTTGCTTTGTACCTTTAGGTCATTGAAACTATTTATTTTGGGTTCAAACAGTTAATTTATGTGTTTATGATGGGGTGACTTCCTGAGAAACACATATCTGCTTGTATAGCTATCAGTAATTGTTTATAACCATAGTTATAGGGTATTTAGTGAGAGGACAGAGATGAAGACTTTATACTAGAACCTGTTCAAGTTCTCTACAAAATCATATTAAGCTGTCAGAGAATGAAATACAGGTCAGAGGGGTAAAATATACTTTACCCAGGTATATTTACCATTGCATGTAAGAAAACAGCAAAATGATGTAAGTTGAACACAGAATGCATTCCATTTTATTGTTTAGTTTCTTTAAGATGTTGATTGATGTAGTGCGACATTGTAGCCCAGATGATATTATGGGAATTCTCATGATCCATTTTGCTTTATGCATTATTAATGACTAATAATATTTGTTATCTGACACTTTAAAGATTACATAAGTAATATTCAAACAGATTATTTGAATTTAACTTTCTACAACTGATCCTAACATGGTTACATAGCTGACATGAACAAATATGCATATATTTTGTAATGTTTGGAATCAAAAATTGACCTTGTTAGGCTGACATGGTACCTATAGTGAATCTGTAAGGCTCAGTTTTGACTGTGTGCACTTAAAATATCCCAAGATGTTATTTTCATCATGAATATGCCTCTGTATGGTAACACATTTCAATTTAGTACTTTGACAGAGGGCGGTATTGCAGCATCAGCTGATATTTGATTCCATTGAATCATTGAATCATTAAACTTAATAACTTGGTAGCCAGGACTCTTAAAAATAGACTAAAAATGTTCAAAGAGATTATTTGAATCATGTTTGCACATGTGATTTTAACAAGTACATTGCATATGTCCCACACATGCAAATATCCATCCTTGTTTACAAGTTTTCGGGATGCAAATTTCACATTTAGTTGATGATATAGGATCTATTGGTACCTATAGTTGATCTGTGTGGCTACATTTTGCTATATTCACTCACAATATCTAAAATTGTTTTTCTTCATGAACAGGATTGCATATAGTAATAAATTTTAATTTGGTACATTGTCATTTGACTTTCCACTATACTGGTATGTATCAATGTTTGCACCAATGATCAAACCTCACCGTTCCAACATTGCCTTAAACTTTATGATACATACTCTACCTGATTAGTTATTTAACCTGTAAATGGCTAAATATGCTTGCAGAAACTTCATCTATTTTTAGGATGCATTTGTCACTTTAATACATGCCCATTGCTTCACATCTTTGAGTGTCACTCTATCAAGTTTACCTTTTTTAACCCTATTTGCAACCTGAATGTTATTTTGAAATCATCATATCTAACACATTTTAACTTCATTTGCCTACATCTTCCTTTTTTAGAATTAAGTGAAACATGTTATATATTTTCAGGTCTAGTCTGGTATCTGGAACAAAGTATTAGAGTTGGATCAATTTGGAAGCTCTCCAGTAGTCCAATAGTGATAGCAAGGTCTCATAAGGACATGTGCAGTGTGCTGCTATAAGTGACCAAGATGAGTTCATATCAGTACACTGATATACAGCATCTCAAAGACATGGCTTAGATCTTCATGAGAGAGATTCGCATCTTTTTTCAGTAAGGTGAAACTGTATTTTCATATTGCATTGTTGACTTTTGTAGTTATCGGCATTAAAATGGAATGCATATTTGCTATAAAACATGGTAGTGGTCCCATCAAAACTTTAAATTTGAGTGGGATATTAGTTATACAAACAACTGTTCAAGTACCTGAAACAATAAATGTGGAACATAGTACCTGTCATTGTTTCTTTAGTATGTACACCTATATGCATCTGAATATGCATATTGCAATTTGCGGTCAAAATCACTGTGAGCTATCATGCTTCAGTACCCCTGGGATTAATATTATCAGTTGTACAGACCTAAACTACCATTTGTTTTAAAGACCATTCATTAATCAACATTGCGGCCTTAAATTTGTCAAACTGAATGTCATAACTTGTATGAAAATTTATTTTTTGTAAAATAAAAAGTTTTTAAAATTTATATATTGTTTTAAATTTTCATTAAAATTTAATATAGCAATATTTTTTTAATTTCAAGACTATTTTCAGACAGGCCTTATCACGTATTACAATTAGTTTTTTACTGCATTGAAAAATTCCTATAATTAGGGAAGATATAGCAAATTTAGTTTTGGTTTCTTAAGAACAATTGGACCTCAAATTGCACCCTATAGAACACCAGCACTACACACTTTCTGATAGCTGTCACATGTCTTGCTTGCAAGGAAATTTCAAAAGACTTTATGTATGAAGTTGAAACAGTAGTGGCATGCAAAATAAAATGCAAATATAAAAGTTTGACAAAAACATTGACCCTTTCAGGAATCAGTACACAATTAATAAAATCCAGTTCAGTACCCACGAATGTAGTCCCAGTCTATTTTTAGATCACTTTTTCCGGTCTAAATTTGGTGGTGATACTAGAGTTAGATTTTGGCATTCTTAGTAAGGATTTAAAGGCAATTGATTATTCGTTAAAATGTGATCTTATGGTGTGGTTGTCTGTGTGTATTTCGGCGACAGTGCACATTGAGTAATAAGGTCATGGTGATGATCCGGAAGTGACATCTGTGTTCCGTTGCCTGGTGTTTTGTTTACAATTCAGCCTCTCAAAAAAAATGCAGGTCAACCCTTGACAAGAACTAAACCGTAAAGTCATCTTTGAAGGTATTTTAGATTAACATATGATTTGTATTGATTGTCACACAGTGGAAAGTTCAGTACTGAGGAACAAATGTAGAGACCATATAGTGAAATTAATTGTGTACTATGGCCACTTGGCCACACGGGGACCCTACACTAACATGTCAAAATCTTGGCTAACGAATACTGCCATTTTTTTTATTATAAAGAAATGCATGACGTCCTTCATGCTTAGCAACTGTATTCATTCTATGTACGTACTCAAGTGCATTTTCAGTCATGGTCAATAATTTATTCATCTCTCTCTCCGTCTATTTCTCTGTCTGTCTGTGTGTCTGTCTGTCTGTCACTCTATCTTGAATCATGCAAGTTTACATATATTTGTATGAAGTTTATATTCATTCAGTATGTAAATTTGTATCCATTGTAGAAGTTCTTAATCTAATGTGTAATAACTTGTAACCTGATCCCATTTGTTAACATTTATGACAATAAAATATGTTTAAACTAAACATTAACTAATGACTTTTAAAGTTTTACACTGCATAATCAGTGAAATTTAAGAATTAACTATTTTTGTGTTGATTTTATACCAAAAACGTCTAAACAAATTGATTTCTTGTTTTTAGTTTTCTGAAACATTGCTAGGAAAATGCAAGATATGATATGTTTTTAAATATTTTAGCGTGGTATACGCCATTGATAAAATTGATAATTAATCCAAAGAATTTCAGTAACTTCATTATGTGATTGCATTACTGTATTGGCTGACCTTAGATCACATGTATGTGTCCGAAATAATTATGAAATGACGCAGATCATTTTTATACTGAGAACAAAAAAAAAACCCAAGAATGAAAAAGCATGCTTATATTGAAGCAATTTTATAAAGCAATTGCAACTGTTGTATACGTGAAACAATGCTTTGTCGATTTCCATCCAACATTTTAAAGTTCAGAACAATGTAACATTAATTTGCTTTTCTTTAAACTATTTATATGACAATATTTATAAACTTGTTTACTCCAATAAATGTATTCATACATTCTAACTGATATCATTTACACGGCTGGTTTGCGAGCTTTGATTCGTTAATTTCAAAATGAAGTATCGTAACTAAATGACGCCGAGTTTCTTGACAAATTTTTAAATGTTATCAGAAAGCAGACACGACTTGTCATAATGGAAGCTATTACACATTATTATCATAAAACCACGTAAACGACCTTAACATGGATTGTAAGAAAGACAGAATTAATTAGCATAGGAAATAGTCAATTAAATATAGTATATAAAATTTGTTTCGAGCGGCTTACAACAATGAATTCTGAATATTGATAATATACAAGTCACAAAAATGTTACAGAATCTATAATCCTTAATATGGCATAGTTATCTTGTAACACACACTCCACTGTAACACACTGTCACTTTAATGGTGAAACAATTCGGTCATGTAATTTAATTTGCTTCTGTACTGTACCCAATATTGCCTTTAATTTTTAAAAATTAATATCGCCAAAATACTTTTCATCAAAAAATTTGTTTATTCTTTTTTACTTACTTTAAAAACTAACGACGCACACAAAACTGTAACTATGGAACATCGATTTTAAAATATTTCTTCAAAAGGCTTAAGACTGGAGTGTGTGTGTGTGTGTGTGTGTATTAAGCGTAACTTTTTTAAAAAAACATTCAGTTATATCGCTACGATGTCTGCAGAGTGGCAGTTTATAGTGATTTCTAGCACACACAGCATGATGTACGACCCATTCATATTACCCCTACACCAGGATAATAATAAGTCATAACAATAACCTCGTCATGCTGAACGCCTAGTAAGGCAGCCGTCGGCACCAGTTTTATAAGTCTTTGGTGTGATTCGGCCGGTGGTTCGAACCCGCGACCTCCCGCATCCGAAGTGGACGCTCTCACCACTTAGACAACCAGACCGGTATGATTGGAATGGGATAATCGTAATTTTGAATGATTACACCCTTTAATTAATCAGAATCAAATAAACCAACTCTAAATTTTTGCTTTCTTCGTGTACATATGAATGTTGGTTATAGCTAAGTAAGAATTGATCATGAAAACGAACTATCGGTTCTCACTCTAGATATATCACTAAAGATATTTCTAAGTATTTTATTATGGGGCTAATTGTCATAGAACAAGATTTACAATGTGCGGTACTTCAAGACCGTTTTATACTTGTAAACGTTTGACGTCTAACACCCAAGCCAACGATTATTGCAATTTAAGGATGATAACCGTGCCTTAAGCACGCCACTCTTCAGAATTCATGAATCATCGACAATTTTCATTCTGATCTGTCCTCTACAAAACTAGATTTGTATAGTATTGGTGCTAGATTCATGCTCTGCGGGCGTTTTGTTTGATAGTTTTAGAAATAATCCATTATTACCCACATCTCGTGTCATTATAATATAAAGAACAGATAGTCAAACCAGCAAATGTTACTGTCTACACTCGTATCTCAGATTCGTCACAAAGACATGGTAAATACCAGTAAAACGCCAAGTATACAAGAGATATCACAGTAATGTCATTTTTAATCACACCGGGGATTATGCATTCGTGATGTATGGTAATTGGCAACTCGAGCAACAATATTTTTTTTAACCATGCAGCTGGTATTTAGTTCATTCTAGCTCATTTAACGTTAGTATTTTTTTTAAAATTTTAAATATGAAATTTCCAATTATTATAGCGCTTATGATGCTGGGTTAACTTATAAATTCCATCCATATCGGCTCCTCAGTTTTTAAGATATGTCGATGTTCCAAGTGACTATGTATTCAGGTACAATATGGTTAGATGTGTCCAGTGTGAAGTTATTTTTGATTTTACAGTAATCAATGAGGACATGTGATTTTGTTCAGTTCTTAGGTGTGGTAAGCTATTGAGGGTTCCATAAGCACAATTTTAATTAAGAATTGTGGCAAGTATCATGTGAGAACTTAGATTTATGGAGCGCAAAACAAATATGCTATAGTCCGAGTCTATTAACCCGTTTGTTTGTACCCCTTACCGATTTCAATAACGAAAACGTTTGATATGATAAAAAGTGCACAAAACTATCAACCGAATCATTGATTTATCATTTCTAACCTGACTGTGTCCAGAATGGCACCAATACTTGCATCCCATTGCACATTTCATGCTTAACGAGCTTTTCATACTAACACGGCGCCATATCCCGTACACTATGGAGTAGTTTATTTCCATCAGACAACATAACGACGTAATTCATCCTATTCATTAGCTGTTGACAATGGATTCGTCCAGGGACAGGAAATGGGTTTCAAGCATGTCTGTCTATTATACTGAAAACTTTCGTTAAGCATGAAACGCACAGATGATGACGGTGTTCTGGCCATTCTACTCACAGTCAGGTTAGAAAATATAAATCAATGTATGAATTGACAAAGTTCTTTGCACTTTTTAATAAAATTAAAGGTTTCCGTTATTGAAATCGGTAGGAGGTACAAACAAACGGGTTAATAGACTTGGACTATAGATTTTCTACTGGAAATATATACTAGTTATGATGAAGTTGCCTTCACACTTTTGTGCGCCACTATGTAAAGTCTGGTGTTGTTCATACAAAATTAATGTCAAGCAGTCAGGTAGTGATATTAGGACTGCATTAGCACATGTCTGGCAAAACTTACTAGGATTTAAAGAAAATTTAGTTTACATCTTTTAAGAAAAATTAATTATGTTTTTAATTTATAATGTAAAATACTTTTTAAAATTTGCACTTTTATTTAAAATTGTATTAAATTTAGGATTATCAACATTTTTATTCATTCCGCCCCTCCCCTCCCTTTATATTAAAAATTTCGTATAATTAAAATAATATTTACTTTTTCAAAACTTCATTAAATTAAAGAAGTTGCAAAAATGACTACAAAGTGTTGGTCTCGTAGAACTCAGGTCATAACAATTACTTCGTATTTAGTACCCATGCATTTAGTGCCATCTATTTTATAATACTTTTTCGCAACGTTAGATTTACGAATTCTTGGTACCGACTTAAAAGAACGTGTTTAATCTTTTTAATATGAGGATTTTTATATGATTAACTGTTTATTTTGACTACAATGCACAATGAGTAATCACGCTTTGGTGATGTTTCAAAACTGAAATGCGTGACTCATGGCACGTGGCTGATGTATCAACCTTACAATAGTAAGAGGGAGAAACTTTTCATCGAAACTTACATGCTTGTCGTCTGAAATCTGTTGCTATGGTTTTTATGTAAAGAGCGTTTTTGTTGCAATATAGATCACAACAAAAGTAAAACAAAAGAAAAATAAAATTTCATATTTAACTACAGAAATGGCAATTAGAAGTGTACTTTGTTACTGGTATACCGGTTTACCACATAATGTTTTTTTTTCGGTATTGCGTACCCCGATACTTTTGTCAGTGTCGGTAGTTTCTGTCAGAATGGAATGTACGGAAATTCCCTATGAAGTTTGTTACGACTTTAATTATATTAACAGTGTTTTATTATTTGTGACAAGATAGTTTAAATAACTACCATTTTTTACAAAACGGATGTATATGTCACAAATGAATTGTGACATATAATTATATATAACATCTGTAACATCTGTTACACATGCTAACGTGTTAGCAAAATGAATTGTGCAACAGATTAGAATAACATCCAACAATTGGGATTAAAATCACCCACCAAGAAGAACACGTCATGTTTAGTTCTTTACTACGGTGTGTAAAAATGCTAAGTACACGTATTCCTTTGTAATACTGTCAATCAGCCTACGATTTTGAGGAGCGCACTTTTTTCTGTTTGAACTATATGCAATTTCTTAAGTCCTCTAAATATTTTCTCGTGAATACGTGAATTTAATGTTTACTGTTCTTCTCTGTAAATTTATTGCCCAGGTGCCGGAATCACCTATTACATCAATAGTTTGGCTAGAAAACTGTACGTTTCAGTAGCAACACTCCATATTGTAATCAGTAGCAATACTCCATATTGTAATCAATAGCAACACTCCATTTTGTAATCAGTATCAACACTCCATATTGCAATCAGTAGCAACACTCCATATTGTAATCAGTAGCAACACTACATATTGTAATCAGTAGCAAAACTCCATATTGTAATCAGTAGCAACACTCCATATTGTAATCAGTAGCAACACTCCATATTGTAATCAGTAGCAAAACTCCATATTGTAATCAGTAGCAACACTCCATATCGTAATCAATAGACTCCATAATGTTGCATTGTTTTTAGAGCGTTTGCCTCTGATGAGTGAGGTTGCGAGTTCGAACCAGTGACATACTAAAGATTAACAAAAAATGGTACTAATAGTTGCATCGCTAGGTGCTCAGCATCAAGAGGCTGGTGTTAGTACTGGTCGGCCTGGTGTCAAGATAATGTGACTGGGTGGGATATCATGCTACGCGTCTGCGGCATGATACCCCAGTGCTAGATATCTCTACAAAATGCCACACTGCAGACATCGTAGCAATATGACAACAATTGTTAAAACTAAATTAAAAATTTACGCTAAAATTCACACACACACACACACACACACACACACACACACACACACACACACGCGCGCGCGCGCGCGCGCTCTCTTTCCCTCTCTGAGTTTAGTCTTTCTTAGCATAAGCGATTTTCGATTGCAACTAAAACAACGTTTAAAAACACATGGTAAATTCATAAAGTACTGATCATCCAAGTAAAGACATTGAAATAATATTGAGCCATGCGGTAAAAATTCAGCGCAATATATTATTTCCAGTTGTTGACATACGGAATTAAACACAAAAGAAAGTGCCAGGATTCTGATCCTGAACATGGAATTGTTGGTCCTTATTCAGTTGCGATATACTGTGGTACGTACTTTGAGAAATGCAGCGGTACAACAATTTTTTTTCGTACAATTCAAATTGATTCTTTCAACCAATTTTTAATTGCCTGAAAAAAATCTACTTATATTCATGTTTATTCAAGTATATGTTGAGACTGTTACATGAGTAGCGAGCTTAAATCCCAATTTTTGATAGTAATAATACATTTACACAATTTACTGCAGTCACAGAAAAGTAGCATCTAGCTAGCCTGAGCGCTTTCGAATCATGAGTCATTTCAAAGTAATATTCAAAACATAGACAAAGTAATATATATATATATATATATATATATATATATATATATATATATATATATATATATATATATATATATATATATATATATATATATATATATATATGTATATATATGTATATATATATATATGTATATATATATATATATATATATATATATATATATATATATATATATATATATATATATATATATATATATATATATATATATATATATATATATATTGTTGTTGTTGTAGGCATCCGTCCTTCTTCGAGAAACGATGGTGTAGCTCCCTGTTTTGGTGCCTTTTCTGCACCGTCGCGAGTGGCTGAAGAGTCCGTCCCTTGCGTGACAATCTTTGTTGCACTTGCTGCAGGTGAAGATTGATTCTTATTGAGGCTGTTGTTGTTTCACCTTCCTCTTGGTTCTCTTTGTAGCGAGGTTTGCTTTTATCATTTCCTCGGCTTTCTGAATGCCTTATCTCACAGCAAGTCGCCACTCGTAGCGATTGTTAGCAAACTCTCTCAGTTGTTGACTATGATGTTGACCGTTTTCATGTCCTTCTTGCAGATGTCTTTGTATCGCAGACGTGGCCGTCCAGTGTCGGTCGTGTGCATTCTGCTAGCTCGCCGTATAACAGGTCCTTTGGAATGCGGCCTGTATCCATTCTCCTGACGTGGCCGAGCCACCGAAGGCGCCTTTCGCTGAGGATGGTGAACATGCTATTCATGCTGGCCCGTTCCAGAACCTCCGTATTGGGTAATTTGTCCTGCGTGTGTTTATGTGTGTTTATGATTTTAACGTAGCTTTTAACAATTTTTCAGTCATATCACTACGATGTCTGCAGTGTAGCAGTTTATAGTGATGTCTAGCACTGGGGCATCATGCCGCAGACATATAGCATGATGTCCCACCCAGTCACATTATCCTGACACCAGGCCGACCAGTCCTAACACTAACCTCTTAATGCTGAGCGTCAAGCGAGGCAGCTATTAGTACCATTTTTGTAAGTCTTTGGTATGACTCGACCGGGGATCGAACCCACGACCTCCCGCATCCGAGGCGGACGCTCTAACCACTAGGCCACCGGAGCGGTTAATTTGTCCTGCCACTGGATGCGCAGAATGAGACGCAGGCATTTCAGATGGAAGCAATTGAGTTTCCTTTCGTGGCTCGTGTAGGGGTCAATGCCTCGGTACTGTAGAGGAGTGTGCTGAGCACACATACCTTGCAGACACGCAGTTTGTTCTTCACAGTGAGGTTGAGATTGTTCCAGACCCTCTGATTATATATATATATATATATATATATATATATATATATATATATATATATATATATATATATATATATATATATATATATATATATATATATATATATATATATATATATTCATTCTTACGTATATGTGATTAAATTGCTTGTGTGGGCGATTTGAATTTTTTTCATTTATTTTTGTTTTTTCAAGACGAAGATTTAATACGTGAGGGTTGGCATTTAGTTCGTCTTACCTTGGTAACAAATCAACAGGAAGTTAAAATGATTCGTCAGCATCACGGACATAATTTCTCTGCGTGATCAATGTTTGTAAACAACCTTTATTATGATTGGTTTAAAAGTTGGTCTGTACTGGCGGATGTGACATAATTAGCGTAATAAGAGACCATAGGACCAATCTTGAGAGATTTGAAGTGATGTATTGAGTGTAAATACGCATTTTTAATAATAGTTTGGCCAGAGTTGTTCTAAAACTTCAATGAACAAGGTGTATGTATGTATTTATTTGCAATTTGGTGCTAGAATATTGTATTCTTCGTCTGATTTTTGAATTCAATAATTTATTCTTCTGGACACTCAACAAGTTGACTTTCTTATTAAAAAATTCTGAAAGATATTCAAGGAAATAAATTCTGGAATTATTCGGAAACAAAGACTGATTCAAGTGAGAAATTATTGTTATTCAGAGATTGGACTACATCTGACGTCATTGCCCTCCATATTTATACGTCGTCAGGACTCGAACCTAGATTCTTGTCACACAATAAGGCTATAAATAACTTTGTTTTGAATTGATTTTTTCCACCTTATTTGTTGTACATGCGTACAATGTTATCTGGAGTAAATCACTCTGCTCCAGGTAAAGTGATTTCGAAATTACATGCAGATGGAAAGTCACGGAAAAGCATAGTTTACATGAACATTTGACAATAACTATCATTCACTCATATGAATTTAAGCGTGATACATTGTATGATAGGAGTGTGAAAATCAGGGTATTTGGTTTGTATTCACATATATATGTTTAGCATTTCATTTTACAAATTCCAATCATTCATCGCTTTGTGTTTGTTGTTAATCATTTGGTCTAAACAGAGAAATACGACTCGGTTTCAAGTCTGCTACAATTCTTATCTGACTATTTAATAATAGGATTTGTGTTTTTATTCATATATATATATATATATATATATATATATATATATATATATATATATATATATATATATATATATATATATATATATATATATATATATATATATATATATATATATATTGCAGGAAATATGATGATTACATTTCGCCCTGGAGGCAAATTGTCTACTTTCCAGTCTTCGGTTTTGTTTTCGTAAAGAGATGAAACCAAACACTGGGACAATAAACTATATGACCCAATGTTTAAAAAAAATGTGTGGAAGGGTAGAAATACTCTATTGAGTGCACAAAAAGAAAGAATATAAAAATATGCGAAAGAATACGCGCGCGCTCGTGTGTGTGTGCAATCTGGAATTTTTAACGCATGTCTAGCAATTTTTCATTAATATCGTTAGTGGCAGTTTATAGTTATATATAGAACTGAGGCATCATGCTGAAGACAAGTAGCATCATGCCCCACTCAGTCACATTATCCTGAGAGAGAGAGAGAGAGAGAGAGAGAGAGAGAGAGAGAGAGAGAGAGAGAGAGAGAGAGAGAGAGAGAGAGAGAGAGAGAGAGAGAGAGAGATGATTTTGTCGTAGTATTCAAAGAAGAAACTAATATCCAATTAAACATTTGTCAGCACAAAATGTCCAATTCGTGTGATGCGACATTGTTTGATACGTTGCACAGGACCGTTTCGTGTTGGTCTATATATACAACACAGTGTCAGTGGTTACGTTAACATTTCATTGTTGTGATATTTTGTGAAAATAAGATTACTGGATACAAAAATACTCCGATTTACTGTAATGTATTTGTGACCTGATATTTGCGGTATTTAATCTGGAACAATGAACTGAACTAAAGACTCAAACAAATATTTTTTTGAATCAGACTTGCATAATGTATTTACCGCGTAAATATGCTGAAGTTGGATAAAGTTCCTGTCAGTTGGTGAGACCGGTTTTTGCCTGCATTCTTTTGTGAATAAAGGTGAGTTTAGTTACTAAAGTATGTTTACAATTAAACCATGCTTGCGTATAGGGGGGATTCCATGCTACAAATATATCGCTCCTCCATCCCCACCCCCATCCTCACTATCATCTGAGCAATTCCGGTAGGTTTGCTTGTTGTTATTGTTCTTGACTTGAGGGGTTGAGCCATTATTTATGTTATGATACATTATACATGGCATAACAAACCCCTATGGGGGTAAATTGGCGACAGCCATGTGGAGACAGCCATGTAGAGGTTTACAAACACAACGTTTTTGTGATTATTTGTTTGTCGTATATATGTTTTGTATTTGCCTTTGAAAAAGACTCATTAAGAGTCGAAAGCGCTTAGGCTAGTTTGTTACTAGTTTCGTACTGTTCGTTGTCAGTTTATTGCATATATATATATATATATATATATATATATATATATATATATAGAGAGAGAGAGAGAGAGAGAGAGAGAGAGAGAGAGAGAGAGAGAGAGAGAGAGAGAGAGAGAGAGAGAGAGAGAGAGAGAGAGAGAGAGAGAGAGAGAGAGAGAGAGAGTCTGTTCTGTCTGGTATATATTTATAATTATTTGTAATACAAAAATCCTATATACCTTGATTTATTTCATAGGAATCTGGAACGACTGTGTATATCTATATATGAGAATTATTTACTAGGTCGTCATGCGAGCGTGTCTGCTACGCACGAGCTTATATAACTCCTATTCAGTGCCATCATTCATTGGTGATGCGTGCTTAGTCGTGACGGTATATGGGCTGCTGCGTGCAGGCAAGGCGATGGGTGCCATTTACTCGCGGATATGGGTTCGAAACTCCATAGAGTACGAAGTTAATTTCTCTAACCTGTATGATAGCATTGTTTGTATTAAACTATATATATATATATATATATATATATATATATATATATATATATATATATATATATATATATATATATATATTCGACAGATCAACAATACGGTTGTGAAGTCATTGAAAAGAAATTAAAGAACATTCTTATGTGATTGAAAGATAGAATAGAATAAGACTTTATCACTGTAAGAAATTAACGGAAAAAACAAAACAGGGCTATATCATTGAGCAGAAAAAAAGAACAGGGCTATATCATTAAAAGGAAATAAAAGAACAGTGCTACATCATAGACTATTTGAAATGATTGTCACCGCTGTCGTACTTATTATCGAATTTATTGTATAGTTTTGTAATGCTAGTGTTCAAAAAAATTAATAACGAAATGTGTGGAGTAAATGGATGTATTTATTTATAGTGATAGAAATGATAAGTAACATTTATTATACTGCACTAATACATTTGCAACCACCTTTTTAAAATATATTAAAAGATTATGCAAATGGATGACCTGAAAAGAATAACTGAAAAACTACTGATTTTGAATGCCTTCTACAGTGAATTATAATAAGATGTCAAAATCGGAACTACGCCTGTAAAAATATTTGACTAAAATTTGGTGAAAAAAGTTTGTTTGATTTGTAGAATTTATACATTATACAAGGAACCATTTGGCATTTCAAGCGAATCTCTATTGGTAATTTAGTTTTTCATTTTCTATGAATTTGATATTATAATTGCAATCGATGTAATAACATATATGGTCAGTGTTTTAAATTATGCAGAATAAAAAAATGTTGTCTTTGTTTTGTGCGTGACCATGTTGTTAGCGATAATATGTAATTGATCTTTTTTTTAGCACGTAAGCTGGCATAAATAAGATTGAGTGATATTACATATAAACGACAGAAATCAGATATGTGTCATCTTAAATGTGAAGTCACTAGAATATATTTAATGTACATTTTCGTTCAACATTGGTTTTAAATGACAGATAATAAATTAATCTCAATATTACAGCTAAGCATTTTAATCCCAGTGGATGCAGTGGCTACAGCCAGTTCCTGAGATTTGTGCCACAATGATTTCAAATCAAATTTTCTCCTTGCTACAAACGCCCTTTATTTTCAAGGATGAATCCAATATAAATTCTTGGTGTTGGTATGGACGGAGGGTAGAAAGAATCATTACTATTATAGCACAAGTGAATAAAAGTTTAAGCAAACACCGCAGTCTTGTTGAGTAAATACAAGTTCAGCTGTACCATTGCGGATAATCTTAACATAGATTAAAGATATCTTATAATATTGGAACAACAATTAGCTTATCGCCTGCATATATTATATACAAGTTAAACGTACTGGAAATAAACACGTACCATGATGCATGACCATTCAGCTATCTAAATAAACAATTTTCTGACATTATTATGATCCCGTTTCAAAGAATTTAAGTCTTATGAAACAAATCAGAGCAACAACAAAAATTTTAAAAATTAATACAATTTTGCTGAAATCAAAGAAGTAAGTAACTTGTAAAGTTTAATAAAGAGCACATTCCGAATATGCTTTTCTATTCACTATGACTTTTTGATCTGCACGTCAGCTTCGTCCATCAGATCCTTTTGATTGAAAAATGTCATAAGACAAGTGAACTCGTGCGATATATGTCAGAACGTTGCCGTTTAGTATGCTGAAACTTTGGTATATCTTTAAAGACGTACGTAACCATGTTGTCATCACGGGTAGTTTAAATGGGACGCTTCTTAAATGCAACCACAGAGTTCATCTTTCCCATCTATTCAGCAGACCTAACTTTTGAACATGTCGCACAAAAGTTTCTCCATCGGAGTGTTTCCTATGGTCCTCCCAAAGAATATCTTCTCAATTTTTTCTGATTCCACAAAACGCAGAGATGGCAGCATCAAGAGAAGACGTCCAAACCTTTGAAAATGAAAGTAAAGTATAAGGATTTGACCAATCAGTAGCAGATTTCCTTTCAGATGCAAGAGTAGAGGTGGGGGATGTATCCCCAACTACTTGCATGCCTTTTTAAACTTGCTTACTTGCTTAAATGCAATAGTGCAATATTTTTATTCTTCTGAAACAAATTAGCTTAAATTTACGAAAATCATCATTGCAAATATAAGTACAAGAATGTCCATTTCTTTTCAGGGACACGGAGGAAATAGTGGATATGATAGCGACAGAATCGTATCTGATTTCATTTAAACATTCACCGCTAGTCGTGGAAAGTTGCCATTGATAACTACAGTCATACATAGAGACGAGAACAACGGCTAGAAGACATATTTTATGTCGGTATATAAACTTGTCTTAACCAATTTGAAGGATCAACAATTATATATGTAAATAAGCTACTGTGAATTATAAATAAGATCGAGACGCCAGCGAGAGACAGGCAGACATACACTGTTACAGAGAAACTTTGAGAAAGATACCGGACGGGTTGAGTAGGATGCTGTGCACGTAAATGTTGTCCGAGCATGACCTGCGCCTGATCCTGGAGGTTCTCAACCTGATGGGGATCCTTTAAACCTCGAGTTTCTGTAACAGGAAATGATAAATTGTTACTCCCTCTCTCTAAACTTTGCATGAATTCCTTTGAAAAATATGTAATGTTTTACTTTAGCTTCTTTGCTATCTCAAAATAAATTTGACATAATTTGAATTTCATATCGAATTTCTAGCACATATATTGTTGTGCCCACTACAAGTGTTTAAGAGGAAAATATTGATGCCCTTGACGTTACGTTCATACGTTCAAGATTTATGTTTAGTTTCGATTCTCAAGCACTTCTGTGGACGTTTATGTTCCACAAATGCATATCTTGTTGGGGGAATAAAACGACTGTTGTTTTATTATTTTTTTTTACTCCTTTTTTTGCTGTTTTGAATTTCGTACTTGTCTTTTAGATAGCTATAAGAAGCTATTAGCGAGAGGCAGTATCCCCGTTTATCCTAAGCATCCTTGTCGCACAGTCATATTTGTCAGAGGATAATACTATCTATAAATGTGTGAGGAGGAACACAAATCATTTTAAATCATGTCTTCCAGTTTACACAAGGGAGCAAAACAAAAATAAATCTGCACAATAATTCTTAAAAGTCCCGTGAGAAATTATATTTCATTTAATGGGGATATCTGCAGTAATTAAGAACAATACGATTCTGTTGGTAACATAATTCTTGATTCTCACTGAACTAAAATTAATGTAGAGTAAGCTCAATAAACGTCCTTTTGCTTTTAAACTGTTTCCCCTTCACTTCATGTTGTACTTGTTGCATGAAAATAGAATGCACTGCTAATTAACAACAATCTATCTAGGAAACTCAATTTTGGCAGACATTTTGAGGCGTTAAACATTGTTCGACCATCATTATTAGCTATCATGATAGTAGCTGCTTCATTCATAAAGACCTTTTGTTTTACTTTTGAGTATTGATGTATTGCTGTGTGCACTAAAAGTGTGTGTAGGGAGAAACCAAAAAGAAAAGAAGCTATAAAACATATAGCATAAAATAAAAAAAATCCAATGAATATTGAATGCCAATAAAATTACCTTCCTTACAATTTAGGCTTTGATTTCTGTCGCCAAGTCTGCCAACATTCCAGTCAAATTCTACGCATTCCAAGGACATTTATCTTTTTAAACTAGCTAACATTGGGACGACGACTATGGATTATAAAAAGTCACTTTTGAATTTTGGATTGTTTCAGATCCTATCTGTATAGGCTGACAATGTTGTGCAATGCTGTTGTAAATGTAATCGGTTTCTGAGATTTAATATAACGCTATAGAAGAAGGTAAATTGAGGTTACATTCTGAAGCAAATACACAATGATCAATATCCCATTTGCGACCAATTAAAGACCAGCATTGGTTTCATTTCTCCCTGGTCTAAGGCCATTTGAAGCTTGAGAATGTAAAGAAAGTTTATCAAATATAAGCACGATGAACTTAAAGAAAGCATCACAGATAAATGTATCATACATTGACCAGGTTGCCACAAAGTTTTGTTTTCCTACCTGGTCTAAAAAGAGCGATTGCCTTTAAACAGGCAAACTCCCCTGGATCGACTTGGAGGGTCTTAAATCTGCCAAAGACTTCCTGTAGAATTCTGATATCGATAAAGCCGGAAGATGATTTCCCGTTTCCGGTGGATGGCGAGGACTCTGGAGTCATTAGAAGTGGAGATGACTCCATCGGTATAGACCACTGAATGGCACAGAGTAAGAACAGGTCGCTCCAGGTTTCCTCCAGTAAAATTACCTGAAAGGAATGATGAAAAATTAAAATATTATAGAAGAAGAGAACGTGGAGATCACGGGTTGAAAATTGAAGAAGAATGGATTAAACAACAAAAATGATGGGAAAAGAGAAGCGGAAAACAAGAGAAATAGCACTTACGGCTAAAATGCACAATAGAGATAAATCCGAAACCGAACATGATAACAAAATTAAAATAAACTGGAAAAGAAGACGGAATCTGGTAGAAAGTGAAGATTTGTATTATATTGAACGAGAACTCTTCCTCATTTTGAAAACAAAGTAAACATCTTCCAAAAATGTCAATAATATAAATGTGTTTTATCTTAAACCAATATCTTACCTGGTCTCTGAATGGCAGGTTGGCGAAGGAGGGTAGATTTTTGGCCCATCTGATTGCCATGAAAAGTAGACGCGCAGAACACTCGTACATTGTCTCGTGCCCTGATGAGTAGAGGTGGGCATCGCTATATGAATACTGCATGCTGCACTGATTTCCACTTCCGTTTCCTGTGTGACGCTTTTCATTCCCTAGGCTTGTTACATCGATATTGTCCTCAGCTGCTGATAACCAAAAAAATCTAACAATAAATGGAGGTGCGTAATAAATGTGTTTGTCGAGAATAAAATTTACTTATCATGTAATTGTTAATCCTTTTGAAGATTTTTCTGAAAAAGTTAAAACTCAATGGTTAAAAACCTGCTTATTCTGCAAGAGTCTGACATCTTTCATATATTTCCAGTATTTGATCGAAATTTTTAAATTATAATTATGTATATTTCTTTTTGGATCTCCCCATTTGTATTCATGAGTTAGTTGCTAGGTAGGTGCAAAAATATGTAGGTAGGTAAGTACATCCAAAACTGTAAGAATATATTCATTTGTATTGTTACGTATATGTGATTAGATTGCTTGTGTGTAAGGTTTAAAATACTGTCTTTTTCATTTTTGTTTCATTGTGTTTAATTGCAATGAATATTTTTCGGATTTGGGATTCTATTTTTAGTAGTGAGATATATTTTTATCACAACGTTTGTTTATTCAAGAGGAAGATGTAATACGTGAGAATTATCATTCAGTCCATCTTACCCTGGTAATTGTGTCAACAGGAAGTTAAAATGATTGATCAGTATCACGGGCATACATTCTTTGCGTGATCACTGTTTATAAACAACTTTTTTATGATTGGTCTTCAAGTGGCTTCATACTGGCGGATGTGACAAAAATAGTGCAGTAAGAGACCACATGATCCATCTCGTGAGATTTCAAATGATTCATTGGAGTTCTAAAAACTCAATCCTAATATTTTTTCGGACAGAATTATTCAAAACCTTGAAGGAACAAGGTATATTTTTAATTTGCTGCTAAGATTGTTCTTCGTCTGATTTTTTTATTTAATAATTTATTCCCCTGGAAACTCAACAAGTTGACTTTTCTGTAAAAATAATTCTGAAAGATATTCAAGAAAATTTATTCTGGAAATATTAGAAACAAAGACTGTGACTCAAGTAAGGAATTGTTGATATTCATACATTGGACTACATCTGACATCCTTGCCTTCCATATTTGTACATCGTCGGGACTAGAACCTGTAGTCTTATAGAACTATTGAGTGATATGACTTGTGTTTTCATTCCTAGGATCAAAGTTTGGATTATATTCACAGATTGTAAACCTTATTTACCAATTTTTACATTGTTGTCTATGGAAATAAATTGTTTTGTTAAAATATACAAAGCTTGTTGGCTTTTACTCTTTTCTTTGTTACTGACTACGAGCCCTTCTCACGCAACAGTATACATACCTAAAAGCATGCACGTAGGTTGGTAGTTGGGTACTTAAAATTGTATTCATATGTGCAAAGAAGATCTATGAACATAAATTACCTTCCGACTCGTTTTCAACTTTTGTATTGGCGTCTGGGCCGATGAGGGTAGTCATGAATCTCTGGCTAGCCACAGGACTGAAGGCGGGATGGGTGGCAGAGACAGTGGCTGCACTTGGCACCAGTGGGTGTTCTAGTCCGGCCTCCAACTGATCTTGGCGTATCTGGGCCGTGTTTCGAGGTTGTCGCTCGTTCTGGACAGCTGATATTACTAGAGTTGTTAGTGAAGGAGCTAATATACTCCTGATTCTGTGGCTTAAGTCAATATTTTCATGCTAATATTAGAAAATGTACTATGAGTAAAAGACCTTTTATGCTGTGGCACAGGTTAACCAAACGATTCAACTACACTGCACCTATCCCATGTATAGGTATGTTGAAGCAAGTTAAAGAATGGATGTAACGGATATAATGCATGTATATGTGTACTGAAACAAGTTAAAGTCTGGACATAGTTTATGTAATGCGTATTTGGCATGAACAAAGGAAGTAAAACAAGTTAAAACACGGATATAAAATACGTACTTGCAAGTTTGACATATACATCTGTATTGAAACAAATATAAAGCACGGATTAGAAAGACGAC
Source organism: Potamilus streckersoni (assembly GCA_016746295.1). Classification (NCBI taxonomy): domain Eukaryota; kingdom Metazoa; phylum Mollusca; class Bivalvia; order Unionida; family Unionidae; genus Potamilus; species Potamilus streckersoni. The sequence goes on from JAEAOA010000627.1 coordinate 1,659,599, forward strand.
ACAACCCAAAGAACATACACATAAAATAACAAACCGAATTAACATGATTAAACAAATTAAAAATTAATAATTAATAGTTATCTTTTCCCATCTATATAATAACTGACACGTCCAATCGAAATTCCCTGTATGTATGACACACACACACACACACACACACACACACACACACACACACACACACATTACCATCTTTGTTCATTCCAAGCTGCAAGCATTTCTTTAATCGGCAGGCCTGACACTGGTTCCGATGCGCCTTGTCCACTAAACACATTCCTGTACCTGCCTGGCATCTGCAAGGAACGAAACCATCGTCTGATTTTTTTTCTTGTTAAATCAGAAAATACTGCATTAAAATGATCAAGAGACGTTTTCTTTACTTCGATATTCAGTAGATTATATTAAGAACTTTTTTTTCTATATTTGTATCATTTTAAGAACCATTTGACTCAATGTGCATCATTTTAAGAACTATTTGACTCGATGTGTATCATTTTAAAAATCATTTGACTCGATGTGTATCATTTCAAGAACCATTTGAATCAATGTGTATCATTTTAAGACCCATTTGACTCGATGTGTATCATTTTGAGAATTGTATGACTCGATCTGTATTATTTTAATGAACCTTTAGAATCTATTTGTGTCATGATAAGAACTAATTGTCTGATAAACATTGCTTTTGCTTCCGTAAACCGTTTCCAGCATGATTGGAAAAATGTAATGGATTTCAAATCATTTAATATAACTAAGCATTTAAATTGATGTCATTACAACAAATTTTAATGATGTTGTATGATATGTCTTATTTATTTATTTATTTATTTATTTATTTATTTATTTATTTATTTATAGCATAGTGTTTCACAGATTCTATATTAATCTACAAGCTACTACTTTCTGCAAAAAATCAGGATTGAAAATATTTTTGGGGGTTTTAATAACTTTGCAAATTATACAAGCACAAAAATCTGTCTTATCATTTGAATCAGGCGGTGAAAAAAAAAACCCATCGAATTGTCATAAACCTCTTCCTTTCTTTCTTATCAGTTTGTCTAGGATGAGCAGATGTAAAAGAAAACTAAGATAGGTAGATGCTCTTTTTTCTATGTTATGTTTTGCCATCCAGAGATAAATAATTTGACAAACGACGATCCCTACAAGTTTTCCGACTCTGAAATAATAATATTTATTATTATTATTATTATTATTATTATTATTATTATTATTATTATTATTATTTATTATTATTATTATTATTATTATTTTTATTATTATTATTATTATTATTATTATTATTATCATCAATATTATTATTATTATTTTTATTATTGTTAATTATTATTATTTTTGCTATTATTATTATTATTATTATTATCATCATCATTATTATTATTAATTATTAATAGTAGTAGTAGTAGTAGTAGTAGTAGTAGTAGTAGTAGTAGTAGTAGAAGTAGTTATAGTAGTAGTATTAGTAACAGCATTTTATCTTTCTTTAAGTTATTGCTGAAAAGAATCTTTTTAACGAATCTACTTATTTCTGTGAAACATGTAAAGAACATGGCAACACAGCATGGGTATGTTATTGCCAGCTATTAGAATTTTAATCATTTAAACAATTTTGTCGCAGTAAGAAATAACACGTAATTAATGTGTGATATATCTATTAAAATGGTGCGATGAAGCACATAAACAAAAACTTTTAACATATTTCGAAAGTAAATTGCTGTGTCACTTATGAAAACTGTAAAGAAAAAGAAAATAAATAAAGTACCGATAAATAAGTTTTCTCCGGACGCTTCTTTTGAAGAACCCACTACAGCCATTACAGGCAAGTATCCCGTAATGCTTCCCACTTGATACATCACCACATACCATGCAGATCAGCCCTGGGGAGTTCCTTTTGACCTGGCTGTGGGTCGGGGACTGAGGACGCGGAGGGGAGGAAACGGATACTGTAATACACGGGGAGGCAACTGGTACAGCGCATATCTTCACTGGGGAGGAACATGGTGTATAGTCTGAAAGTAGTAGTAGTAACATACAAATCTTATTGATAGTTGCAGTTGAGGTAGCAATTGTTGTTGTTGTTGTTGTTGCTGTTGTTGTTGTTTCTGTTGCTCATACAACTGGTGTAAATTAGAAATTGATCATCATACATATTTTTTTATTGCAACTGACTGGTATCGGGAGCTTGGACTATTATCAATATCTATCAGATAGAAGAAGAAAAAAAACAACAATAAATTGTGTCGAACATTTAAAACATACTAAATATTATCACGTGCTTTTCTCTTGACCCCACAAATATTACGGTGCCAGAGTTGGGGGGCAGTGGGATACTTATGAACTTAGAACTCGTATAAGGTCAATGAATGAATAATATAGGGTTTGAGAGCTGCAGTGTTTGATATATCATAATGTTCTGGTACATATAGAATCCTATTAGTACTGCAGTGTATACGACTTGCTGAGATGTGATGCTGTTGTACATACCGTATATACTCACTTATAAGCAGAGCCAAACTGCAAACAACAAAGATCCTGCTTTGCCGTAGCATAACGCGCCTGCAGATCAATGTCTATGGTGTCTGTTATACTGATTATTCCCTACAAACTGCACCGACCCAGATCTGCGACGGCAGATCTGGGTATGTGTACCTTGCAGTTAAACTTGACGAATAAATACAGTTTAGATGCATACTGTGTACATCAACTAATCACGTACAGTTTAATAAGATTATATATTTTGTCATGAATACAGATTACTTTTAATAAAACCACTCAAAACGATAGACTCTAATTTAAAAAAAAAAAACAGATAAAAAGGAAAGAAATATAACTTTAAAGGAGAATCCAAAGGTAGGCATGTATGTTTACAAAGGAGCACTCGTATATCTTATTCTTTGACAAGTCAAATATGACTGAGTTTTAATTCAATCCTATCAAGGTCACATTTGCACAAAAATACGTCCAAAATATAATGGGTTATATACGATATGATGTAAAGAAAAAAAGATCATTGTCAAATGCAATTTAGCATGGTTTCTTTTTATCCACCTAAGGATTTTGTAAAATAAAGTTAGTCAATCAGTTATTGACATAATAAACATTTGCAAACATCATTTTACGTTCACGGTTTCTGCATGCATTGTATTTTTCGATATTTAAATAAAATTTAATTACATTCGGTTGTGATGAATATAATGAATGCAGTCTATCTTTGAAACATTTACTTTAATAAATTTAATAAAGGTATGATTTTATCAGCCCTATTCTCTCTTTAATTCCCAACATTCAATTAATTTTGAAAACGTTAAGTTGCCCTTATTCTCGATCCACTGTAACATGCCATCTCAAAATACTTGTGTCATGTGAAAGTCCATTGTAACATACCCTTGAAAAATACATGTGATATGTGAAAGTCCATTGTAACATACTCTTGAAAAATACATGTGATATGTGAAAGACCCTTGTAAAATGCCATTATAAAACATTGTTGGTAACAGTCCCAAATCAGCTCAAGTATTTTTTCATTATGTAACATAAAGAGAGAAGAAAGATTATTCGTGATAATTTCATTGATTTCAATATTAATAGATAATATTCTATTTTCTACGTTTGGTCCTAAGTTTTTGGATCGTATATGTTTTATATGGAAGTTTAAATAATTGAAGGTAATCATTTTGTAATAGATTACCAAACTTATTGGTCAGTTTTCTTATATCTGCTTGTTTTCAGTCATTTTCAATTGTGTACATGTACACAAAATCTTATCCTCCTTAGTTTTTACTGTAGTGTGTGCCTAAGTATCTATGGAAGATTTCTGTAAACTACAATGCCAAATGATGTTTAATTTTTTATTTAAAGATTTTACAGCGATTAGTATGATTTGTAGATCTACCAAATAGGTTCTAAGGTAAAATCTAAAGCGCCTAAACATGTCCAGGAAAATACTCCTTAATGAAATCATTAACATGATACCTTGCAGTTACTATACCTCATTTTTAAAAGCACTATTTCTTTACCTTTTCGATGCTCAGATTAAACCATAAAGATGTTAAATGTGATATTACCTATTTCATATTTGTACATGAAAATAAAATAAAAATAACAAATTGTGGACACACAAAGATATTTAAATCTGTCTCTACTTGTGTGTGTGTATATATATATATATATATATATATATATATATATATATATATATATATATATATATAGTTTAATACAAACAATACTATCATACAGGTTAGAGAAATTAAATTCGTACTCTACCGAGTTTCGAACCCAGGTCCGCGAGTAAATGGCACCCATCGCCTTGCCTGCACCCACCAACCCATATACCGTCACGACTAAGCACGCATCACCAAAACATGATGGCACTGAGTCGTTGTTATATAAGCTCGTGCGTAGCAGACACACTCGCATAACGACCTAGTAATTAAATCTCATATATACACACAGTCGTTCCAGATTCCTATGAAAGAAATCAAGGTATATAAGATTTTTGTTTTACAAAGAATTATAAATATATACCAGACAGAACAGACTGTGCTATCCCTGGATTCTGTAGTAGAATCTTGATAATAGTGGGCAGAAATAATAGTTTAATACAAACAATACTATCATACAGGTTAGAGAAATTAAATTCGTACTCTACCGAGTTTCGAACTCAGGTCCGCGAGTAAATGGCACCCATCGCCTTGCCTGCACGCACCAACCCATATACCGTCACGACTAAGCACGCATCACCAAAAAATGATGGCACTGAGTATACACACACACACACACACACACACACACACACAGATATAAAAATTATTACACAAAAGCATTACAAATGCATACGTTGGAAACCAAGGATTTAAAGGCATATCAAAATGAGAATGCAGAAGTTTAATTGCTGATCTTTAGAAAAGGTTAGTCACTAATCTATAAGCAATTAATATATAAGTAAAGTTAATCACAGCATGCTAAAAATCAACATATATGCAAGGGAAATAACCTTTCTGGCCATTAATGGCAAAAGTTAAATATTTTAGGACGGGACAATTTTCTTGCCGGTTCTAAATTTATGTGGAAGGTTACTGTAAAGAATTGACTCAACATATATGTAATATATACTTCGGTCAGATCTGGATGTGTAAAAGAATAGTATGTGCTGAACATTTTCAACATACATCTGGACATATTGTCTTTTTCGATTCTTTCAATTAAACGATTTGACTTCTTCGATTCTTTCAATTTGCTGCCTTAACTTGTTCGATTCTTTCGATTTGACGCTTTCACTTATACGATTCTTTCGATTTGAAGCTTTCACTTGTTCGATTCCGCCTAGACAATTTCGACATGCACATGTATAGGAAATATAAAACTGCCTCAGAGATCGACAAACTCGTTGCTTGAAGGAGAGTAATAAATTTTCTCTTGAAACCAGTTTCATTATGAAATATTTTTTACAAATATGGCCTGTGGGTAAAAGATGCGTGATTAAAACTATTTTTCAGCTGGCTCTTCCAATATAGACTTTCTTATGTTATTTGGTGATATGGAAGCTGTTGATATCTATCATTTATTGTATCAAGTAAAACTACAGAACGTCAGCAGTGTTTTGATTGGTCATAAGCTATGAAGTGTGTCTCAGTTATACATATTACACATATCGCTACGATATCTCTAGTGTGGCAGTTTATTGTGATGTTTAACATTGGGCATCATGCCGCAGACATGTAGCATCACGTCCGACCAGGTCGACAAGTCCTAATACGAACCTTTAAATGTAAAGCATCAAGCGAGGCAGATGCATGCACCATTTTTATAAGTTTTTGGTGTGACTCAGATGAAGTTCTCACGTATGAGGCGGACGTTTTAACCACTTAGGCCACCGGAACAGTCCATGTTTTTGCGAAACTTTAGTTCAGATTGACGAGAAACTTGGCATATATTCCTGACACTGAAGAAGAAGAAGAAGAAGAAGAAGAAGAAGAAGAAGAAGAAGAAGAAGAAGAAGAAGAAGAAGAAGAAGAAGAAGAAGAAGAAGAAGAAGAAGAAGAAAACCAATATAAAGGCTGCATCTGTCAATTTACTGTAATATTTTAAAGTTTTCAGAGATTTAACAGCACTTCCATAATTGTCATTTTCGCACTTTGGTTAAAAATTCACGTGTTCTGTCTTCATTGTTTTGATTTCAATTAAAAACTTGGTTGGGCCAACCTGCAGGCTTACCGAAAGGTATTAAATGAATAGCAACGAAATGGAGAAGTCCTAAACAGAAGCGACACAGGTCGAATTGCTGTTATTGTCCCTCCAATTCCTCCCTCTACAATCATTTTTCATAATTATATTTGGCTGTCCTTTTATCATGTTCAAGTGTGTTGCAATACTTATATCATGCAGATAGAAGGAAAGATTAAGTTGTTGGAACTTGTGTCTAATCCGTTTGTATCATAGCGTGTGAATAAAATATATAAACCAATGGCTGTTCAGGGCGTGGGTTAAAATGCCATGATTATTGAACAAATAACAGCCATTTGCCTTGGCCAATAAATCAGCCCCCATAATTATTGAACAAATAACAGCCGTTTTTCTGGGCCAATAAATCAGCCCTTTATTCGTCATGTTATTGACTAGCAGTTTAGGGTATGATATCTATTCGCTACAACATACAAGAATTTGCAGGCCAGGTTTGGCTGCACGCATCGGTGTAAATTTTATACTTACCGGAATTACTCGCGGTTGTGGCACTATCATCGGCTGAAGGGTTATTTTTGTGGCATGTACATCATATTTCCGGAGCAAATCGTATTTCTGGCGACTTGTAAATCCACGCGGAATAGCAAAACCTTCTGTCCTGTGGCCGTTTTAAATTTCGCGCTAGATATGGCCGTTACCAATTATTGGTATTGTCTAAACTTTCTAAAGTGAAAGCAGGTTTGTCTCGGAAAGATTTCATACAGCAAAATTGCGCATTTTTAATGAACAGGTGACATCAAACGTGCATATCGTCCATCAGTATCAACACCGATTGGGGTGGGTGATTTATCGGACTACCAATTTGCCGAGCTAGATTGCATTTGATTGCTGCAGGCTTTAACATTAAATGCGTGAAATATGTATGAAGTTGCTATTATTGACCTCAGGTACACACCGATGTTCTCTTGTTTTGCATAGATACACAATGCGATTATGACGTTGCGTGCCTGAGCTCACTCGACTGAGATTAAAAAAACAAGTTGGTATTAGGTTTTATTCTCGAGCTGTGATCTTTTTGCTTTAAAATATATTTGTAAATCGATATACATTTTGCTGCCAAAACAGTTTAGATTATACTGCCACTACTTTTCCACAAACGTCTGGAGCAGAGTTTTATGTAATTAATAAATTCCCAAACTTTACTAATTAGAAATGTGGATTTATTCTTACTTTCAACCATTTTTTGGGGGGCACATCACCGGTCCGGTACGTACCACCTATATGATCAAAACACGATGAACTGCGTCCAGCACGTAATTTTCCGCTTGTTACTTTATCACTTCCGCCACAATATTGTTCCATGTGAGCGAAAAAAGTTCATAATATAGTTCTCTCAGGTCATGAACTACTCCCGCAAGCAGTCGCAGGAATGCACATAAATTTTATGTGTGTAGTGACTGGCCTTTGGCGGAATGCACCAAACATGTTACAACATGGGCCCAGATTGTTTTGACTTATAATATAACTTATGTTATTTTAATATGAAACTTACACATTTATTTTATAATATATAAAACGTTTCAACAAATATTTGTCGACTACATTTTGAAATATACCCGTCGAGATCTGAAGATTGTCTCCTTCCGCTGATATATTAAGTCATTTTAATGAAAGTAGTGCAGAATACAGTTCTCAGCAGCGATTAGTTACATCTCGCTTTGCCTTCTCAACTTATCTAAGACGGCCGAGGTTGTTTCGATTGACCTTGCGCATACAGAATAGTACAGTACATTTAAAAAAAAAAAAAAAAAAAAACAACAAAAACAAATACCGGACAATCGTAGGCAATACATGTGCTCGTTAGCTACAATGTTTAAGACAAAGGGAGATAACTGAGTAGTTTATACCTTGGAGGAGTTGTGTATTAAATTGTTTGTTTCGTTGTATTTTTATGCTCTTTTTATCTACAATTAGAAGTGGTAAAAGAGAATCTACAGATAGTGACTTATACATTTATTTTATAATATGCAAAACGTTTCAACAAATATTTTTCGACTACAGTTTGAAATATACCCGTCGAGATCTGAAGACAGATTTATAAAATTTATCACACTAAATTATTACAACGGCTAGTGGATTTTAATGCTATGAAAAATTTACTTTCTACAAACATGTACACTTAAAAGTATGAATTTGGTTTAGATTGTTGATTCATAGACAGCGAATTCGATCTATAATTACGATCATTCAGTATATTATGATGTCGATGCGGTATTGCTATTTTTACGCAAATAACATTACATTTTTGTGATAAAATATTAATGAGCATAGATTGACGTATTGATGGAATTTTAATCTTGTTCAATTAACGGACTCCGTGTTTTAGCTCAATGTCTTTTTTTTTAGAATGTTATTGCCATCAAGAAATTCTTCCCCACACGCAAGAGGAAATGTCAACGGTTTTAATCTCTCCGGATCGCTTTGTGACAGCATCCTCGCGTGCAGACGAGAATTAGTAGCAGCTATGCGCCATCTTTAATTTCCCGACATTCACAATCGAAGCGAAACCAAAAAACACCTGCCGCTTCCCACAAAAGATATTGATGTCCTATCGCATTTCATTGTGCCAAGCGATGTCATAAACATCATTGAAATATTCTCCTTTTGTTCTACACATGATATGCCATACAGCTTGCGGTAATCTTTTCATGTCCCGAGCAATTGATTCATTTCTGATCGTCATATGACATAAACATCTATCTTACAAATTGAATTTCTGTGTGAAATATTCATAAGGAACGTAAAGGAAATGGTCTTAATATCCGACTGCAGGAGATTGGAACTATCACACAAATTACTTTATTAAACAAATACCCAACCCATCAGGTATCACACAATAGATCAATAACAAGTGTAGATTATTTTTTTTGTAAAAAAAAAATGCTGTGCCCATTTAATTAAACTGCCTACAGCTAAAAAAGAAAAGTTAAATTTGAGAAACCTGAAAATGTTTCGTTAGGGAACGGGAAAGAATTCTGCGAAAGAAAACGATTTTATCGATTTTAAGGCTTTGTAAACAGTGAAATAATACTGATATTCTAGTGATACAATGATTGACAAGTGCTACTAAGTACCGGTTTGTTTGATTTTTAAAAAGCTGGCACCGACCCCTCTCCAGTTAATAAAAAGTATACGGCTTTCTTCAAAAAGAAAATTGTTTTGGCAAATCCAGGAATGATCTGTCCAAAATACCTTATTAAATACCTGATCAGATCACACACATTTAACCAAGCCTATATCGTACCTTGCCTTTAAATCGATATGCTTTACCTTTAAGCTGATATACTTTACCTATAAGTCGATATACTTTATCTTTAAGTCTTAAGTTCATATAGAATAATAGCTGCCATCTTTAAGATATAACCGTGTCTAGTCGAACAGTAGACGCCGTAATCACAAAATATTTACTTGACTGTAGATATATAAATGTTTTGTTGATTGACAATTGTGAACTTTTTACGTTTTATGTAGTAAAACTCTAAAACAGTTGACGATGAAAATGTGAATTAGGTCTACTACACAAATGTTTATTAAAATGGATTTACGTTCTTTCTTACTAATGTTCTGGTTATGTACAGCGGCGGAGATGCTTGTTTAAAAAAAGTGGAACTTATTTTAATTCGGACACACTTCCTTTCTTGTTGCCTAGCAAGAAACCTTAGGTTACGGGGGTGGGTGGGTGGGTAAAATTTTAAGAACAAAATTTGATGATGCCAACATGCGACGGAAGTCTAAAAATTTCTTAATTGTGTAACGTCAGCGATGGTCAAGCACTCAGGTAGCAGACAACATATGCAGCTTTGGTTTGCCGGTGAACAAAATACTGAAATTAGTGACAACTTAGATTGGTAATTGATTCTCCTCAAACAAAGTAATATTCAATAGAGCGTTAAATATTGGTGTCTTTGAAACATCGTTTTGATAAACGGGTCACTGCACCACAGTAGTTGAAACTATTTTAATCGCACGTTTAAGTTTAATTATGTAAGCAATATTATTTCGAAGGGCTCCGAGTGGCTGAGTGGTCTAAAGCGGTCACCGTTAAAGATCACTGCCGTCTCATCTCTACCTGCTTCGGTTCGAGACTCGGGCTCTGCCAATGTGGGTACGTGTGAAAGCTTTCCTGGATTCTTTTTTTGCCATTTATATTGGCCGCCATGTATAGCCTATCATGTGCGGAAAGGGGGCGTTAAACCCTACAATAACAACAACTTATTATTTTGACTAAAATACACAGAATTTTGATTATGTTAACGTTTGAGTTAAAACGAATTATACGTGTCACATTGAAAATAAGGAAATAATTATATATTATGCATTTCACTTGCAAAAAGATATAAATAATCCCAGAAATTGTTATGAGATGTATATTATAAGCACTCACCAAGGCCACGAAACAAAAAAGTCCACCATTATTGGATGTTTATGTAATTAGATGACGTACCACATTATCCCGTGAATGCCATAATGTTTCAGAATCTGTTACCATATCCAAGTAATTTTGGAACCGATGAATGCTGACAGTTTTATTGTGTTGCTCATCTCTAATTTTGTAAATCAGCTTATTACTGCTAGATCTGAATAACGTGAGTACTAAAGTGAAACCTGTTCTACGTAAAACCATGTTATTCACGTGATAATTAAAAAGGTATGTATTGCCTAAGTAATTAAATGAAAACATGGATGACCTCAATTAATTAAAAACATAGATGACCTGACCAATTAAATAAATAGTATGTATGATCTAACCAATTGAATATTTATTACCGGACCAATTAAATAGAAGCACGTCTTACCTGAATAATAAAATAAAACTATGTATTACCGGGCTAATTAAATAAAACTATGTATTACATGAGCAATTAAAAATAACTATGTATTAAGCCACCAATGAAACAAAAGTATGTATTACCTGACAAAGTAAATAAAAACGTGTATTACCTAATTAAATACAAGAATTTATTAACCGACCAAATAAATAGAAGACTGTGCGACCTAACCAGTTAAATAAAAATATGTATTATGTAACTAATTAAATAAAAGTATACATTACCTGACCAATTAAATAAAAACATACAAGACCTGACTATTTAAATTAATATATATATATATATATATATATATATATATATATATATATATATATATATATATATATATATATATATATATATATATATATATATATATATATTACGTGACAAATTAAATAAAAGTATGTACTACTTGAGTAATAAAATAAAAGTATGTATTACCTGACCAATTAAATAAAATTAAGTAAAGCCTGCTAAATAAATAAAACCATTTATGAACTAATCATTTAAATAAAAGCATATTTTACCTCAAACATCGGTGAAGAATGATCCGCTGACGCGATTTATATAGTGCATTACGTCAGAAGATTAAACATTTACAAGATCCAAAAGTCCACGTTTACTTTTCCCTGCAATCTATGAATTGTAAAGAGGTTTCTAGTCATAAATGTTTGAATATAAACGTCTTGCCATGTGCACGCCTATGAGATACCCGAAACGTAGTTACCAGTACCTACTTTGAAACTTGCAGCTGGGGCAGGCTAATGTTAAGCAAAGTGTTCCAAATGACAGTACCATTTGACCTTGCTAAATTGCTGTTTTTATATAAAAGTGATGATATTAAAATAATTTAAGTTGAAATAATATTTGCTATTGGAGTCTATATTTAAGCCTTTCATTTCACGAGAAAGTTTTCAAGATTAATCAAAAACATACAACAAACAGTTTAATCTTGGTCGATTTCAACATTACATAAGCAAGTTAATTTCGAATGGAAGCCAGTTTTTCATAGCAATAGCCTACGATAATGATAACCTTAAGTTAGAGGTGAAAATAAACAGTAAAAGCTAGGAAAGAAAATATATATAATGTATGTATGTATGTATGTATGTATGTATGTATGTATGTATGTATGTATGTATGTATGTATGTATGTATGTATGTATGTATGTATGTATGTATGTATGTATGTATGTATGTATGTATGTATGTATGTATGTATGTATGTATGTATGTATGTATGTATGTATGTATGTATGTATGTATGTATGTATGTATGTATTTGCTTGCTTGTAGGTAGGTAGGTAGGTAAGTAGGTAGGTAGGTAGGTAGGTATGTATGTGTATGTATGTATGTATGTATGTATGTATGTATGTATGTATGTATGTATGTATGTATGTATGTATGTATGTATGTATGTATGTATGTATGTATGTATGTATGTATGTATGTATGTATGTATGTATGTATAAGACTCCGGTTGCGTTTTTATAATATCCAATGAGTCTTGGATAATTAGTTTTTTTAAATATATATTGTTTTGATTGAAAATGTTGATTATGTCATTTGCACTTAAAGAGAGCGTCGTTCTTGGATGTATAACGTGTACCTGATTTCAGAGTATTATCAAGCAGCATAAAGCATTTTAAAAATGTATTTCAGCTATTTTACACTGCTTTGACTGGAAGATCTAGGCCATAGTAAGTCTTTTAAAATTAATTTATTGGAACTTATTTGGGGGCGATGAGGTGGGGTGGGTAAAAAAATAAATGAATTTGTATCGTTCATAATTTAATCTTTTTTTTACGATATCAACATTTATAAAATAGTATCATTTACATGCCAATAGGAAACGTGTTTTCTTTGTTTGACGAGGAAGGCTCATCCAAGTGTACCACATGGTATAAAAAAATATTCGATTTAGACATTCGTCTAATCTCTAATCTTCGAATTATAAAGAGTCGTTCGTTCTTTTTAACTACACATGCTGTGGTCAGTCAGTAATGTGTTTATGTACCGAAACATATACACATAGGTTGATGTGTGTTAACAAAAGGGTTCAAAAGTGAAACGACAACAATTCACCTTCATCTTCCCTATATAAAGGAGTTGAACTTTACACGATATCGGACAAAACTTTGTTATTATTGATTGAGTTCAACCCTTAAGTTATTCCTGGAAGTGTTCAAGAGCAAAATTAAAAGCGAGTAGACAATCAGTTTAATTTAAATGAAATTTGAAAAGGGTAAATTACGCGATGCTTCAGCAATCAGAAGGCATCCAATTTTAACGACGCCAGTTTGCTTTTCATCATATCAACGTATTGAGAATTGTGGTGAAGAAGAAAGATGCTAGCTTACATCGAAAAAATCGTAATAGCCAATCAAGGAACGCATCTGTCAAAATATACGTGTCTCGTGGTATATTGTCTGTCATCACGCACTCTGACACAAAGTCCTTCGATTTCAATGACCACCGTGCATTGTAAGGTCATACTGTCCTTTCGGCAATAAATTCGGATACAATGACGACTGGTCAAAATGAATTTCACTTGAACGGTACGATTAGTAGAGTCGAGATAATAAGTTAATAATAAGAATTTTTTTGGTTACCTGAAACATATACCGTGGAGACAGTTACGAAATATTTTGAAAAATGACTGCAAACATTTCATAAACATATATTACCTTTTATACAGGCATGATCCTCTTTCCTGTCAAGATGTCATTCCCGACAGGTTTCATAATTCAATCTTCCGGATGACAACTATTTTATAATTTTGTTCTAGGCACTAATTAGCACCCGGACAATGAAACATTTCCCATGTAAATATTATGTGCACGACCTTACGTATGTATATCCCATTTCTAGCGTTTTTTCTTTTTGTCTCCAGTTAACGATTGTCCGATCCAGCATCTCTTTCTTGAGATTGCTTTTGGAATGTTTTCGAGAAGTCCCAGCTCAGTTCGTAACATTGCCAATTGTGCTTTTTTCACATGAAAACTACTTTGTACCTATAAGAATATATATATATATATATATATATATATATATATATATATATATATATATATATATATATATATATATATATATATATATATATATATATATATATATATATATTTTCATTTTTAGTTTTCACATCGAAGTCATGGTTCCAAAATGTAACGATGACTGTCATTTTATACAAATAATTAATTAAATTTTTAACTGATTAATGCTTCAATACTGTATTGACAAATTTTTTTTTTAAATTAAGTACAAACTAATTTAGCCAAAAGTTATTATTTAAGGACACCTGTCCTTCTATCGTTGAAGAAATGCATTGACTGTCGTTAAAAATATTAATAATCAATCTTGGCGTTGATTGGAATCAAGTTCTTTTTAAAAGAAAAACAACTTTTGCGCAGTCTAAATGTTTTTAAAAATATATTAAAATGTATGATTATTTTTTAAAATCATGATTAAAAACGAAGCTAAGTTAGAGATATCCACTGGTATTCACTACAAGCATATCTATTTTCCACATAATCATATATTGATGTTTTCTCCAATAGAATCTTGGAATGTCACGAATATCTAAAGCTATAGCAACGGAAACGGAATTCTAACTTCAGCGAACTAATTAACAACTAATCTGAAACTGTAATTTTATTCTGTAATTTCATTTTATGAAGTACTTCAAATGTATTTCGTTTAACGAGCGTTTTGATTTTTACACTTTTTTCTTTCATATTTCCCTACCCACGTTACATTTCATGTATTTTAAAACTAGTGAAAAATAGTATTTCATCCCATGATACTTGATGACAAATATTGGACTTTGACATTGTAAGCTTTAGAAATCATAAATCATCATTTCTACATTTTCCGATTTTCAAGCATCCGGTGTTGTATCTAATATGAGTAGATTTAAACAAGAATTGTGCGAAGAATTTACCCTTGTCTAAAATGCCATGTTTACCAGCAAACATCTTTATTAATGACATCTATACGAAAAGTCTGAAGTCAATTTAATTTTGGGGTGTGTGCCATGCGATATTGCACCATGGCCATTCATTCTTAATTGTTTCCCCTCCCCTCCCAAGATATGGTTCTTAATACAATGTACACCCACCTCCCACAAGGCTCAAAAAAATTTGTAAAAATGTCATGATGTATGAGCTGTAATTCGATAGGAACTAGATTTACCTCCAAGAGTGCTAATTAACAACTGATGTGTTACTTTAATTTGGATTGATAAGGCTTTCGAATCTGATTTAGCTTTAAGGGCATCTTGAGCTAGGATTTTTAAATTGGTAATTATAGTATCTTCCTTACATCTTCATACCTTGTGAAGCTAGACTGAAATAGTGTTTCATCTGAATATCACTTGTGACCAGCTGCTTGACTTTGACATTTCAAGATATCTCCAATATAATTTCTTCGCTCTCCACTTTTCCTCTGGTAATGTATCAATCTCTCCCTCGAGGATTCGGTGTTATATCTAATTTATGTCGATTAAACGAGAATTATATCGAACATTCATCATCGCCTGAAACTCTCCATTGAAGAGCCATCTACTTCGAAGGGATCAGGTGGATGAATGTTGCAAGCCAATTTCAAGTCGAGTCAGGCGATTCTTCCACCGTTGGCGTGCATTTTCGATCTTTTTTCTCTAAAAATATCATTATCTTAATGCCTTCGGGCACAGCGCGTTACAGACGCTCCGAAGATGGTACTTTAATAAAGTTAGCGGATATCGTTATTCATAACAATGAGAAAAGTGGTGTTTGCACTGATTAGATCGCGGTTTAGTGTTAACGAGATTGCTATCACGGCCAATAAAAGACATATTTGATTTTCGCAGCGAAAATTGAATCATTGTCGATTCATCTTTCATGCTAAATGGCAAATGCAGTTAATGTATCATGGAATAGTCCCATGGAAATGAAGAATTGCCGACCGATGAGAGGAACGGTTGAAAGATTCTGACATCGTTATACAAATTTGTCTGTATCACAGCTGGAAAATAGGACTTCGTCCTTGTCAGACAAGCGAAGGAGAAATGTCCAAATGATCAATTTGGACTAACATTCACAACAAGCGAGAATAGGAATTATACAACGTTGGATAACGGAGAATTTATGGAAATAAAATAAATAAATAAGTAAAACTAAATAAATACCAGTTAACACTAGTATGACTGTTGAAGGATGCACACGTGAAAACACAGGTAGGAAACTTTGACCTACGATGAGGTACTGGCAAGCTTTCTCACGTACCCACATTGGAAGAGCCTGAGACTCGAACTCATGTCGACAGTGAATGGATGGCAATAATCGGTAAATGCGAGCGCTTTAAACCCCTCAACCATCCGTGGCTTTATACCACAAGGCGATCGTGCTGAAGACCACACGTCTATCTTAGGTTTTAGGCCACTTAGCTATCCTGGACTTTAGACTACTCGGCTTTTAAGGCATTAGTCCAATCAGCCATCCGGAGCTTATTTATTTTTATTTTTTTTAAATATTCCAGATTATATACGTTTATTTACCAAATCTATTTTATCAGCACAAACGAATGGCAGTGATAATTAAACCGGCATTGATATTTTAACCGGCATTCATTCAAAATGCATTTGAATATATTACTATTATGTACTACATGTATTTTTTTTTTCTTTTAAACTATAATGTAATGACAAAATTTTCTCGATAGGCACCAAAGCAAATGTCCATCTGTCAATCTTTCTGTTTACTCAAAGAGGGCTTCATAATACCCAATAAACTCGCGCAAGAATATGGTCAAATTTCAAATGACAAGCTTCTGTACGTTCGAGTATGTAAGTCGCTTTCTTGCGGGGGTTCGTGTGTACTGGACACACACACATGTATGTATGTATGTATGTATGTATGTATGTATGTATGTATGTATGTATGTATGTATGTATGTATGTATGTATGTATGTATGTATGTATGTATGTATGTATGTATGTATGTATGTATGTATGTATGTATGTATGTATGTATGTATGTATGTATGATGCAGAGGCCGTTTGACCAATCTAAGAATAACTGAAATAGCCGAAGCGTAATTCAAATAGAATAAAAGCTTGGGAAACAGAATACGGAAGATGACGATTTCATATTGACATTTTTTCTTTCAGATAAGCATGAGTTGCATCCTTTTGATGTGTAAGATCTTTGCCAAAACCTCTGTTCAGTTTTAAAATTTGAAATTTTAAACCGCCCACGAACTTGCTCAGTTTTAAATATATCAATTTACTTGCTTGATCTATTGGCTGTTACTGATTCCTTTTATAGTCCCTAAGAAAAGCATTCATATTTGTCCCTGATTTTTTTCTAGCAGGTTTGGAAAATGTAATGAATGTTCGTTGTATCTGGCAGAAAATCGCTATCAATCCTAAACAGAAAATAATATGTCTATTAAATTCGGTCTGTTCTTTTATTGCTTTGGATTGCAAAGCGAACAGTGTGATTTCGATCGGTTTCTGGAAGGTCACTTGTACTGTCGGGATCAGTTTTTTTTATTCCAATGAAAGTATTCCTAGATAATCCTACATAAGCTATACAAAAGACTGTACATGTTATTGCTTAATAATATAAGATAGTCTTGACGTAGTTCAACTCAAGAAATAGATCTCATTATATATATATATTTTTAAGAATGAGCAGAATATATCAAGAAATTAATTCTTAATCGAGTAGTTTACCAGACCCAACATGATATCGACTGGATACCGCACCAGATACTTCAAGAGTGGCTATTGGCTATAGTACCGGCCTAGATTGAGGTTTTCTTACAAACGTAAAGAAAAAAAAAACTATTAAAAAAATATAGTGCATTCCTTCTACAATACATTTAATAAAGTGATTTGTGCATTTTGCACCGATAATTCTACTTTTGTAAATATAAAATCTCATTTCCGATTGTCAATAGAAACTCGGGTTTGCAATAATTATGTACTAAAAGTACGTAATAGTTCGCATAACTCGTCAAGAAATTTAAATATTATGTTAATTTTGGCTTTGTTTTCTACACATTTTCCCTATTCCTTTTAGGGGTGGATTTGTATTAGTGCATTTTGCACCGAGAATTCTACGTTTTTAAAAAAAAACTCTCCGTTTTGTATTGGTAATAAAAACTCAGATTAGCAATAAATATGTACTAAAAGTACGCAACAGTTCGCATAATTCGTCACGAAATTTAAATATTATGTTAAGTTTTCTTCGTTTTCAACACATTTTCCCTATTCATTTTAGTCGGATTACAATTTAAAAAATAATTTTCTTATTATCACAGCTTTTAAAATGTCTTCAACAATTTTTTTATATTATATAAATATTACTCATTTGAGAAAAGTTATAATTTACACAATTGAGTTTATTTAGGCCAACAAATCTGCGTCATTTTACGAATGGGCCAGCATTTATCTTGTTGTGTGATACTAGTGGTGGGATCGAAGAGCGACTCTCTCCCTTCCTAATAGCTGCTGCTCATAATATTTAAACGTATAACAGAATTTATGGTACACCGATTTAACGGATAGAAAAAAAAATAGTTTGTGGATATCATGATATTTACGACACGAGCAAATTTTTTGGGATTTTGTGTTTCAAGCAAGTGGAAGACGGTAAAGATGTTTTAAAGTAGACTCTAAATTGGATTAAAAGGTCGTGTGGGGTGGAAAAAGCTCCAAAACGTCTTGGAAACCTTGACTGCGAGACGCAGTAACTTTTGAATTATATTTTCAAGTGAAATGTTTTTTTTATTATGGTTGATTATAAAACAATCTTATTTTGGTTATAAGACTGGGATTATTCGTTCTTGCCGATTTTTGACTCGGGTAAACGGCAAATATCGTATTTGAATATATTCGATTGGGCCATTGTTTTAAGTCGAAGAGTGACTATGGTTTAGTTTTCCTTTTTTCCAGAATCGGATCAGTTGTTTAAATTTTTTTTTCTTCCAGTAGTCAAAAATCATTCTCTGTTTTCAGTACGAGATTGTTGAATGAAGTAGCATTGATCGATGTCACCCTAAACGACATTTATCTGGAAGTAAAATAATTCTGTAACAAAATAACGAAAAGAGCTCATTATAGATTTCTCATACTTTTGGTGTTGTGGTCAGAACAAGACGAATGCCTTCTATAGTTAATATTCATAACGATATAATAATCTATAATGTCGTCAGCAATATGAATAAATACTTTAGTTTACATTATTCTAAATTATTAATTGCGCAGGATAATACAAGCATTTCAATTTTAATTCGGGATGATAATTCTTTGCAATTTCATGGTGAAAAATAAATTTAAAATTTGGGATACATTAAATAAAAACAGACCTCTTACCAAAGTTCATGATTAGTTAATGATAACATAAAGTTTTTCTGTATGACTGCTTTATTAATGAATTTATTCCACACAAATATACAAACCTAATAATTATAAATGAAAAAAAACTTTTAGGAAACTGATATCTAATCTATATGTACTTAAATCAATGTAATACTTTATCGACTGGGTATGCATGTGCCTGTTAATTTTTTTTTAAATTTTATTTCGCAAACTAATAAAAATAATTATTGCAATGCGTGTCTATTTTTGTCCATAATCTTTAAATTTCAAAAACATATTGTAACTTTCAGAATTGTGCAGATGTGATTTATATTTTAGAACCGCTTTTATATTAGGTAACCAATGCATGCTTCATGACATTTCATTTCATCTACCGCCTATATCTACCACAGTAAGAAATTTTTAAGTCCGAAGATGAGACAAATATTGGACACAATTGTATAGCCAGTGCAAAATTTTTTGAAGTCATGCTTTAAATTTCTGTGCAGAAGTAAAATTTTTTGGAAGATTTCTATGTGCTTAAATCGCAACGCCGTTAACATTAAAATTTTAGACGGATTTAATCTACTTACATTCAAAGTGACGGTAAAGGTTGCAACAAGTAAGTTAGTGTGACTTATGGTTCTAACATGATTTAATTTTCATCTGCAGTGTTACTTTTAAAAGCAAAATGATAAACAATAGCGTGATCAATGTAATATTAACTGTTGAACGGACAAGTATTTTATTTAGCGATATCTTCTCGTTCATCTATCTGCCTTGGCAAGATGTAACCTTAAAATTGTTGTTGTTGGAAAACGCTCAAAACAAAATCACCAAATAAAACCAAATCAGTTTCTCACCACAGAACCTGCATACATAAAAAGTATTTCTAAACAGAAAAATAAACCGTTGTTTATTTGGATTTATCGTTATCGCTGATAACGTATTTTCATCTCTATAATTTTCTTTATGAATACGAATGAAAATTGCTGAAAGAAACCGTTCCTGATTAAAAGTATTGTTGAAGCAAGATTATTGTATAGAAGAAAAGAAAATAAAATTTAAGTTATAGTTTTGTTTTCTTCGAACATCATGCCTCGAAAGCTACATATTGTATATTTAATATCTAAAATGAAAGTTACAAAATCTTCACTTTATTATTAAAGCACTAATTTCTATGGATTTCAAGGTTGCTTTGTAATGTACTTATTAAGACATTCACTGAACTGCGAAGCGATCAGGTACATAGGCATTATCAGTAAATTTAAGTACCATCGACCACAAAAAGTATATACCTTGCGAAAAACATATGATCAATATGTTGCCCCCATCCCCTCCCAAACTCAAACACTTCATGACAAAAACTGCTTTGGGATTAAGCTGGGTCCAAACTCATTAATCGTTGGAAACCAGATTATATAAATTGAGGTTGAAAAATAGTTTAATACACTTAATCGTATATTATCTGCTACAATAAAATAATTACTGAAAATGAATGCCAATCATATGCCAATCAAATGTTAATGAATTATCGAAGATTTATGTTTAAACATTTTTTAAATTTGACTGATTTAATTATTTGTGTTTCTTACATTTTTGTGCTAAACAACGCTTATACTCAATATTGACAAAAAAATCAATATTAATTACATTGTGAAATTATATACTTTGGCATATTTAATGCCTTCAAATAATGTATTGCATCGAATTCATGTCATTTTTATTTAGACATTGTAATTTGTTTTCAATACACATGTAAAATGTAACGTGAAGTTCGCCTTTTTTTGTAAACAAAATATCCATCGTCATGTACAAACCGAACAGCTCAAACACTTTCAATTATATAAATATATTTTTCATTTCCTTCACGATGTACTTTTGCATGGAAAAATAAAGACTACGTTATAATACTCTCAGTTCACAAAATCTCAAGTTTAAGCAAGTATCTACATCGCCTGTCAAAACTGTATACATTCAAACATCACAGAATATTAAAACATACAAATCCATACAGATGAAGTAACAAACAGATTATTAACGAGAACGTATTCTTTTTTTAGTTACGCACTTGCAAATTCAGCTGTCTGCATCGTTTAAGTGTTTGTGCTGCTTGACAATTTTACGCAGTGAATATAGAATGAATTTAATTACACACAAATTGACATAATCAAAGAACACTAATTTCTCTAGTGACACATGCTGTATCTTGTTTAATTTTATGTTAAACCACAACGGATACAAATATTGGCAATACAGTAAAACACTATTATTTTATAAGCCAAGAATAAGTAGCGACAGTAAAACCACGCACATGAACTGTTTTAAACCACTGCTGTTAAGCATATCGATTTTGACTTATTGTAATGTCTCTGCATACTCATATATATATATATATATATATATATATATATATATATATATATATATATATATATATATATATATATATATATATATATATATACTAATAACAAGAGTCTGTGGTAAGTATTTTAAGTTAATTGTGATGCAATATATATATATATATATATATATATATATATATATATATATATATATATATATATATATATATATATATATATATATATAGATAAATATAGATATGTGTTTATATATATATATATATATATATATATATATATATATATATATATATATATATAAATATATATATATATATATATATATATATATATATATATATATAATTTAATTGCAAATGTAAAAGTGTTGCTCCAACTATAAACACAAAATGACCTAAAGAGAACGAAATACAGAGTAAAATTTAATAAAATCAAACATATTTCTCAGTAAATATATGGGATATATTTCAAATGAGTAAGATACAATTATCAACTGAGAAAGCGAATGTAATTAAAATGATCGAATATATTTTTGCTGACATTCACAAATCAGAGTATTTACCCATCATATCATTTTGACATAAGTATATATCTATTATTTCTTCTTTTTTAGTGATAATTACCATTTGGCGATAAGCATAAACTGTTTGTGATGACGTCTACGATGTCAGTCCCAACGCATTTTTGTATATAATTCTTGTAAATTAGAGTGTGTATGTATGTATGTATGTATATATATATATACATATATATATATATATATATATATATATATATATATATATATATATATATATATATATATATATATATATATATATATATATATATATATATATATATATATATATATAAATTAGAAAATCTTCACCACACGAAAATAGTCATTTGTTCCTTGAAAAATTAGGAGTTGTACATGATAAAAAACAAAAGTTGCCTTCTAAAAAATTAATTATTCTGAAGATATTGACAATTAAAATGTTTTAAAATGTTTTACTTTGTGCGATTCAGTTGATTTGTAGAATTCTAACATATCGCATAAGAAACAATATTATGTTATTTTGTTGGATCGAAATAGAAGAATACGTTGACTCAGTTAATATTAAAAATATA